>LPNX011114974.1:123266-243056 GCA_001517045.1 Pseudotsuga menziesii
TAACTTGGTGATATTTCATGAAAAAACTAAAAAGGTGAAACAAGGCATCGATGACAAAAGCATATATGTGAAAAGTATTTACTAATATTGTAAATGATTAAAGGTGATGTAAATGTTAAATTGATTTCAATATATTCTTGTATCTTATTGAAAGATGTATATGCACATGGAAACTAATCATATGTTTTATTGATTGGTTGTGAATCATGTGAGCACCAGTTAGGGGAAAACTAGTGGACCTGAGTTTCCTATGAAGGAAATGTATAGAGCTTGTCTTGTAGGAGAGAGTGGCAATCGTGAACAAGAGAGTCGGAATGTGAAACATTGTTACTTTTTGATGCACACCCTGAAGAGCAATGGAAGGGGTGGGTACACTCAAGGGACTATATAAAAGAGAAGAGGTACCATCCTTGTGTTGGGTGGGGCAGGTCTGTGGGTGTCGTAGTAGTCTAAGTCAAAGCGAGGTCTGTGGAAATGAAAGAAATATGTAAGCATATAAGTATATTTTGTAAACTTGTTTTTTTTTAAGTATATATATTTATGTATCATGTGTCATAAATATGTATTTATGTATCATGTATCTTTCTACCCGATGGTTAATCATGTGTTTGATTGATTAAAATATATTTCAGGTGGGTCTATTTTATTGAAAGGTTGAAGGGATTGCAATGAGGCTTGAAGACCCTATGATAGGGATCGAAGATTAACCCTTGCTTCTACACTAGGAACCACTATTCTAGTCCAGGGTCTCACACGAGAAGCACGAGAGTGGGATGTTGATATTCTGAGGGACCGATAGGGTGAAGGAAGTCATCTTCTATAGGTTGTGGAGACAGATAGAAAAGTAAGTGGTAGTGCGAAGTATTGTGGTGTCTTGGAAGAGAATTTTCGAGAGTGGCAATGATAAAGGCATGTACGATGACATGTAAGAGTAAGTATGCATCGAGGATGATGCATTGTTTTAAGGGGGGTGGGATGTAATATCCCAAAGGTAAGTCCCAAACACCTGTGATTTTGATTATTTGCTCTATGGTGGCACTAGGTGCCTGGACCATGAACCATGGATATTATGATGTTTATTATTGAAATTAATTATTATTTTATTATTATAATTAATAATGGCACAACATGAAAATAACTTTGCTGGGGGGTTGAGGAATAAATAGTCTTTGGGAGCGATGGCTAGGGTTTGGCTTGTGTGTGGACTCGCGTGCTGGGGCCGGTTGGGCCTGGCCTTGGCCGAGACTGTGACAATGTTGGGTCCATGATTAATACATGTCAGAGTATGGTAGCATGTGAAGCATGTTTTTTTAGCCAGGTGGTTTGGCTGGGCGCGAGGACCGAAGGTGAAGTCAGATTTGGGCTATTTTGCGTTAGGCGGTCGCTGGTGGATGGTTATCCTTGCAGTAACTAGGGTATGATTTAATTTTTACTCTTCACCTCTTCTGTGGACAGTTACTGTTTTTATCGACGGTGAAGATATGGGGATTGATGATGTGATGGATTATTCTATAGATCAATTGTCGGAGGGTAGTTTTCATTGTGCAATGGGTGGTTTCAGCTGTGATGTAACGGGGTATCCTAACTGTTGGGATGGGGGTTTTTTGGCTTCCTCTTCGCCTTCTGTGTCGGTGGAGGTTTTCTCACCATCTTCACTATTTTCTTCGCTCCCACCTGCTGCTCTTCCAGATGATCCGTTCGTGATTTCAGAGGTTTTTCTGGGGGTCTGTGGTTCGATGGGGGTTCTGCCGTTTGATGAGGAGGCTGAGTTTTCACAGGGGGGGTCACATTCCCGTGTTGGAGATGTGGGAAGTGTGGTGGATGCGTCAGAACAATTTGCTGGGAGCTGAGGTATGTGCGGTGACGTTCCAATAGCAGCATCTGTGTATCGGGTACCTGCGAATTTGTGTAGAGGGGTTTCTTCTCCTAGGCAGGGGGATCCAGGAGCTCGACAAGAACTGATTGGAGGCAGTTTTGTAGGCAGAGGCGCTGGAAGGCGTAAAAGGGCTGTCGTGAAGAAGAGGAGGGTGGCCTGCTCCTATGTACTCGGGGAGGATATAGGCGGTCATAAGTTATACAAATGGAAAAAGTCTCTTTGGTATGAAAAATCATTGGGAAAAATTGATCGTTGTCAGTGATCGAAAATTGGGTGAAAATTTGTTGGGCTGAAGTTTTGGGGGAGGTTCCAGAACTGGAGGGCCTTACTTGTGGATTGTTTTCCCTAAAATTCTCTCAGCCGACACATGTGAGCTGGGTATTAGAAAGGAATTGGTCTCTGGATCAATGTCCGGTGTTGCTTAAACCATGGACTCCATCTTTTGATGTCACCCAGGAAAGGGTTGATGTGGTACCTATCTGGGTGCGGCTGCCGGGTCTTCCAAGGCAGTACTGGTCTGAGGATCACTTCGCTAGTATCGATAATATCCCGAGGTCTTTTTTGGAAGCGAATTTATCATTCAATATCATGAAGCAACGTCGGGTGGCTAGCATCCTGGTTAACATTAATGTGCGGGAGGGTTTGTTTGAAGAAATCCATCTTTCTTGGGGCGATACTTTTTTTAAACAGAGATTGGATTATGAAAATATCCCTTTTAGATGTCATGCCTATGGACATCTGGCGGTCGATTGCAGTTTGGGGGTGCGAATGATCAATGGTCGTGGCAATCAAAGGGGATCTAGAGGGACAAGTTCTAGTAGAGGGACACCGACCTCTCTGTTTGCTGAGCCATCGTCTTCTGGCCCAGAGGAGGTGACTATGGAAGTGGAGGTTCTGATCTGTCCTATAGTGGAGGAATTGCCGATTTTGGTGCACTTAGATGCTAGGGTTTTTGCAGAGGGTGCATCTTTCTAGGGGGCCTTCCCTCTGGGTACTTCCTCTTTTTCCCTTTCTCCTTCATTAAATGTTTTTACAAATGTTTTAAATTTATCAGGGATGGATTGGATGGGGGATAAACTTAAGAACTTAACCATTTCTCATCTACCTTTAGTGGCTACCGCTCCTCCTTCTGCTGCTTTGATTGAGGAACCTACTACACCTTTGACCTTAGTACTCAGTGAGGATGGTTCTAGGTATCCCCTCTCCCCGCAGGGATCAACAGATTCGGGGTATTTTCTTAGGTTGAGCAAGAAGATTGTCCCTGGGGGTTTGGGGAAAGCTTCTCATCCTGCGTGTCGTGGGAGGGGTCGTACTTCTTTCCTGGAAAAAGTGCAGTCTCATGCTCAGAAGGATTTGCATGAGGGTAAATAACAATCTATTGAATGGGCACTTAGAGCAGTGCATGCCAAGAAGAAGGGCCCTCGATGAAGATCATGTCCTTTAATTGCAGGGGTCTAGCTGGTCCCCTTAAAAGACCAGCACTTCGATGGGTGGTAGATCTTGAACACCCGGATGTGATTAGGTTACAAGAAACTCTAGGAGTAGGTGATGTGGTAAAAGGTAAGCTGGAAAGTTGGTTCCCGGGATGGCAGTTTGAGACTTTGGATGTGTGTGGTCATTCTGGGGGACTTGCCATGGGTTGGAATACTCGTTTGGTGAAGGTCCTAAATATATGGGGTATGGATTCGGTCTTGGGGATGACTTTTAATGGTCTGGATCAAGGTGAGCCAGTGGATGTTTTCAACATCTATGGACCTTACCTGAACCGAATTCCATTGTGGGACAATCTGTTTAATAATTCTGTTTTGAGGGGTGACTTGGTGATTATTGGAGGGGACTTAAATTTTTCTCTGGGATAGGCTGAGGTTTGGGGTCCTAATTCCCATCCTAATTTGTTGACTTAGTATTTCACATAGAAGCTGATCGAGAGGAATTGGTTGGATATTGAACCTGTCAAGATTAAACCCACTTGGAAAAATAATAGGCATGGGAAAGGATGGGTTGCCAAGAAACTGGATCGTTTTCTGGTTTCAGAAAAGTTGTTGGATAGACAACAATTTATGAGGCAATGGGTGGGGAGTGGGGGGCGCTCTAACCATTTGCCTATTTTTTTGGAATATAGGAATGGGCCTGTAAAACCACCCAGTCCTATGAAATTCAACAAGACTTGGCTTAAGGATGAATCATTCTGGCAACTGATCCTCTCCCTCTGGGTGCCTTTTGACCCATACAACAGGCTTACTGCTGCCTTTCAGTTTGCGGTGATTTTTCATAAGAGCAAGGTGCATATTAAAAGATGGGCAGCGGATAAGAGATGCAGAGAAGAGCTTGAACTTAAGCAAATTGAGCAGGAAATTTCAGTCACCTTGGACTTAGAGGGAGGGGGCATGCTGAACCAGGAAGACAAAGAATCCTTGGTTAGGTTGGAGGGAAGAAGGAATGTTATTCTTTTGGATAGGAAAGAGACCTAGAATTTTAAGAGCAGGGCTACCTGGCTAGAATGCGGGGATGAAAATACAAAAAAAATTCATGCTTATGTTAAGGGAAGGAAAGCTATTAATACCATTTGGGGTCTGGAGGATGATAGGGGCAGGCGCCACAAATATTTTGAAGGAATGGCAGGGACAGGGGTTGAACATTTTTAGAACTTATTTTGGGCACCTTCTAGGGCATCCATTGCGGAGATTATGCATACTGCTCAAGTCTTTCCCAGTTTTGTGGGGGAGGAGAAAAACATAGCATTAATGGAAGAAGTCTCTAAAGAATAATTAAAGGAGGGGCTACACAGTTTTAAGAAGGACAAAATCCCTGGTCTAGATGGGTGGACCATTGAATTTTTCATAGACGTTTATGATCTTTTGGGGGATGATATTTTAAACGTGGTAGAGGATACTCGAATAACTGGAAGGATCCCTGCCAGCTTCAACTCGAATTTCATTGCCCTGATTCCAAAGATTGATAATCCTTTATCATTGCATGACTTTAAATCCATCTCTCTCTGTAATTGTATTTACAAGGTGGTCTCAAAGGTTATTGCTCGAAGATTGAAGCATATATTGTCTGAACATATTTCAGCTGAACAATTTTGTTTTCTAGAGGGAAGACAGATTCATGAGGCCATTGGTTTTGTGTAGGAAGGTCTTCATAGTATGAAAACAAAAAAAAATAAGGGGGCCATTCTTAATATTGATCTCTCAAAATCCTATGACAAGGTAAGTTGGTTATATATTTGCATGTTATTAATTCACCTTGGATTTGGTATTTCTTTTATCAGGTGGATCATGAGATGTATAACAACTGTATCTTTCTTGGTACTTATTAATGGGTTTGTCTCTCCCTTTTTTCATGCAGAACAGGGACTTCGTCAAGGCTGTCCATTATCCCCCTTACTTTTCCTCTTGGTGTCTGAAGGATTGAGCAGATTATTAAAGGAATCCCATAGGGAAGGAAATTTGAATGGGATTGCGGTATCTCAGCATCTCCAGATAACTCATTTGTTATTCATGGATCATGTGCTTATATTCTGCTCAGGTTCTATACAAGATGTGAATACTATTTCTGATGTTTTGGCCCTCTTTGCAACTGCTACCGGCATGGAAATACATGCGGAAAAATCCTCTTTGTCTATTCACAGACTCGATGCTGTGGAAACTGGTCATGCCATAAACACATTCCCTTTTTGCAGGGAAGATTTGGATGGTGGACTCAAATACCTGTTTTTTTTAAAACTAAACAACTATTTGAAGAAGGAATGGTTTTGGCTGTTGGAAAAAATGGACAAGCGTCTAAAATCATGGAGTCACAGATGGCTGTACAAAGCTGGTCGTTTGGTTCTTGTAAAAGCTGTGCTGGAGGCAATTCCAGTTTATTAGATGTCGCTATCTTGGATTCCTAAAGGCATACTGGAGAAAGCCCATCGGACCTGTTTTCATTTTCTCTAGAGTGGGAATAACGAAGCTTCGGTGACCCCCTGGAGTCAGATGGGAAAGGATTGCAATGCCTAAAGCTTTGGGGGGATGGGGACTTAAAAATATATTCCTTTTTGCAAAATCCATGGCTGCAAAGGGAGGGTGGCACCTACTTCATTCTGAAAATTTGTGGACCAATGTGATGATAGAAAAGTATATTGCTCTAGACTCAGTGGAAGATTGTATTAGAAAAAACAACAAGAGCCATCGGGGAGGATCGGTCATATGGAAGGCGGCTGTTAAAAATTTTGATGTTATAGAAGACAGTCTGGCTTGGAATATTGGCAATGGTAGGAGGTTGCATGTGGGTCAAGACCCATGGGTTGGTTGCAATCATTAGTATAGACTTTCTGAAATTTTGGTGGTGTCCTTAAGATAGCGCGATATTATTTACCTCTCCCAACTTGCTTCTCTAGTTTAGGAAAATAGATGGTCACAATCTTGGTGATCGACATCCACATTTGAACTACCTGAACAGGAATAGGAGGAATTGAATCTATATATTGGTCTACTAAATCGTTCATAGGTACAACTTCAGGAGGGGGAGGACGAACTCATTTGGGACTCGGCCCCAAGAGGTAAATATTCACCAAAGGCGGGTTATATAAAACTCAATTTCCTGGATTTTGATCATATGATTGAATGGTGGTGGAAGAAGTTATGGAAAATTCATAGCCCTCCCAAAAACAGAATATTTTGGTGGTGTGTTTTAGAAAACAAGATCCCTATTTGGGATAACCTTTACAAATGGGGTTTCTCTGGACCTGGGTGGTGTGCGTTGTGTCAGGCAGATGGGGAATCTTTTGTCCATCTATTTATTCATTTCCCTTTTTGTGTGGAGGTGTGGAAAGAATGTTTCAAGATTTTGGGTTTGGGACCAAAGTGCAGATGGGAAGGGGCAATGATTCTGTTAGCCTGGGAGAGATGGCGAAGGTCTGAGAAGGTGGAAGTTATGACTGTTCTTCCTTTACTGGTGACTTGGGGTATATGGCTAGCTAGGAACAACATTGTTTTCAACAAAAAATTATGCACTCCGGCTATAAATGCAAGAATGGCATGTGGGATTTCCCAAGCACTTCCTCAACATATCAAGGTTGCAAATCAGAGAGAAGTTTTGAACCTTGAGATTGTTTGGACCTCACCTTGGGGTTTTTTTTATGGTGCTTCACAGAATAATCTTTGCGGGGGAGGGGGGGGGGCTGCGCGATTCTAAATTTGGCTGAAAATCACTCTTTTGAACTGATAGCAGGGTTGGGTGAGGGCAACAATAATCTAGCTGAACTCTTAAGTCTAAAATTACTCCTCATTTTTGCAGCAAAGAAGGGGTGTAGCACTTTAAAGGTTTATGGAGACTCTTTGAATGTGATAAAATGGATCA
Organism: Pseudotsuga menziesii; assembly: GCA_001517045.1. NCBI lineage: Eukaryota > Viridiplantae > Streptophyta > Pinopsida > Pinales > Pinaceae > Pseudotsuga > Pseudotsuga menziesii. The sequence continues at coordinate 130,489 of LPNX011114974.1, forward strand.
AGAGGATCCAAACTTTCAGAGATTTGTGTCTTCAAAAAATTTTAGTTTCTATTTGGGATGTCATGGAAACTTTTGATATGATTTCATGTGAACATGTTTATAGGGAGAACAACTGCCAGGCGGACTCAGCATCGAAGGAAGGGCTCCAGCTGGCTATGGGCCTATGGAAGGTTAAGGAGTGGTTAGAAAATACCGTTTATGAATACTATCATCGGCCATTTATTGAGGTGGCAACACCACAATAAATTTCTGTGAACAACTCTTGCCGACTTATTGTATTGTTTTGTTTTAGAGTGCCATGGACAGTTAATGTTTGGACTGTCTACTTCCGTTTTCGGTGAACATTTTTTGAAGACAACTTATTTGTGTAAAGACTGTTTAAGTTGATTTTTGGGAAGTTTTATTTCTTATTGATTCTATGGATCGGTCTGCGGGTGGTTGTTATGTGAACAATCAACATTTTTCTCATGTTATGGAATCCTGGTTTTGTGGACAGCTGGGTTGTTTATTTTGGATGTAACGCTTTGGTTTTTGCTTTAACAACACATCCTTTGTGTTTGAAATTTATTTACAAATATGTAGAGATGCATATCTACAAAATGTAATTTTGTCTCTCTTCGGATGAAATAAAATTATGCTTTTTTTCCAAGGAAAAAAAAATGTTGCTGGGGGGTTCTATACTTTTATACAAGAATAAGTTGGGGTTAGGAGTTGCAACTTCCCCTAACAATACTCTAGTCCACCTAATTTCATTAATTTTGGACAATGGGGGTCTTAAAACCCTTAATTAATGTCTTACATGTAGTATATACGCCCTCACTCATGAGAATGTTCCTCATTTAGGTGTTAGTGGGGCCCACTTTCACTTCAATTAGGACCTATGCACCTATTTGGCTAATTATGGTAAATAAATGCTCCTAATTTGAGTTATTGACAATTAATTTCAGTTAATATTGAGTTACTGTGAGTTAGTTTGAATTTAACTGAGTTATAATTAGCTAGTTCAAGTTTAATTGAGTTACAGTCAATTATCTTGAACCAGTCTCTAGTTACACTAAAGAAACTAGTGTAACTGACAGCCAGTTAGAGTTAGTTGGATAATTGGAGTTTGAATTCAATTAATTAATGTATTTTTTAGGTTAAAGTCAGTAATATCCAGTTAATAAAATGAAATCAAGTTGTGTTTAGTGGATGGAGTGATCTTAGGCGAATTTGAGTTGTCTCTAGTGCATGGGAGTAAATTATGGGTGAATTCGAGTCATCCTAATGTAGGAGGAGTAACTTATGGGAAATTAAGAGTCAATTAAGGTGGATTGGAGATCATTTTTAGGAATTTGAATTAATCCAGTCATGGGTAGTGTCTCTTCCAGTTTCTTAGGGTCAGTATCAGTGAATTCAAGTGGATCAAGGAAAACTTGAATGAGTTAATGAGTGTTTGTTAGGAAGCCCTAGTGATTTGGGATTCCTTCATCAATGATATAGAGCATCACTCTTAGAGGCAATTCAAATTAGGAAAAAGTGATTTGAATTTCTCAAGGGGCTGGTCATTCATTGTTTGTGCAGGTATAGGAGTAGAGCAAGGATCTGGTTGGGTAGTGAATGCCAAAGAGAGATTTGGCCATGATACTTGCACAATTTTGTAGTGAATTTTGCTTGCATGTCTAGCAGGATTTGGTGAACTAGTCTATTGGCAATGGAGACCATTTTTTCATGTGTGTTGGATGCCCTAGTAGGGACCTGGAGGGTATATGTGGTAGTAGTATCCATGTGATGTGAATGCCCTAATAGGGATTCAACTTATTGTTTCAGGAGAGCTATTTCTCCTTGTTTTGAATGATCCTGTGGAGATTCAAGTCTATGCTTGACCCGGTAGACTGGATGTGTTGTTTTGTGAGGTTATCCAACATGAGAGTTGGGAAAGTATGTGTGGAAATATCATCTTGGATGCGCTAGAACCTGAGGGAAAGGTGGACAATCTCATATGGGTGTCTAGGCCCAATTTCTCTTTAGTTTTAAATGCTCTAGTAGAGATTCGAGCTGATAATTGACCTAGGAGGTCATAAGTGTTGTTTTGTGAGGTTATACAACAACATAGGGGGACAACTATGTGTGGAAATATCATCTTGGTTGTGCTAGAACCAGAGGGAGAGGGGGACAATACCAGACGGGTGTCTATGCCTAGCTGCTCTCTAGTTTCAAATGCTCTAGTAGAGACTTGAGCTGAGAATTGACATGGGAGGCCGGAAGTATTGCTTTGGGAGAGGGGGACAATTCCAAGAAAGAAAGAGCATCATCCATTAGTGTCCATACTAGAAGATACCTTCTAGTGTGATATTCTAGGACCTCAACTCGGGGGTGATATTTTGGTGGAAAACATACACCAAGTAAAGATCTACGACTGGGAGAAAAATTGTCATGTTGCTACCATTTGCACAAATCAAAATAAGTACTTATAACCTTCTAATTTGTGACGTAGGAATATAATTATGTATTATGAAGGTTGCTTGTGCACACTTGTTGCTAAATTAAATGATAAATTTATCATGTACTAACTCTGATGTTGGATTGACATCCTCCGGGAAGGTATTTGTTTCCTTGAGCTAGTATTTTGTGTTTTAATGTATATATGTAATCTGATTTAGGAAATTTGATAATGGGTGGCTATATGGCAATATACAAATGTCACATATCATAATTTCCCACAGGATTTGTATATGGTTTATCAGTAAAAAAATGGTTAAAATTTATTTTGTTTATGATCCAGCTTTTAGTGCAAATATTATTGATCGGATTGAGATGTCTAATACCATGTTTTGATTAAGTTTTTTTTCCAGTTATTGTAGGGATAATATGGACTGTCACGTGGTTGTACATGGCAACCCCATGGTTGTACGTGGTTGAGTGGTTTGAAGATTATAGTAGATTTCATAACTATGTCATGAAACAAGGTTATAATTTATAGTTGAGTACAGAGAGGTGTAGGCTCAACTAGTTAACATATAAATTTAAATTAAATACCAAATTATCAAACCCATTTGAATAAATATATATAAACATATCCATTGTGCTAAGATCTAAATTCAACCCTCTTTACATTGGAGAGATCCCATGCACCCTTCTTTACTCGTGACCTAGGTCGAGTGTGTTACAGTTACATTCGAATGAAAGTTTCATATTGCAATGGATTTACTCATACTTTTCTAGTATAATATTCAATACCCTTATTATTGAGTTCAATCCCCATGTTCTAGGTATTTTTCCTTCATCTTATAAAAATTGGGAGTGGCAGTTATTTCTAGCGTCTCACTACTTGGGTTCACAATATTATGAAACCTTTGTTGATATTCTACATTGTGTAGGGTTATGGACTTTGTTGGTCAAAGAAAGTTGTTTATGAGATACCATAATCTATCTCAATAGGTAACACCCATTATAAATTAAAAAATCATAGCATATTTTACCAAAATCAACTTTAAAACAAAACATTCCAAAAGAATTACATTCATCTCCTATTGCAGGTCACTTAAATTTTTCAAAAAATTATAAATGCATCAATAATTCTTTCTTTTGGGGGGAATGAAAAAGAAAATCCACACTTTTGTAACTAAATGTGACACTTGTCAAAGAAACAAAAGTGAGACAGTAAATACCCCAGGAGAATTGCAACCATTGCCAATTACAACCACTATTTGAACAGACATATCCATGGATTTTATTATCAGTCTTCCTAAAGCAAGAAAATAGTAAGATATGGTGGTGGTGATTGATCAAATTTCCAAATATACTCACTTGTGTGCCCTCAAAAAATACTTTAAACCAACAAATTTTACCCATTTTTTTTAAGATACATAGTATACTTACCTCCATTGCATAAAATAGGGATCCCACGTTCACCAAATTTTTTTGTCAAGATTTATTTACACTCTAGGGCACCCATTTGAAAATGAGAACAACTTATCATCCCCAAATGACTGGCCAGACATAAGTGGTCAACAAGTGTCTCGTAATGCAATCCAATCTACTAGTGATGGATCTCATCCTACCATCTGTAAGTCACCAAATACTTATTATTCATCAACTCTCGGATTCATGTGCTCTTTTCATTCCTCCTATCAAAGAATCCATAGTTGCCACAACCCCTAAAGGAAAGGAATTTAAATGGTGTACCATCTATGTCATTTGTTTTATATGATTATTATTTATTTTAGATTATTGTTGTTTATCTTTATCCACTCCAGGTGTGGGAAAATATGACAAAATATCCTCTTCTTCATCCTCTGGAGAAGTAGGATCATATGTTTTCCAACTTTTAGATATGATTTTTTAAACTGACTTCTTGAATGTGGACATGTTTCCTAGAGGTTTCCTGATTGGTTACAACATGGACACCTAAAAGTTGTATTTTCATCATCAAAACTCTATTTGAACTTGTGATTTCTATGTTTCAAAAACATTATGTATGGAAGAACTTTACCAATGCCAATTTCTAATCAAATATGGCCATATGCAAACAATCAATATCGGGTCCTCTCACCATCATCCTTTAAATATCTACCCAAAGTACTGCCAATATCTTGTATCATTAAAGCCTGAAGCGTTCCAAAGAGAAAGAGGCAAGTTCTAAAGTAGAACCCACACTGGCATTTTGGATACCACCACAATAGTGGGATCAATCTCTCTAAACCATGGAGTGCTAAAGATCCCTTCACTTCCCCAAAACCAATGCCCGTGATCAAATATATCTTTTTAATCATCTTAGGAATAGATCATTCTACAAATAAGTCTTTATAACTCCAAGAAGTTAAAAACATTTGGCTATAGTAATTTGAGCATGATATCATGATGTTTAGATAAATCAAGCTTTGGAAGCTATTTACATTAGGCATTATGTTTGTCCCCTAATTTGTTTTGTTGCTCTATGGATTTGTTCCAAATGGTTTCAAATACATACATGAACAAAATGGAGCAACAAAAAATGGTTTTCATTTGATGGAATAATGTTACTTTCCTAACGATCTTTATTGTTAGTTAAGTTTATACCGTAAAATAATGTTGATATTATTGTCCATTGGAAACCAATATCAAAATGGAACTAATAACTTATAAAATGATGTGGCTTGTCCAAGATAGAAAGAGACGATGATGTCAATACGGCTCAATAATCAACCTTCTATAAAAATTAAAATTCCTTAGCCTACTAACCTCATTGCTATCTTGATATGGGCTTGAGTAATGAAGTACTAAGTAGAATCACAATAATCAAGACACCATTAATTACTTCCAACATTGTAGACTAAACAACCATTGTGACTATTAACATCAGATATCACCTATGCTAAGATTTTATGCAACAATCAAAGCTTGAAGTATGTCATGGAAGAGCTATTCAAAATCAAATATGTAAGATATCATGCCAAACAAAAGAAGAACACATTGTGCCAGAATAATTTATTCTTTGATCTAGTTGCTTGAGGGGTCAAATGTCACAAAAATATTATTTATTTATAAACATAGGTTTTGAATGAAAAATGCTCTTAGGTGGACATAAGTGGCCTAAGGGATTGGCCACCGCAGCTATGCATGGAACATAATTGGTATCTTTGGAGGAGTTATAGACAATGGCTATCCTTCCATGGATAGTGGGTTGCGAAGGAACCGAAGGATGTTGGACTACGACCCTCTCACAAACCCATCTTCCACTCGAAGTTCTGCGTAAGGGGATATTGATGTGGTGAACGAGAGTAAAGAAAATCATATAGCTATGCATCTAGAAACTGCACATTCAATTGGGTATGGGATGGAATTAGACTTCTCAGTTTTCTATATTTTGAACTTGCTTGAGAGGTAATATCTGGGTGTTTATTAGAGTGAGGTTACAACTTTGGATAAATGTTTACTCATTGATATATTAAATTATTCAACTTCTATACCAAGTCCAATCAAGGATATGCAATCTTACTCATAATATTTATTTGTTCATGATTTATATATCCCATTAAATAGTAACAATGTTCATTCATCCTCCCGTCTATGCACCACTACTTTCAAAGAATGTCAATCCATAAATCTTGCTCTAACTAGATTTCAACATAGTATATAACTGAGCATATAGAGGTCCAGAAAGGCCTTGACATTTAGTTCTCGGTGCACCATTACATTTGATACTAGGGTGCAAATGTATGCTTACATTCGAGAACTGGGCATCAACATTCCACTTAACACACTTTGTTGCATTTTCATCCTAATAAATGTAAAATTTAGTGCTACCAGGTTTCAAAATGTGTCCACATCTAATCATTTAATGGTTGGTATTGACATTTCAAGTAGGAAATAAGAACCCAAACATATTGAATTTAAATTGAATAATTTTCTCATGATGGGTTACTATCACATCATTGGTATTCTTCATTTATAGAGCTCAATAAATGTACTTGTTGATTTTTCTACGTAGGAAAGTGTTCCCCTAGTGACTTTTGCTTAAGTCATAAAAAAGGGGAAAATTAAAGTGACACTTGCAATTAATAACTTGAGATGAGTTTTAATTTTCACTTTAGAGAATAAAATGACTTTTTGATAAATTTAAGTGAGGTGAGTGAAATTAATTTTTTGGGAGAATTAAAAGTGCATTTAATCTCATCCATCCATCTAATTCATTTTGGGCCCTTGGATTAGATGGCGATTCAACTTCCTCACTTAGACACCAAAAAGGCAAGGGAAGGATTAGAGTCTCATTCTGTTTTTTCATGAGAGTTGGTGAGCCTAGAAGTAGAAAATTTGCAGGCAGAGAGAGGAGCAGAGGGCATTATTCCCAAGACCGTATAGCAGCACTGAACATTTTTTCGTACAACATGCATCCCGAGGAAAATTCAGGGCACAAATTTTAAGGCAGTTTTTCTAGGCATGGAATTCAAGGAAAAACGTAGATTCCGTATAGTGGGCACTGAAATCGGTGCAGTCCGTACAGTCAGTTTGGCACGATTTTTGAGGCAGCGAGTTGGAATAATTTTTTACTGTAAAAGTTATGAATTCAGTCAATCTATTGAGCACTATGGTTGAGATAAGTTTATCTCTATTTTTGCAATACTTTAATTTTATTGCAGAAAATAAAATTCTCTCTCTCTCTAGAATAGGTTTTTCCCAGAGGTTGGGGATTTGCCAGGCTCATTTGACCAAAAATTTATGACTGTGATTTTTTATGTGTGAATTTATTTTATTACTGCTCATTTAAAGTTGTTAAAATTCTTCTTGTGTTTTAGTCATAAATTGTGTATGAGAAATTACTTAATTTGTAGCTGAAAGTAAATTGGGTTGGGCATTAAAAAATGATGAAAATGGTGGTTGAAACCGGGTTGGGGAAGTGAGAAAAATTTATATGGTATCAGAGCTTTGTTAGAGAAGAGAAGAATTTTACATAGTGAAAATTTTCAGACTATTAGTGAATTCTTTTATTTGTGAGCATCACCTTGTTGAGACTTGAATTTTGCATTAAAATGGCAACATGAGTTAGGTTGGAGGATGGGCTTGATGGGGATGGGAATTTTTCCCATGGAAAGATAATCTTGTGTTTATATTGGAGGAAAACGAATTATGAGATGAAGTGGTTAACAATACAACAATGAATCCTATTGTTGTTCCTACTTCCACCGATGCACAAGCACTTTCTGCCTTTAACAAGAAGGACACAAAGGCTAGAAGGATTATTCTAGATGCAGTTAAAGATCATGTGATCCCACACATCTCTAGTAAAACCCATGCATATCAGATGTGGGATTCTTTGACCAGCTTGTTTCAAAGTTCAAATGAGAATAGGAAAATGGTGTTGAGAGAGAAATTCAAGAGTATCAAGATGTCCAAAGATGAGGGAGTGATTCCCTACCTTACTAGGATCTCTTAGGTGAGAGATGAGTTTGCAGAAGTGGGGGACGCTATTTTTGGTTCTGAGCTAGTGCAGACAGCTTTGAATGGGGTTGCAAAGCCTTGGGCTATTTTTGTGGAGGCTATAATAGCGAGGGAGAACTTGTCTTATTGGGACAAACTTTGGGATGATTTTGTTCAGGAGGAGACCTAGAGAGGTCTTGTGCAGGGAAACTCTTCTACTAGCAAGGAGAATGAGGAGAATGTGGCTTTGACTACCAAGGGAAAGAACAAGTTCAATAAATGCCCCAATAAGGGTGGGGCTAAGCAGTAGGATGGACAAAAGAAGGACTTGAGCACTGTAAAGTGTTTTTCTTGTTATAAGCTTGGGCACTATGCTCGACAATACCCACATAAGAAGAAAAAGAAGCACCAACAGACACGATCTTCAATGAAGGTTAAGGAGTTTACAACTAGATTTGAGAGAGAGTCTTCTCTCTGTGTTGGGCATGTTGATAAAGAGAGAGCATCCATCATCAGTAGTGCAGACATTGATATTGAGAGGGAGTATTATTTGTTGACCAACCATTATTTCAGTGCATCCACCACCAACTTTTGGTATATTAATAATCGATCTTCGAGCCACATGATAGGAGCTCGAGAGACGTTCTCTGAGCTTACATAGGCAGGGATAAATGTGGAGGTAGTGTTGGCGATGAAACAATTTTCATATCTGTTGGGTGTGGGACCATTATATTTCAGAGAGAGTCCATGAGTCCCATGACTTTGAGGGTCATATTGTTTGTACCTGGAATGAAGAAGAACTTGATATCGGTTTCCATGATCGAGGATATGGGTCTTGGGGTATATTTCCTGGATGGACATGTTTATGTATTCCCCAATACTGTAGGACCATCTACTTCCTACACCATTAGAGTAAGATGTGGGAATTTGTAGAAGCTCTTGTTTCATACCCTGCATGCTTTGATACATAGCAGCAGCAGTAGTGGGATTTGTGAGCTATGGAATTGGAGGATGGATCATTTGCATCATCCAGCTTTGAGGATGTTGAGGTACATGGTTACAGGGTTTCCTGAGTTCAGCACCGAGCACAATGATGTATGTAAGGGGTGTGCTTTGGGAAAGCACGCCAAGAGTGTTTTTACGAGCAGTGATAGCAGGTCAACATGAGTACTTGATTTGATACATTATGATTTGTGTGGTCCTATGCCATCTGTATCTCTGAGAGGTTTTGAGTATTATGTGACATTCATCGATGAACATTCCAGGAAGACCTGGATCTACTTCCCCAGGAGCAAGAAATATGAGGAGGTCTTGTAGAAGCTCTAATATTCAAAGCTCTTGTGGAGAACTAGACTGGGAGGAGGATTTGGGCACTTAGATCGAATAAGGAAGAATCGATATATTGTTGGAGCAGTGAGAGCTACGTTACATGATCAATCAATTCCTTTCTTTCTTTAGGGAGAGGCATGCAGTACAACTGTATACCTTGAGAACACGAGTCTCCATTGCGCCTTGGGGAACAAGAATCCTAAGGAGATGTTCACATGCAAGAAGCCCGAGGTGAGTCTTTTTTGCATATTTGGTTGCCTGACTTTTTCTCATGTCGCTTCAGAGAAGAGGATAAACCTTGAGCCCACAATAGAGAGAGGAATATTTGTGGGGTATGATGAGACTTTGAAGGCATTCCTCATTTATATTCCTACCTCGAGGAAGGTTGTTGTGAGGCGGGAAGTGAGATTTGAGGAGGAGCGAGACTCCAGGAATTCTAGAAAGTCAATGTAGGGAGAGAAGCAGGTTCCCACACCTCAGGAAGCTTCAGAGGTACCTTCAGTACAGGTGATATGTTCAAGGGTTTCTGGGGTTACTGGACTAAAGAGCACATGCACAAGATCTTCAAGTTCGGTGGTTTAGCCAACAGGTTCTTTGGGGATAGGTTTTGGTTCTGAGGTTAGAGGTTCACCATACAGAGTTATCGGATCACAGATTTCACTAGTTGTTCGTTCACCAACTCCTGGTACACATGTTTCTGGACCTTTTACTTATAAGAGTTCCCTCAAATGATGACAACCTAGTTTGTGAGCAATCTTCAGGGAAGAATAAGCCTAAATGGGTTTGGGAGACCCTGAAGGAAGCTAAGTATTTTGGAACTCCCAAGGAGCTAGTGAGGGCTATAGTGATGCCAGACATGTTGGGTATTGTATTGGTTGCTAGTCTTCGTGATTTAGAGCGATTTAATTTTGAGGAGGCCTCTTAGCATCGTGTTTGGAGAGATGCCATGATGAAAGAGTACCATTCCATCACAAAGAATGATGTTTGGGAGATTGCTCTGAGATATGAGGGGAAGTCAATGGTGACTTCTTGATGGCTTTACAAGGTAAATCATGTTGCAGATGGGAGTGTGGATAAATACAAGTCTTGGTTTGGGTCGCAAGGGTTTTCACAACTAGAGGGAGTTGATTATGATGAGACCTTTGCATCGGTTTCTCATGATACTTCTATCAGATCATTGATTTCCATTGCTACGAAAATGGGTTGGAAGATCCATCAGATGGATGTGAATATTGCATTTCTCAATGGAATCATACAGGAGGAGGTTTATGTAGAGAAACCACAGGGCTTTGAAATTCATGGGAGAGAGTCTTATGTGTGTAGGCTAGAGAAGGCCTTGTATTGGTTGAAGCAAGCTCCTTGAGCTTGGTATTCCATGATAGACTCCTATTTGTTGTCAATGGGTTTTAAAAAGAGTGGGGTTGATTCAAATCTCTATTTCATCATGGTTGGAGATTATCTGCTCATTCTTTTGTTGTATGTGGATGATTTGTTTATCACATGTGAGGAGAGACCTATTGCAGTTTGCAAGAGAGATATTACTTCAGAGTATGAGATGACTAACATTGGGTTTATGCATTATTTTTTGGTATTGGAGGTTTGGCAGGATCTTGGTCATATTTTCCTGGAGCAGGGAAATTATGTCATGGATATTCTGAGGAGATTTCAGATGGAGGATTGCATGCCGATGTCTACACCTATGGTCACCAACTAGAAGAAGCTTCATGCTTATGAGGGAGAGTTGGTCGATCCTACCTTATATCGTCCGTTCATAGGTTCTTTGATGCATCTGGTCAACTCTAGGCCAAATTTGTATTTTACAGTGAACACTCTCGGTCAGTTCACGGTGGAGCCTAGGAGAGTGCACTGGGTTTTCGCAAAACATGTGTTGAGATACCTTGCAGGTATAGTGGATTATGGTCTGGATTATAGGAGATCGGATGGGGTTAGGATGATTGGCTTTACAGATTCAGACTGGGAAGGCAGTGTGGAATACCAGAAGAGCACTTCCAGATTTTGTTTCAGTTTGGTCTTGACAATAGTGTCATTCATGATTACGTTCAGAGAGGAGTTGTGGAATAGCAATGCATTTCCACTGATGAGTAGGTTGCAGATATCCTGACAAAGTCTCTTGGAAGAGGTAAGTTCATTCATTTCAGAGACAAGTTGGGTGTGGTACAGAACACCATCCTCAGTAAGAGGGAGTGTTGATTTTTGTACCTAGGAAAGTGTTCCCCTAGTGACTTTTTCCTAAGTCATAAAAGTGGGGAAATTAAAGTGACATTTTCAATTAATAACTTGAGATGAGATTTAATTTTCACTTTAGAGAATAGAGTGACTTTTTGATAAAATTAAGTGAGGTGAGTGAAATTATTTTTGGGGGAGAATTAAAAGTGAACTTAATCTCATCCATCCATTTAATTCATTTTGGGCCCTTGGATTAGATGAAAATGGTGGTTGAAATCGGGTTGGGGGAATGAGAAAAATTTACAGTACGATTAGATATGACACCTTTAGAAAAAATATATGTTCTATTTTATTTTATGAATATGATTAGATATGACACTTTTTGCAATTAAGTTATGACGTTCTGGTTGTTATCATTTAGAAGTTCTTTTCCAAAGCATCAAGTGTGATATCATTTCTCATAATACATACATAACTAATAGAACCAATTAGAAAGGTTAAACCATAGAAAAACTAGGGGTTTATTCATGTTGCACATTAATTTTTCAGTGGAATTGGTCTTGGTTTCTATTATGGAAACAAAGAGGTTCTTATATTTACACTAAATGTTATGTTTCAACATATATTTCTAGATAAGTTGCACTCAAGGCATGAGAAAACGACCACATTCTATAAGATTGTAATGATTTTGTACCTTGATTTCAACAATTACAAGAGTACTTATGTTTTATATTTAATTTGGCTAGTTTGACTTGTTTTTTTTGTTGATCATCAAACCGCTAATGCTATATTCTTCCTAACACCTGCAAAACTTGTTAATTTATTATATGACAAAAAATTAAAATAATTAGTTGTTTGTTGAGTTGAAAACCAGTAATGTTGGTTGGTGTTGATGATCTCACAACTGCAAGCTTGAGTGACGGGATCTCACATTCAATAGGTAGGATAACTTCCAGTCCATAGACCAACTAAAACGGCGTAAAACCACTTGTTGTTTTAACCGAAGTTCTATAATCCCATAATGCAGAATATAGAGTTAAGTACAAGTTGGATTTATGATCTCCAACCATTCTACGCAACATCGTATTCAAGACTTTGTTAATGGCTTCGACTTAACCATTAGCCTGCGGATAATAAGGAGATGAGTTTTCATGATGAAAACCCAGCTTAGTATTCAACTAAGCGATCATTTGATTACGTAAATGAGATCCGTGATTAGTGACTATGGCTTGTGGAACTACAAACCTATATATTACGTGATTGAAAAGGAAGAGGGCGGCAATATTACCATCCTTTGCATATGTGTGCATTGCCTTAGCCTATTTTGTGAAATAATCTACGGCTACGATGATGTAACCATGCCCCTCGACTGAGGTAGGCTTACAATGCATAAAATCTATCCCCCATTTGGAAAAAGGGCCAACAAAAATGACGGGGTGTAACGGAGCAGGGTGGGTGCGCTTTTTTGGATAAAAAAGTTGGTAGGGTAGGCATTTTTTAACTGCCTCATGACAATGTTTAAAGATTGAGGGCCAAAAATAAAATAATTAGTTGTTTGTTGAGTTGAAAACCAGTCATATTGGTTGGTGTTGATGATCTCACAACTGCAAGCTTGAGTGATGGGATCTCGCATTCAATAGGTAGGATAACTTCCAGTCCATAGACCAACTAAAACGACGTAAAACCACTCGTTGTTTTAACTGAAGTTCTATAATCCCATAAAGCAAAATATAGAGTTAAGTGCACGTTGGATTTATGATCTCCAACCATTCTTCGCACCATAGTATTCAAGACTTTGTTAATGGCTTCGACTTAACCATTAGCCTGCGAATAATAAGGAGATGAGTTTTCATGATGAAAACCCAGCTTAGTATTCAACTAAGCCATCATTTGATTACGTAAATGAGATCCATGACCAGTGACTATGGCTTGTGGAACTACAAAACTATATATTACGTGATTAAAAAGGAATAGGGTGGAAATATTACCATCCTTTGCATATGTGGGCATTGCCTTAGCCCATTTTGTGAAATAATCTATGGCTACAATGATGTAACCATGCCCCTCGGCTGAGGTAGGCTTACAATGCATAAAATCTATCCCCCATTTGGAAAAAGGGCCAACAAAAATGACGGGGTGTAACGGAGCAGGGTGGGTGCACTTTTTTGGATAAAAAAGTTGGCAGGGTAGGCATTTTTTAACTGCCTCATGACAATGTTTAAAGATTGAGGGCCAAAAATACCCAGCACGAAGGATTTTCTGAGTTATAGCCATCCTAGAAATATGACCGCCACATGCTCCAGAGTGTCAGTCATTCATGACTTGTTCAACCTCGTCATGAGTAATACATCGTCAAAGAATAGAGTCTATACCATGGCGGTATAACGTGCCATTTAGAATGAGGTAATATTTATCATAGTGACGGATGCGTCGGTGATTGTGACGAGACATATTAGGCTGAAATATTTGGGTTTGGATATAGATAATCAAACATCGACACCACGGGTCGATTGTGCTAATTAAGAACAAAAATTCATCTAGAAATGAATAGTTGGGCTCAATTTCCACGAGAGCACAAGGAAGGTCACACATTAAATCCGTGAAGACTAAGGACTTTTTGGAAGTAGCCTTAGCGAACTTGAGATCGAATTTCTGTAGGATAACTATCAAATGAGATTACTTGGCCCATAACACTTGACGAGTCATAATGTAATACATAGTGTTTTGATCAACGAGGATAATTGTAGTGCGTAGTAGAATGTAGTGATGAAAACGTTGCACAACAATGACCGTAGCCAAATCTAGCTTCTCCACATGTGAATAACGAGTTTTAGAGTCAATAAGACTCTTATTTAAATAGTAAATCACATGTTCTTGGCCATTGACATCATCCCGCACTAGAACCATACCGATGGTAGTAATGGAGGAAGCAACATAAAGCATAAAGTCTTTTGAATAATTTGGGGGGTGCAACACTGGTGAATGTGTCAAAGTGTGTTTCAAATTATCAAAATCTCTTTGGGCCTGGTCATCCCATCAAAATAGAATGTTCTTTTTTAGGAGACGCACATAGCCATGCATTTTTTCTGCAAAGTTACACACAAAACAACGAAGAAAGTTTGTCTTCGCTTGAAAAATTTGGAGTTCAGTGATATTGGTTGGGGTAGATAAGGCCAATATAGCAACTATCTTCAAAGGATCCATCTGGATATCGTCCTTACAAACCACAAATCCAAGAAGGCATCCAATATCAACACAGAAAACACTTTTATGTGGATTAAGCAAGATGTGATAATGACGGCATCGAATAAAATTGTCTCTAAGATTCCATAGATGATCCTCTCTCTGCTATGAATGAGCAAGGAGGTCGTCTAAATAGGCTTCCACAATGTGTTTAATATCATGAAAAGTGTAGGACATGGCTTGCTGGAATGTAGCTCTGATGTTTTTCAAACCAAAGGGTAAATTTCAATAGGCAAAGGTTCCCCATGGACAAATGAATGCCGTTTTATGTTGTTCGGCGGGTAATATTTCTATCTAATTATAGCCAAAAAAGGCATCCATAAATGAGAAGATGATGCTCCCAGCACAATTATCAATGATTTGATCGATATGCGAAGTAGGAAGATTGCCTTTGAGACAAGCCTTATTCAAATCTTGGAAATTGATACAAACCCTAATAGTGCCCTGTTTCTTAGCTACATGAACAATGAGATACCCACTCAGTTAGTTGTATGAGATAGATAAAACCAAATTTTAGAAGTTTTTCAACCTCAGATTTTACTGCCGCAGCTTTCCTCGAATGGACCTTACGAAGTTTTTGCCGAACTGGTCTCACCATGGGATAAGTCTTGATATTGTGTACAATGATAGAAAGATCAATCCCAGGAATTTCTTCATATGTCCAAGCAAAAACATCTCAAAATTCTTTGAACAAAGCTCTATATCTTTCAGTTTCTTCAGTTGAACACTTCTGTCCTACATGAACATGTTCAATGGTTCCAGGCTTCACTGATATGTCGATGGGAGTCGTCTGAGTGATATTACACAAGTTTCCTTCAGAATTAGTGTCTTGTAACAACACATGCATTTGAGGATTTTCGAAAATATAAGAACTAATGAGAGAGACAAAATCGGAGTCTACCGAATTAGCATTGGGAAGGAAAGAGGATCTATGGTGATGGTCTTCCCATACAGGTTCATCTGCACTCATGATATCCATAATAGACTCGTCCGATGGAAAAGTCAGGGAGAGATAGTCTAGAGTGGGGAGAGAGGGTTCTAGCCAATAGGGTAGGTGGTAAGGATCTGATGCCACTAGATGATGATCATCATATTATACATCGAAAATAGTTTGTATAACATCATAGAGTGCTTCATGAGGACCTAGCGGAGATGTCTCAACAACTTCTTTACCTCTAGGAATGTGGTCGACTGTGGATATCATATTCATCGTTGCTACTTTTGTACTAGGAGGAGCCAAGGGACACACACCCATAAGAGATGAATCCTTCAACATCCCTACCCCAATCGATTGATAAGGTGGGGGGATTGCCTTGGCATAGGAATATTATTCACGGTAGTGGTAGTAACATCAGGTGAGCAAAAATCAAGCTGGTCTATGGTCACAATATTCCCTAAGTGAGGGAATTGGAGAGTACAAAAAACTGTTGAGGCAACTGCTGCCATATCATAAAACCAGTTTCTCCCCAACAATAGATTGTAATCTAATGGAGCGTTGACTACTTCCACTTGAATGGAAAAAATCTTACCCCCTAGCTCGATCGATAATGTTGGTAATAGACCATGAGGTTGGAAACCTCGTCTGTCCAAATATTTCAAAGTAGTAGGTAACTTAGTAAGTTCAAGAGAACCTATGGCTCTCCAGCAAGACATAGACAAAAATGAAGCGGAAACTCCTTCGTCCAACATGGTACCATGGAACTTCCTACCAACTACCCTGGTCGCGATTTGAAATGCGAGTTGGTGGGATAACCTTGACTTATAATTATCCACATTAAAATGAATAGTAGTAGTATTATCCATATCTAAGGACCCTAAAGCCGTCAACAGATTTTTAAGTTGTGTAGGGAAACTTTGGAGTACCTCCAATGTAGACATAACACAAGGTGCTTGAGCCAAATCTTCAACAACATTGTAGAATTGAGCGACTCGAGCATTTATATTGAATATGGATTTCCAGATAGTACTATTAGGTGCGCGCAAAACCAAGTTGAGGTTAAGTTTCTCAATCATAAGAGGGCCATTAGAAGGGGGTGGAGGAGAAGAATTAGTAGAAGGAGATTTCTCGGAAGAAACACCTTTGTCTTTCTTCTCAATTGGTTTGTCATATGTCTCATTACATGTAGTCAACTTAACAGTTTCAACGAACATCATTCGGATCTCTTCAGTAGATTTAGAGGTTCCTTGTGAAGACATGTGGTCAATTAACTGATGTTGATATGGAAAAGGATCAGTAAGTACCGCTGGTGTATGATTACTTTTCAAAAACTTATTAATTTCTTCACAACGGAACTCTTTCGTGAAGTGGTCACCTCTGCACAGTAGGAAATGATACTTAGCCTTCCTCTTACCTTTGTTTTCATTCTTTGTGGTCGTGGTCTTGGGGTTCTCCTGTTGGTTTCTTGACTTTTTACCTTTTCCTTTCTTTTTATTACTGGGTGTTTGTGTAGTTTGAATAACATTCAACTCGACAGAAACCATAGGAGTAGAAGGAGTAGTGGTAGAAGCACTTTGTTGCTTAGCAGGTTTTGTTGCAGATGGGCGTTGGATTGAACCTACAACACCATCAATAGGAGTCTTTGCAGGTGGCTTGGAAGGGTCAGTGCTGGGACAAGGAGCATCAGGGATCAGATCATACAAGGTTCTGGACTGGGAATAAACTAAGTCCAGATACTGTGCCCGACTAATAGGATGTTCTTCAATGACAACACTACCCATAGCCACATCACGGGTAATGGGAGGCAACAGGTATTTGGTAAACCAATCAAATAACAATTGGTATGGGATAAAAGCTTTAACGAGTCACCATCGTCTCCTCCATTCATGGATACGATCTGATATGTGGGTGGAGGTATTTTGTCGAAGGTATGTCAAAATATCCATACCAGTTTCGTAACATATAGGTAGCTAGAAATGGGTACGGAAAACTGTTTCGAATGAGTTGAAATCCACAAAGGAATATTGTGGAAGGTCAATGTACCACTTGGAAGCAGTGCCAGTTAAAGATCGTTGGAAGAGTCTCAAATGGATTGAATCATCCATATAGGAGTTAGAAGAACACCATATATGGAATGTCATAATGTGGTTTTTTGGATCCTCTCATGTCACATGCCCCAATTTTGGAAAAAAAATTTAATGATATTTGAGGAACATTATGTTAAATTTTATGCTAAGTTGTAATTGATGACCCAGTGGGGTCAAGAATATTTAATGTAAATTCAGAATATTTTATTTATAAATAAATAAATGATGAGAAAACAGCTTAGGGAAGCTGTTAAAAGAGTGTTTACTGGTTAATTGGTGGAGGATACTAGGTGGAGAGCAAACTGACAAGTGGCAACATCCTCAAACCACTTCCAACTGTTGCAGGTGGCAACTTCCCTATATTTGTGGTCATGATTCCCCAAGAAAGTGGAATCAGAGCAGGTGGCTCATTAAATGAAAACTGACCCAGAAGACCTAGGCATCTCTATAAAATTTCCCATTGAAGAGAGCTAAGGCTGCTCATTCTAGAGAGGTGATCATTCAGGGTGAATGAATTTACTCCAGAGAAATTCAATGGAGGGGATTACTAAAATGTGTTTGAGGGGTTAACTGCTGAGACTGAACTAGTTGCAGCTTCTAAGCTGAAGTTCATACTACCGAGAGCAGATTTTGATTACTGAGATAATTGGACCAGTCAGGTGACAGAGGTTTTACAGTTGCATTCTCCACCCAGTTCTCAGCCAAGAAGACCAGTAACAAGCTCGGGGGTCCTGAGGAAGTGTTGTTTGAGCGCTCTCCAGGAGTTTGGTTGGGAGGAACAACATCCTTAAGCTGTTGTCGTCTTGTCCTCAACAGGTTCTATTTTATTTGTTTACTGTCTTCAGTTAAAATTTTCTTAGTTTTATACTATAGACATGTTAGTATTTTAGGGTTTATGAGGGAAGAATAACTGAGTAATGTTGGATTCAGTAAAATTATAGATTATATTATAAATAGAAATGATTATGTGAAAAGTGAAATAGATGGAATTAAAATTCCCAAGCTGTATTTTTCCACACCCGACTCAGGTCGTAGTCTAGTATAGCTGGGTTGCTTAAATGAATGAAATGATTCTTTTATTTGAATGAGAACAGTAATTAGGTTTTACTTCATTTGTTTATGAATTTCACTAAATAGCAGTATTAATTTATTGTCTATATTTATTTACTTCAGCTAAACTAAATTAAAAAAAAGGTATGAAAGAGAACAATAATTATATTATTATAAAAGTAATTCCAGTATTAGTATTCTGATAAAATATAGATATTATAGTTTAACATAAGTAAAGTAAGTAGATTAGCATATAAAACCATGTGAAAAGAAATTTGTAAAACGGTTTATAAACTTGGAAATTTCAGACATTGTGTGTCTTTATCTAAGACCAAAGGATTCCTCTACAATCCTTTTGAAACTACAAAAAATACTGAAAGATAACAATATCCTAATTTTAAAGTATGCTGCACTAAAACCCTAAGAATTTCTTAACTAAGAACTAGAAAAAAGACTGTAAAAATTGTTTAAGAATTTTTAAATAAACAGAGCTATCATCAAACAAATAACTGTAAGTCATATCATCATCCATTATCCTATTTTTAAACAGAGTTAAGAATGCTTTAAGTATAAAAAAGGACATTATAAAATTGTAGGGTTATACAGTAATTTAACCCTTAAAAAGCCGAGTTCCAGAATTAAATATCATCTCTTAAACAATGCTTTAAAAATCATTATAAATACAGAGTATTAATAAAGACATTACATATATAAATTATGGACAAATAAACCAATAATAGTTAACCATTCACAAATATAAATCCTTATTCAAGGGTAGGCTTACAGCCTGTAGAGTCGAAGGGTCGAAACCCAAGCTTGCTATTAAAACCAAACATGCACAAAAGTCTTTTATATTAAAACTGTAACAAGATACATTACTAACAGGAAAAGTAAAACCCAACTCACTTTACAACTCGACTGTTTTCACAGTCTTCTAATTACTAAGTTGAATGTAAAAAGAAAAACTGAAGTAACACTAGACAGAGGTCGTTAAGCATCTCTGAGCTCGGAGCTGGGCTCTTTTTAAACAAAAGCATTTACACTGCTTAAGCCGTAATGCTGGAACTTCATATCAAAACCACATTTACATCACAACTTCAAGAGCCTGTGTTACCCAACAAAGTATCGAGAGGGTTTTAAATAAAACATGGATATTCTTTAATAAACTAAAAATCATAACCAACAGAGAACTGAAGCCATGTATCCACCCACATGAACCACTTCCAACAACCCAAACCGCATGCAGGGAGAACCCTCGATAGGACCGGGGCTTACCAGATGGAAGCCCACGAAAGGACTGGTGCAAGAGTTTGTTTTTCCACCCATATCCTGGAGCTGTTAGCAGGAGCCTATAAAACAATTTTAAAACAACATTTAAACTCTGTAACTTAAAATGGTAAAAACCCTAATAAGGTAAACCGAATTGTAAAGATGAAATGAGTAAGGTAAATTTTTACCTATGAACTGAAAGTCGAAGCCGAGAAGAAATGGAAACACTAGCTCGATGGCATTGAATCAAGAAGAAAGAACCCTTGAAGCCAACTCTACGATAGAGACAACAAGGAATCGACTCAAGTTCACAATGCAAAAGCATTGAGCGAGCAGTTACAAGAGTAAAACCATTATAGGCTTCGAGCCACTTGAAGAAACCATTAACCACTCTCACAGTGTATTCTTTACTTATAGGAGAACATAAAACCATAAACCACGATACGAATATTCACATTACAACATTGCAGGCTAAAATGCCCAACGATCAAGGAGGTTGCAGGCATCTCATGGCCACAAAGCTCACAACTCGGCCAGCAAGGAGGAAAACCCTCAGACCAAAAATGCAAGGAGTAGGGTTATAACATTATAAGTCAACCAACGTATGGAGGAGGCCCTATCCATGTGCCCTTCCAAAAATCTCAACAAGTGTGGGTTGAATTCTAATGTCCGCGCTGCACAAATGTTTTTAAAACTTATCATTGCCAATAACTTTTAACATATGCTTTCCAATAATAAAAATCATGCTATCGACTGTATTATACTAGTTCATATGATTGCTAATTAATGAAAAAGATGCCATCGAATACATTATGCATTGGAAACTATTATAGTATCGGATCAAAAACTTATAAGGTTTGTTTGCCATCGTTTCGACTACATTATAGTAGTTTATAGGTAGGTAAAACTACCTTAGGATATAAGTTAAGTTAATTGTTATAACTCAATACTGTTAGGTTATAAATCAACATAGTATTATAACATTGAAATAATAATAGTATCATGGTTATAAATTAAATACTATGATCACAACTTATTTACTAACTGATCCAATAAGATATTCATGCTTGCAAACTAGTCGAACAAGTTTGGTATTGTTTAGAACTAGTAAAAGAAAATAGGGTATAGATATGGTTTAGTTATGAATTTTTATAAACTGGAAAAGCCTTAAACTTCTCCACATAAAATCTTGATGCTGATAAATGAGGGAGTCTTCAAGAAGACTAAAGACTAATTTTATTTAGAGAATTTCTCATAAGAAACCAATCACTCCTTGTAAACTTTACAATAGAAAAACATAGGAACATGTTCATGCATAAAGAGAAATACACTTGAGTATTGAAGTAAAAATAGCTGCAAGATCACTAATCAGTCGAAGTAAACATGAACCAAGACCATGAGCTCTATGCTCACTATGGAAATCTATAAATGACCATGTACTATAAATTTGTAAAAGATAATCATCATACGACTGAAGGAACCTTGGTAAGAGCTTACACTGTTAAAAAACATTGATTATGTTATGATGAAAGGTCAATATGGCTTTAGATATAAATACTTTCATAGATTCAAAACAATGAAAGAAATTTACCTTACCTCCTCAGAGATTTGCAGCTTAATTAATCTTTTCTTATACTAGCATCTCAACATGCTAGGAAAGTACTTTTCTCAACGCAATTTAAAATAAACACATACATGATCTTACGCTTACCTGCTAAGCCTGTAAGAACCAGCAGTCCATTTGAGTTAGCAGAACGCTAAGTAAGCCCCGATCTCAAACAAGATTTCTCACCTACTTGACAAAAGTAAATCATTAGTATATCTAGTGGCAACTAAATGCAAGTCCTCTTTCTATCACAGTTGAAAATTAAAGCTGTTAAGTCATTAGTAAATTTAACACAGGTGTTTAAGATTACATCCTTTATGTACATATTTCTTTTATTGAAACAAACCCTTAATTTTTGTTAAACTGTTTCATTTTCGCTAACCGCTAGCAGTTACTAAGCTGCTACTTAAGAGATTTTATGTCACTTTAAAAATTTTAAATTTTTATGAAATTTTAAGTCATTACATCTCAGTTATCACCTAATAATTTTCCTATGGTTGTGGTAGGAAATCACTGGGGTAACCATTTAAAACCAATCTTTAGACTGTATTCTAGCCTATAAAGTCAGAGAGGGCTCTTTCTTTGTCACAAGATCATTCACATACACATATAGATTTAAGCAAGCATTTAGAAGGCTATATTTTTTAAGGGAATAAGTTTTTAGGGTTTTAAAGAGCGTAGGACAAACAAACAGACAATACCATTGGGAAATGGAGTTAAATCCTAAAACATTCAAGGGATTACAACATAATGACTAGTGATAACCTTCGTAATATGAGGCAAAATAAGTGTTAATATTTAGTCAAATATATTTTGAGAGATGGTAGGAAAAAATGAGAAGAATCCCAATGAAACAGGAGGCGCATATCTATGGATGAATCTCCTGAAACACCTTTAGCATAAGCAACAGTAAAGGCTAATAATTGAAATGGAGCATCTAATAGAGGATGAATTCCAATACATTTACCATCAACACTTAACAAATGCATTATATGACGCAAGGAGTGCTTAACACGGAACAAATTCCTTGCATACAATTAGAAACGCATTAGCAAAAACTACACATTCGTGGAAATGAAGCATACAGGGAAACACATACTGAACATTGAACACCCTTATGAATCTCAGACACTCATGAAATACTTTGCATTAATACTTCCAAGAAAAGTTACAGAGCTACAAAACCAAGCATAGAGGCTTCAAGAATGAATGTCGAACCCTTTTTTCCTCTATTGAGGCTATATTTATAGAGTAAAATGCTCCCGAGACCAACCTTGAAATAGAGCCAAAATAATTTCTTATATAGGAATCAAACCCACACACACAAAATCCTAACAAATTCTAATTTGGTAGATTCAACATGATCACAAAACAAATCAAGAAAGCACACTAGAATGTGGGTGGTGGATCAAATTAGGAATTTTGACAACTGTGACTCAGGATTGCTTGATGGAAATGACTGCTCAGAGCATCTTCGAATGGCCTGCAACAATTTCATTCATCCTTGCATCTTCCACCTACAAAATCGTTTTGGACCGTTGATCTTTTCCAGATGAAATTTGCATCGTCCATTTCATATATCCTTTAACTCCATTTCGTAGGTTTTCCAATTTTCATCTTCCTCACACCTTCACACAACGAAATCAATCTTAGCCGTAGATCTGCACCTGATTAGATCTTGATCGTCCAATGGTTCAAATTTTACTTGATTTCGCCATCGTCCAATCTGACTTATCTCTTGCTAATTCTCATCGCGAAATCATTCTGGACCATGGATCTGGAATCCACCTCGGTCTCCACCGTTAAAGCTTGCTGGGCCTACCAGATTTCACAGATTGGGAACTCTACCTATCCCGTGCACATGTTGCCATCTTCTGCATTGCTGATCTTTTTTGGAAGCCTTCCAAGCCATTGATATGAGATCCGTGGATTACGGAATGCGGGAATCTAACTTTCGCGATGCTCAATTTTGATTTTTCCTCTTCTGCCTTTCCTCTCCCTTCTGAGTCGTTGATCTGTGCGGAAGCTCTTTGAACTGTCGAACCTGCAGACCACAAATCACAAAAATCTAACTTTTTCTACGACCAAATTCAGGATTTTCCAATTTTTGCTGCCGCATTTCTCTTCCTTTCTGAGCCGTTGATCATCTGCGGAAGCCTTCCTGACAGTCTATCTTGTGGATCGCTGGAATCTAATTTTTATTGACCAAATTCTTGTATTTCTGCTTTCTTCTTTTTCCTTTCTACAAAATAGTAGAAATCATAAGGTGGATTCACCAACTTTTGTAACCAAATTTTACCTTTTCTGCTTTTCCACTCCTGATTTTTCCTTAGCGGAAACGATTTTCGGTATTTGATTCTTTTTTTCGCTGTGCATCCAGGATGTCAATTCCGGTCATCCTTTAACGTTGATCATATTTTTCTTAGTCAGGCATATTTATAAGGATAAAACTCAAGATTTTTAATAATTTTGAACTTTAAAGCAATAAAGAGACCCCTTAGAACCTATAAAAACCCCATCAATATCCTTCGAAGTCATGTGACATGGAAAAATTTCATAGCTTACTCTTTTTTTTACTGGTATAAACTTTTGCGGGGGAATTAATGCAGATGCATATGTAGAAATCCTCAAATTTTAGCACAGGTGATAACGACGGCTACAACTCGAGGATGCTACCCTCCCTGTGAGGTAGCAAAGAACCCCGTAGACCAAGTTCCTGCCCCATTTGGGCCCTCTGTACTTGAAAAACCCCAACAAACTACACCATTCTACTTTATCTCGATTGCTCATCGTCTCAAAATTTGTTCTAGTGGCTGTAACTTCAAATTTTCACAAAGAAGAAAACCAAATGAGAGCTCCTCCTGGAGACCTTATTGACAATGGAAACTAGACTTACTTTACACAAAGTAGTGCTTGAGGAGCCTTCCATTTACAGAATCTCGAGATACCAAACCTCCTTCCATCTCCTCCAGTATGTAGGATTTTTTCCCTATAAAAGCTAAAATGTTGTAAGGGCCCTTCCACAGGTGATCAAACTTACCATACTTCCCTTTCTCTTCATGTGGTGCATCCCATAGCAAAAGTACATCCCCCATTTGGAAATCATCATGCTTTGTCCTCCTATCAAATATCTCTTTCTTTTTCTCCTGAATTTTTTTAGTTCTACCAAATAGTTGCTCCCTTTACTGTTGCAGTTCAATCAATTGACGCATCCTCCTCAGAGTTGGATGGGTTTCAGTTTCTCCTTCCTGCAACAATCTCATTACTGGAAAACTTAGGGAACTAGGAAAAATTACCTCAGAACCATAAACTAGCTAGAATTGTGAAGTGCCAATGGATTTCTTTACACTCATTCTATCAGCCCACAAAGCATGGGGAAATTTTGTGTGCCATGCCTTCTTGTTGTATTGCAACAACTTTTTGATGATCCTAGTCAAGCTCTTATTTGAATATTCCGCCAACCCATTTCCCTGTGGATAATAAATAGGCTGTGGAATGCCCCAACTGTATGTGATATTTGAAATATAATTCAACCATCTTCTTTGATTTGAACACAACAACATTATAAACGATCAAATTCCTGGGAACACCAAACCTTGACAAGATGTGCTCCTCCAGAAACTGCATAATTACTGTCTCGGTGACTTTCCTAGTTAGGATGGCTTCAATTTATTTAATGAAATAATTAATGGCAGTGAGAATCCACCTGTGTTGTCCTGATGAATATGGGTTTATTTCTCCAATGAAATCCAACCCCCATTGCTGGAAAGGGGTTTCAACATGTATGGGTTTTAGAGGCAATGGAAAGAGCTTCCTTCTTCCTTCAAAGATATGGCACTTATGGCAGGAAACTACCTCCTTGTGGGTGTCACAAAAGATAGTAGGCCAATAAAATCCCGCCCTCATGATCTAATTTACAGTGGTCTTCCAATAATGATGACCTCCACATTTCCTTGCATGAAATTCTTCAATGAGCTTCTTTTCCTCCTGTTCATTTACATAGTTCAGTAGGAGTCCTCTTGGCTCTTTCCAATAGAACTTCCCACTCAAGATGCAGAACCTTGATGCTTTTCGCTTGAAAAATCTAGCCCTTGTTCTGTCCATACCCTGTGGAGATTGTAGATGTTGTAACACGAAGATGATGTCAGTGTACCATGGGGATGACAGGAAATGCTCAGCTACATGTGGATCTGGCTCTCCCTTAGGATTTTGCTCTTCTACTGACAATTCAACAATCATGTGTAGGATGAGAGTGTCATAGTTAGGCTGTGCCATGAATTTGGTCAATCCCTGATGTTTAATCAGCTTTGTGGGCTTGATCTCCAAGTCATATTCAAGTAGGACTGCTATCCATTTTCCCCTTTGTCCCCTAGGTTCTGTTTGGGTTAGGATATCCTTCACTGCGTTGGTGGGGACATGAGAAATAATATGAGATTGCAGGATGTACACTCGAAATTCCTTCAAGGTCTGTATCAAAGCATAATCCTACTTTTCCAAGATGTTGTATTTCAGTGGAGCATATCTCAATGTTTTGCTGTATAAACAAATGGGTTGCTTACTTCCATCACGGTTCTTTTGTAACAATACTCCTGCCACCGTATGCTCTGAAGTGAATGCGAATATGAGGAAATATTTGGACAAATTAGGGCTTACCAGTGCAGGGGATTCCGAGATAGCCTTCTTGATATCTTCAAAGGACTTTTTTGCTTCAGGTGTCCACTTTATTTCTTTGTCCTTTACCAACATGTTAGTTATATACCTTACTATCTCGATAAAGGAAATAATAAATCTTATCAGAAAATTCACCTTTCCCAAAAAGGACTGAACCTCCACCTTGTTCCGAGGAGTTCAATTTTATGTATTGCCTCAACTCTTTTTGGGTCTATTCTGATGCCCTCCTGAGAAATTATATGTCCAAGCAACTTCCCCTCCTTCATAGAAAAATATGAGTTCTTTAGATTCAAAGAGATGCCAAACTTTCTGCACTTCCTGAACATTCTTAGCAGGTGTGTGATGTGTTCCTCATTGGATTTCGAAAATACGGTGATATCATCTAAATAGATGACCAAGATCTTGTCCTTCTCATCAGCAAATGTTATGTCCATGGCTCACTGGAAGGTTGCCCCTGCATTCATGAGTCCGAATGGAATTTCTGCATACATGAAAGTGCCCCAGGGCATGGTGAAAGCTATATTTTCTTGGTCTTCTGAATGTACCACGATTTGATTGTAGCCTGAGAAGCCGTCTAAAATGGAGATCCTTTGAGAGCCCACTACCCTCTGTAGAATGTGGTCCATTTTAGGAAGAGGATAATGATCCTTTAAAGAAACTCTGTTTAAATCCCTGAAGTCAATGCATATCTTTATCTCTCCATTCTTCTTCCTCATCGAGACCAAGTTGGACACCCACCTTGAAAATCTAAGAGCCACAATGATTTTTTCCTCGAAGAGTTTCTTTATTTCCTTTTCCACTAGGGGTAGCAACTTGGGGTTCATTCTCCTTAGATTTTGTTTAAAAGAAATCTCATCCTTTTTTATTGGTATAGTGTGCTAGATTATACTCGTGTCATAATACTTAAGATCACTATAGCACCAAGCAAAAACATCTGAGTATTCCTTCATCAATGAAATGTATTTAAGTTTAGCCTCATGGGAGAGTGTTCTTGAGATTTTGATGACCTTTGGATGCTCTTCAGTCCCAATATTAATATCTTCCACATCCTCACAACTTGGGACTAGTTGGGGTTTGTTGGAAACATCGTTTGGATCAAAAATATTTTTCTATAGGAACTAAACCCATGGGGATAGAGTTACCTTTGAGTTGCAGGATCTCTTTGCCATAGAGATTGTTCACATATTCCTACTGTCGATCAATCCCCTGCATTTCTGGCCCAACATCCTTTTCAGTTTTACTGCTAACAACACCCCTAGCAGGGACAATGCTTTCCTCACATGGAATTTCTTTGGGATCATCAGTCTAATTTTGCAGGCACTCCTAGGTGAGAGTAGGCCCTTCTTGGAGTATATCATTTTCATCAATGGTCAGGCCCTCAAACTCCCCAGTGAGAGTGAGGAAATTATGAATCTGTTTGTCATCTTCAAAGACATGTCAACTATTGACATTATCTAGGATAGAGGGTATGTGCCTAACTTCAACTTCATATTTTCTATTGGGGTGCATGGGAATATTGAAGATAGCAGCAGAAGTGGCCAAAGAATTAGCTATACAATTTCGTAACCTGGGAATTAGATTAAAACTGCATTCTTCAAAACACTCTATCAGGTCTTGGGCATCATTTCTGTAACTTCTCATTCTAGGATGTCTGACCTGATACTCACCTTGCATTTGTTTAGTTACCACCTCCGAGTCCCCATGTATCACCACCCTCCTGGCTTGAAAATACTCCGGGATTTGAATGGCTAACATCATAGCTTCATACTTGGCCTCATTATTTGTGTAATCAAAGGCAAGTTTGTAGGAATAATTTAAAGCTCTCCCCCCTAGGGGTCTCACCCAAAATCCAACTCCTGCCCCTTCTTTGCATGTTGTCCCATAAAAAATTACATCCCACACTCCTTCTGGTTCCTCTTGAGTGGGTACAAAGGCATTGTTCTGTGCACTACAACTATCTCCTCCTCCCTCTGTAAAGAAAATAGCTAATCCCATCTCAGTATCTAATGAATAGATGTGGTGGTTGTTTGGCCTCTTAGCACTGGTCACCATGTATGTTACCTTTTTCTCCCTAAAAATCCTTCTTTGTACTCCAAAGACAGGGATCGTGGCACATGCCATATCCATTTGAAGAGCACCTTTGAGTTTGGCCGCCCAAGATCTTGACAATAGCATTCCAAACTTTTGAGGGATGTTAGCCACAACTACTTCCATGACCAAGGTTTTGGTAGGGATCTAGGCCAAAGAGATGACTAGATCTCTTGATCAGTCCCAGGCACTTGAATTCATTGGAATCAAGGAAAAAAGGTCTTTGTATGGTCTGGTCACTTCCAATCCTAGTTTATCCATCATCATCACGGGCATGAAATTGTGGGAGGTCATTCTTTGGTTTGATTGTAGAGGCTTTGTTTGTTTCCTCTTTATTTCACACAACAGGAACATCTCTATTCCTTAGACCAATCCACCTCTACAAATCCATAACGACAAGCTGATATCCCTTCTGGAACTCTTCTATTTCTTTGGCAAGAAGCTCCTCCATTTCATAACAGGATTTATCGTGTTCCTCTTTGGTAAAAAATCTAGAGTATGAGTCAGTGTTCAATTGGTCGATGTTATCATCATCTTGATTTCCATACTCTTGCTCCACATAGTTCTCTTGAAATGGGGGTATCATAGGTTGATCAGGAGGGTTTCTCTAATCTCTTTTCCTGTTTTGGAGGGCTTGAGGTCTTCTCACATTCTGGTTTATATTTTGATGTTCTTGACCTTCCATGGGAGGTGGTCTGTTGTCTAGAGTGAGCCTCGCCATTAAGCTCTCCATGGTTTTCATCATCATGTCCATTCTATCCTCTTGAGAGTTAGAGGAAGAAGGTTGTTCAGGATCTTTATCCTTTCTTCTATCTCCCTCTTCTCTTCTCCATTCTCCCTCATCCCTCTTCTTCTTTCTAGCAGCAGTCAGGTTGAACTCAACCTATGATGGCATATTTCATCATATCAGGTAATGAGGCTGATCTTCGTTCACTTAGAAACAAGGTAAACTCACTATCAAAAGCTTCAACATATTGGAGTTGGGCAGAACCAGGGGGAGGTTTGAATTGGGAAGGGATGGCATTATATGTCTTCAAAAATATGTCAGAAAATTCTTGGATATATTCACTCTCCCTCCTCATGGAATGGTATTGAGATAGATACTGCTTAGGATTTTTATTATCTACCCATTTGTCCCTAAAGGAATCTTCAAAATCTTGGTAGTTCAGAATGGAGTTGTCTGCGAGGTTTTTAAACCATTTTCTTGCTTCTCCAGCAAGACTTTGGGAAAACAGTCTGACTTTAAGATCATCATGGTCTACCTCCTCCAGATCTACCCAGTTTTAAAACCATCCCATGTGTTCCTCAATTGAATACCCCCTCTCTACATTAAATTGTTTCAGCCTTTAGGAGTATCCCTGAGGAATGTTGTGAAGAGTAGCAGGAAGAAGTATAGGGGAAAACCTATTTTCCATCCTCAGGGTTATAGTAGGGTTTCCAAGAGGGATTGGGCTGGTGTGGCATAAATTACTGTGTTATGAGGAACTGTAAGATTGTAAGGGGTTGTGAAACTGGAGGATGCAGGTTGTTTAATATTTGAAGAGGTGGGAGATAGGGGGCACTCTGGGTCAGATAAGGGTTTCAAATCCTTACCTAGATATTTTGACCTCTCAGGAAGCCAAGAAATATGGGAGAACTCAAATGCAGAGGGGTTTAAAGCTGCTTCAGAGAGGATGGATTCAGACTTGGTCCTCAGGAATCTTATCTCAAATTATTCACTACAATGCTCAGATATATCATGAATAGAAACAACACCTTCAATAGGTAGAGAAAAAGTTCTATCTAACTGAGGTATAACTGAACTTTGTTGCTTCTTGACCTTCCGAATCAGCTTCTCCTAATAAAAAATTTCTTGAAAATGCTTTGCATCATGATTTCTCCTCATATTGGTCCTTTTGGCTGCCAATATTTCCAGTGGAGTCACCTTCCAAAAGCTTTGAGTGGAGTCACCAGAGAATATACAACCAATATGTGTCTATGACCGGTTGCTCAACCAGGTCGTAGAACTAGAACAATGCCATTTCCTCGAGGAGATAATAGCAATTAATCCCCGACAACGACGCCAAGATGTTATCACCCAATAATTTTCCTATGGTTGTGGTGGGAAATCACTGGGGTAACCATTTCTTACCAATATTTAGACTGTATTCTAGCCTATACAGTCAAAGAGTTTGTCACAGATTCATTCACATACACATATAGCTTTAAGCAAGCATTCAAAATGATATATTTATGAAGGGAATGGGTTGTTAGGGTTTTAAAGAGCACAAGACAAACAAACAGACAATACCATTGGGAAATGGAGTCAAAGCCTGAAACATTCAAGGTACTACAGCATAAGGACTAGTGATAACCTTCGTAATCTGAGGAAAAATAAGTGTTAATATTCAATCAAATATATTTTGAGAGATGGTAGGGGGAAATGAGAAGAAGCCCAAAGAAATAGGAGGCACCTATCTATGGAAGAATCTCCTGAAACACCTTTAGTAGAAGCAATAGTAAAGGATGATAATTGAAATGGAGCATCTAACTGAGGATGAATTCCAAGACATTTACCATAAACACATAACAAATGCATTATCTGACGCAAGGAGCGCTTAACAAAGAACAAATTCCTTGCATACAACTAGAAACGCATTAGCAGAAACTACACATACATGCAAAATGAAGCATACAAGTGAACACAGATTGAACATTGAACAATGTGATGAATCTCAAACACTCATGAAATACTTTCCATTAATACTTCCAATAAAAGCTACTGAGCTACAAAACCAAGCACAGAGGCTTTAAGAATGAATGTTGAACCCTTTGTTCCTCTATTGAGGCTATATTTATAGAGCAACATGCTCCCAAGACCAACCTCGAAACAGATCCAAATCAGTTTTGATACAGGAATCAAACCCACACACACAAAATCCTAACAAATTCTGATCAGGTAGATTCGCCATGATCACAAAACAAATTAGGAAAGCACGCTAGAATGCGCGTGGTGGATCAAATTGGGAATTTCGACAACTAGGACTTGGGATCGCTTAATGGCAATGACTGTTCAAAGCGTCTCTGAATGACCTGCAACAAATTCATTCATCCTTGCATATTGCACCTGTGAAAGTGTTTTGGACTGTTGATCTTTCTAAGATGAAATCTGCATCGTCCATTTCGTATACCGTTTAACTCCATATGCAGGTTTTCCAATTTTCATCTTCCTCGCACCTTCACACAACGAAATCGATCTTAGTCGTAGATTTGCAACTGCTTAGATCTCGACCGTCCAATGGTGCATGTTTTACCTGATTTCAAAATCCTCCAATATGACTTATCTCTTGCTAATTCTCATCGTGAAATCATTATGGACCGTGGATCTAGAATCCACCTCGATCTCCATCGTTAAAGCTTGTTGGGCCTACTAGATTGGAAAATCTACCTATCTCGTGCACATTTTGCCATCTTCTGCATCCTTGATCTTATGTGGAATCCCTCCAAGCCATTGATCTGAGATCTGTTCATTGCAGAATGCGGGATCGAACTTTCACGATGCAAAATTTTGATTTTTCTGCTTCTGCCTTTCCGCTCCCTTCCGAGCCTTTGATCTGTGCGAAAGCTCTCTGAAGTGTGTCGATCCTGCGGATCGCGAATCACGAAACTATGAATTTTTCTACCCAATTTTTGGATTTTCCGCTTTTCGCTGCTGCCTTTCTGGTCCTTTCCGAGCCATTGACCGTCTGCAGAAGCCTTCTAGACAATCGATCTTGCGGATCGTGGGATTCAAATTTTTATTAACCAAATTCTTGTATTTTTTCTTTTCATTTTTTCCTTTCCGCAAAATAGCGGAAAGAGGAAGGCGGATTCACCAACTTTTGTAACAAAATGTTTCCTTTTCCGCTCCTGATTTTTCCCTGGCATAAATGATTCTTGGCATTTGATTTTTTTTCGCTTTGCATCCAGGTCATCCATTTCGGTCAGCCCTTAACCTTGATCAGATTTTTCTTATTCAAGCATATTTATAAGGCTAAAACTCAGGACTTTTAATAATTTTCCACTTCAAACCAATAAATAGACCCCTTAGAACCTATAGAAACCCCATCAATATCCTTCAAAGTCATGTTACATGGAAAAATTTCAGATCTTACTCTTTCTTTTACTGGTCTAAACTTTTGAAGGGGAATTAGTGCAGATGCATATGTAAAAATCGTCAAATTTTAGCACAGGTACTAACACTATCCCTGCTTCCCATCAAAATTAGGTATGTCTGATGCTAACTTGACTGAGATTGCAGGCCAAGAAGGGTTATGCTAGATGGGATCATTGATCAACTTGGACAAGTCAGGAAAATCCAAAGTTTCCAAAAACGAAAGTTGTCGATTAGGTTGTACACACTGGTAATATTGATATGGTATTTGTATATGAGTAGGACCATAAGTCAATTAATCTATCGGTTTTGGGGTGGTGGATTTGCATATGATCCTCTTGAAGATCCTCCTGAAGGGGGTGGGCCTCTGAGAGAAGGGCCACCAAAAGTTGGAGGGGGTCCTCCAGGTGGTGGGCCTCCAGGTGGTGGTCCTCCAGAAGGTGGACCTATAGACGGTGGTCCTCTAGGTGGTGGTCCTACAGAAGGTGGACCTCTAGATGGTGGTCCTCCATGTGTGGGTCGTCGAGGTGGTTGGATTCCAGGTGCTAGACCTCCACCGGGTGGCCCTTCGAAAGGTGGACCTCCAAAAGGTGGGCCACCAAAATGTGCCCCACATAACCTCTAGTAGCATTCATAGGTGTCCCTCCAGGCATATGCATATTTGACAAATTAGGTTTCCCCCATGGTGTAAAAATATTTTAGGGGTAAGGAATCCTAGGATAAACAATCCTTGAAGATGTAGGTTTAAAATTCATATTATTTACAGGTGGTTGGTTTCCTGGGTAGGTAAAACCCCAAGAAGGTTGATTAACTGCAGCTTGTGCCCCTAAGGGTTGTCCTGTACTAGAAGGAGGAATAACCACATTGGTGTTTGTGGATGGAACAATAACTGTTGGTTTTCCTACAACATGGTTTTTCCTTGTACTGGAAGTAACTCCACTAATGATTGAAACAACTTAGCCTAGGGGTTGCCCCCCAATACAAGGTATGGGAGAACTAGAGGCAGACCCACGGTTTGGAAGTGAAGGAGTAGGAACGAAGGGTTATCTTGGATCATAAGCTACCGTACCTCGAGTTGGTGATCCTAAATTAGGAGTTGCTTGAGACGATGAAAGTGCATAGTATCCTTGGGGGGTCATTTCTAAATGATGGGGAAGAGGAGAAGAACTCATCTTTTTAAGGCTTTCACCAAAGTTACACAAATGATCAACATACGATTGGAGGCCCTTGAAAAATTCCACATTCGTTGGAACCTCATGAATAGGAGTAACATAGGAGGGTCTAATAGTCCCATATTCAGAAATGGCTTGGCCTAGGGAAGTTCTCCAGAAAGTAGCATTTGGGACAAATTATTCCCCTACAGTTTCATATGATGGGTGATTGAATACCCAATCTAATGAGGCAGGTTGACTTTTCATTGGAAAAGGAAAGGTAGTATCAGCCGTAGGAGAATGTTGGACTGCCAAGGGATTATCATACGAAGTGAATTCTTCCCTTGCTTCCACAACTAGATTCCATTCCACATGGGAATCAACTGTGACATCTTGGTATGTGGATTCCATTCTACTCTCTTCCACGATAGGATGAAAGTCAGGTGGTAAGCCTTGAACTCTTTGAGATCATCTCAAAGGTAACTCATCCAGAATGCTGGTTACAAAGATCCTAACCTAGGGTTTGAAACTAGAATCACACACAAAATCACTCCTACGCAAGCTAAGGTCACAAGCAAGCTTAGGTGTTAAGAGGGACTGATAAAAATATGATTCCTCACTAGGATTATCAAGTCTTTGCAACTCACAATATACTATAGGGTCTGTTAGCCGGAAATACACACCTCCTGCGGACAAGAGCTGGTTCCCTAGATCTGAATGGTTCAGGTCTAGAAACACAAACATAGAATGCTAGACTCTCCCTAGATCTGGTTAATCAACTGAATGGAATTCCATAATAATTCTCTCAAAGGTTTTCCTCACTATCCTCATAGAAGAACCTGTAAAATATGGAAGAAAACAAAGAAAACATGATAGCATACAATATAATCAACTAGATCTATGCTTGTGACCAAGGAATCGAGCAATATAAACATATAAAATAGTAAATATGGGAAATAATAAACATTCTTTATTAATAAATGATTGGGGAGACTACAACCTTCATGCCTTGGTGTTGAGAGTTCCTTCCAATGGCTCCTTGCCTCTAACTTCACCTTGCCTCCAAAGATTTAAGAATTATTTTGACAGAGTTTGGGTATGAAACACAATTCTTCCTCCTCTTTCCCATGGGGGGTGAGCCAGTATTTAAAGGCATGGGAGGATAGGTATGGTTGAGGATCTCATGGGTGAGGTGGATATTAGATCCTAAAAGGGAGGGTCTCGAGCTCCAGCTGGTCCTAAACCATCAGGATGAGGTGCCATGGAGGTCATCTTCAAGAATCCTCTCGAAGCTTCTCTTTTTGCCTTGAAAAATCGAGCACCGCTTCTCCAAAGAAGCAAACAGGTGGTGATAAGGGGGCATGATTTTTTGCAATAAGGGAAAGAGCGATGGCACCTCTATTTTCTCATGTATCAGGAGCGGTGACCGCTCTTTGCTTCTGGGGTAACTCTTTTGGTCAATGGGGAAAGAGTGTTACCAGCTCAAAAGAGGGAAAAATTGCAAGGGGTTAATTAATTCTTTCATTTATCTAGGAAAACTTTGAGGGATTGGAGCAGTCAAGGGGATACCTATCTTATAACATGAGGGTGACAAGATTTTGGTGTAACAGAGATGCCCCCCAAAGTATAATGGCTAGAGGGAAACGATAGGTAATATACTTTGAAAGAACAAGGTATAGTGTCGAGGCAAAGGTCCAAAAGTCAGAACTTCTCAAACATCACCAAATTTTTGCAGCATATTTTGATACATGTCCCAAATGAATCACAACATGGCTGCCGAACAATACAACACAGATCCATGTAAGACACAAAAAATTCATGGCTACTAAAATACAATGTAGATCCATGTGAAGAAAACTCAAATTTGGACATAGCTACCAGACATACAATGTAGATCTATGTCATACAGACACAAATCTGAGCATAGCCACAGACATACAAATGTGTATCCATGCTAGAACTCATACAAATACTCCATCGCAACATGGAGAAAGCAACGAGTGCTTAACAACTACCCAGGGTATTCATCTCATCTTCCACAAAGTACGATTCTATCCATGTGATTACAATGATCTGAAGTTGAACATGGTAGAAACCACTTGATTACCAGTCAATGATGTGAACCGTTAACAAGTGCGAGGGATATCAGCATTGATGTCAATGATTCCCAAGGTACTCTAGTAAAATCTACTAAGTGTGAATAGATGATCTGATGTCGAACACTCAGTCGAATCTTTCAATCAAAGGTCAATGATGTGAACCTATGTCAAAAGTGAGAGAATACGTCATTGATGCATACAGATCTCAAGGTACTAAATTTTTTTCTAAGACTAACTCCTGGATAATGAGCTGATGTCGATAGGAATAGTCTCATCAAAGGAGGGCCATGATGAATCCCACATCGACGACACGAAACTCAAAACACAGTTCTGGAATGTTGTAGATATTGTAACCATAGGACTGACTCAAAAAATAATAATTTAAATACAGGTGTAAACTCTCACAATAGTTTGCCTTTTGAACATAAGGCGGCACGACCGAAGACTTGGCAGCATTGACTTGATGAGGCAGAACACAATGTGACAATGGACAATGAAATCTTTGAGAGACTCAAAGGAGTGGCATGACTCATGAAAGTGGATCTACTTGGAAACAAGCTGAATACCCAATTGACTGAATGAAATACAAACAAGTGCCATGTTCAAAGGTGACTAACAACTTCCATTATTGCAAAATGTTTTCCCTTTCCATTAATTTCCCCATCATGATTGATGAGTGCCTCTTTTTGTTTTTACGAGTTGAAATAGGGTAACAAACACTCGATATAGCTCATCCTTTGGACGAGTCCAAACTCATATGTTTTACGAACCTGAGAAAGGAGGGGTTCGTTCCCAAAAAAGGGTCTTCCAATGTTTAATTTAACGAGTCCAATGAAAGAAAACTCAGTGTAGTTCATGTTTAGAGAGTCTGAACAAACTAAAGAAAACTCCAAAGGGTCCTTTTTCGTATGATTTAGTCCCCAAGGCCCGAAAAAATATAAAATAATACCTTAGAGAACTCTTCTAGTCAAGATTGGCTGGAGTGTTCATTTTTCGTAAATAGTCTATCGGAACCAAAAAAGAGACAACCTACCGTCAGAGAGATGACTCTTCAAATACTTTTACGAGTATGAAGAAGATAAGTACTGGGCTATCTTTTCACATTTTAAGAGTCCTAAAAGCGCTTAAAGAAGACTATATTAAACTTTTTCATGTTTGAATCCAGAGCACGAAAAAGTAATAAACTAAGCTCAAACCACTTTTCATGTTTTAACCAGAGCGAGAAAAATGAAAAGTAAGCTCAACACAATCTTACTATTTTTAACGAGCTCGAAGATCAGTTGAAAGAATCCTCAGAGATTGGTTTCATTTTTACACAAGCTCGAAACCAATGGGTAAACTATGCTTGAAGAATCCCATTAGCATGATATACATAGGTTGGAATCTTGCCCCTAGCATGATTGCTAGCGAAGCTTACCCCTAGCATGGTTTCTAGGGGCTCGACATGCCTCCCAAGCTTCGTTTCATTTGACGATTCTTCTTCCATAGTCAACCTAAAAACCTGGTTACTAATGTGAAAATGTTCACCAGGGGGGTAGGAAGAACGAGAATCAGGCAGGTGAAAAGAAGGTTCAAGTTCTAACACTAAAGGGAAGACTGGACTCATGGGGATGGGATCTGTTTCATTTTTACACAAGCTTGAAATAGAAGGTAACTATGCTTGGAACATGGTTTCATTTTTATGCAAGCTTGAAACCAAAAGGTAAACTATGCTTAAGGAAACCTACTTTTTTTTTAACGAGCTTGAAATAGAAAATGAACTATGCTCAAGAATGGTTTCATTTTTATGGAAGCTTGAAACCAAAAGGTAAACTATGCTTGAGGAGATCCATTTCATTTTTTAATGAGCTTGACATAGAATGGGAACTTTTCTCATAGGAATCTGTTTCATTTTTTAACGAGCTTGACATAGAAAGGGAACTTTGCTGAAAGGCATCTATTTCATTTTTTAGCGAGCTTAACACAAAATGGGAACTATGCTCACCAACATGGTTTCATTTTTATGTAAGCTTGAAACCAAATTTGTAAACCATGCTTAAGGAGTGGTTTTATTTTTTAACGAGCTTGAAACCAAAAGTAAACTATGCTCTCAAACCTACTCCTACCAACATGATATCCAGAGGTTGGTAGGTTTCCCCCATTTCATAAAAGCTAGCAACTTAACTCCAGTATGATGTCCATAGGCTAGAGCCATGCCCCTCATTTTACCTATGATGGGAAGAAGCTAATTAGATGAAGGGGAAGGAATCACAAGAACACACGGCACATTTAGGGCAGTTTGATTACTAGGAGTGATGCGATGGTCAGGTGTAACAAAGGAAAGTTGATCAATAGTCATAATCTTCCCATCATGGGGAAAATGCATAACTATAAAGAGTGTGGACACAATAGCCTTCATGGCATAAACATAATCATGTCTAAGGAGCAGATTGAAATCTAAAGGACCTTGGACCACCATAACATCAATACAGACACTCTTCCCTCCTAATGTAATAGGCAAATAAGGAAGGGTTTCTAAAGGTGCAGTAGGTCTTTGATTAAAAGCCAGTATCTGATCAGTGGCTGGCACAAGCTGAGGAGAACCTAAAGCTTGCCAAGCAGTTGAGGATAGAATACTAACAGAAGCCACTTCGTCAACAATAGTGCGAAGTATTCACCTAGCAGTAACATTCACAACTATTTGGAAATGAACACTCGAATGAAGATGAGACTCTATTAGGTTACTCTAGTCAAAGGAAATAACCTTGGTACTTGGAGAGGGTTCTATCGGAAGAGACAAAATTTCCTCTTCTCAGGAACAATCAGAACGAAGCATAAAACCTTTAGCAGGTTTCCATTCATTCTCTACTATAAGAGAAGAACAAGACGAAGATTTGGTCAAAGTGACAACTTCAGTCTTAACACTCTCTAATGAAAGAGTGGGATCGGGTGGAGATGACATCGACTTGACCACTTTAACTTCACTCTTCAAAGGAAGAATGGGATTAATCATGGATGAATCCGGATTAACCACTTGGAATTCACTCTTAGAAGGAAGAGTGGGATCGATCTCGGATGAAACTGAATTGATCACTTCAACTTTACTCTTCAAAGGAAGAGTGGGATCAACTGAGGTTAGAATTGGATCGACCACTTTATCAACCAATGGGATGTCAAGTCACAACTTACAATAACCTGTTGGAATCCACTGATGAGAAACAATAATATCTTCCAACAACTTAGAAGCTTCATCCAAGTGAGGACAAAGGTAAGTAAAGTGCATTTCCTTACAAAGCAAGCAAAGATTTATGACTTTACCCTTCCAACTCTTAACCATAGAGTCATTGGTTGAGGGGGGATCATTAGCATGATGACCAGAGGCTGATGACATATCTTGTCGGGAAACCTTAGACCACCCTTCTAAAACTAGGGCCAGACCATGACAATATTTCAAAAGGTGATCACCCTTGCAAAGCCTATAAGGGAATTTGGGCTTACACGATCTTGGGGTGTGCAGATCAACACTCTCCACACTGGGAGGAGTGATTGGTTGAGACTTGTTTTTTGTTTTTGTTTTTCTTCTTCTTAATCTTCCTTTTCTTGTTCTTCTTATCCACCTGACTACTAGTACTACAAATTTCAACAGGCAAAGAGGGAGAAATGGGAGAAGACACATATGGTGAAGAAGGAGATGGATCAACATGAGGTTGATGCTCTTGCGAAGAAGGATTAGGATCAGAAGCAACTAGTGTATATGGGATAACTGGACTGGAGAATAACCAAACAGGTAATCCAATAGTCAATCTAGGAAGGCTTAACGTAGCCATGAGAGGAGGACCAACATCCCCATATGGAGGGAACACAAAAGACATGCTTGGTAAAGGAGTCTCTTGGTTGGTAGTCCTGGAACGTGAAGCCATAACTATGTAACAAAACTATCTCTCTCTTCTAAAAAATCCTAACTATACAGACAACAAGCGCTACTCAAACTAAAGAAGCAAGAAAAATATGTGAGAGGAGTGGATTAAAGGTCTGGAACCTCACGGGACAGGCCAAAAGGATAACTTAGATGGTTTGAGGATTCCTAAAAGGGTCTCCCGATATACCCAAGGTACGTGGGAGCTCAAATCAGTAGTAGTGTTGTCTAATGCACAACCATTCACAAGGGGCCTTCCGATATATAATCAAGTACATGAAGTACCTTTTTATATACCTCAAGGGTACATGAAAGGCCGTTCGATATACCGACGGTAAGTGGAAGAACCGCGCGAGTCCCGGGTTGTAGTGTAGACAAATTAATGACATCTCCTACGTTTTACGACTCCCGAACACGTCACTAATCTATCACACAAATTGCTAAAAAATTTAAACCTAAGCTAGCGCTTAATTTTATCTTGAATGATTAGGTGGATGCATGAGGCGAGGACAGAAAAGTAAAACCATGCAGTATGCTTGTGCAAAATTTTCACTTTCACTTTAAAGGTATGTCCTACTTAAGGAAGGGAGAGAGAGGTTCAATTCATTTGAAACATAGAATAAATCCCATACAAAAATAAAAGACACTTGCTTATATGGTCTTTTCCTAATTGAAACAAACAAAATCTTCTCTTTTTGAATTGAAAAAGAAGTGAGATATCTAATGAAAAGCAAGAAAAGATAATTACAACTTTTATACAAAAGTGTTCATATTTTCAATTAAAGCTAGAATGAACTAATCACAAAATTATACAATAACTTTCATATGGAATTTTCCACAACTTTATGAAAAAATGAAAAAACATACAAAAATCATGTATAACAAATGAAGAAAAACTGAAATGAATCTTTTCTTGTTCTATCAAAGAAGACCGAAATCAAAGCTATAACAAAACCAAGTTCTATTCAAAGCTAACTATGAAGCTTTAAAAGACCAACATCAATCAAAATTCTTGAGAATAACTATGGATTCTTGATTTTTCATTGAGTTTTCAGTTCAAAAATGAATTGCAGAGTTCAAACAACAACTGTAACTATCTTAAGTATACATCTCAAATACCAAAACAAGCATTTAAGAATCAAACACCAAGCAGGGCTAAGAAGAATACCTGGCACCGCTTCTACAGGTGTTGAACAAGGAGTTACCAGCCTGAGCACTGCTTCTTGCACACAACAAAAGAGAGGTGGCACCGCTTCTTGTACACATCAAAAGAGAGGTGGCACCACTTCTTGTACACAACAAAAGAGAGGTGGCACCACTTCTTGTACACAACAAAAGAGAGGTGGCGTCGCTTCTTGTACATAGAGGAAGATCGGTGACAACTCTCTTTTGCGGTGTACAAGAAGCGATGCCACCTCTCTTTTGCTGTGTACAAGAAGAGGTGCCACCTCTCTTTTGTTGTGTACAAGAAGTAGTGCCACCTCTCTTTTGCTGTGTGCAAGAAGCGATGCTCAGGATGGTAACTCATTGTTCAACACTTGTAGAAGCAGTGCCAGGTATTCTTCTTAGCCTTGTTTGGTGTTTGATTCTTAAATGCTTGTTTTGGTATTTGAGATGCATGCTTCATATAGTTACAATTGTAGTTTGAACTCTGTAATTCATTTTTGAACCGAAAACTCAATGAAAAATCAAGAATCCATAGATATTCTCAAGAATTTTGATTGATGTTGGTCTTTTAAAGCTTCATAGTTAGCTTTGAATAGAACTTGGTTTTGTTAGATCTTTGATTTCTATCTTCTTTGATAGAACAAGAAAAGATTCATTTCATTTTTTCTTCATTTGTTATACATTATTTTTGTATGTTTTTTCCTTTTTTCATAAAGTTGTGGAAAAGTCCATATGAAAGTTATTGTATAATTTTGTGATTAGTTCATTCTCGCTTTAGTTGAAAATCTGAACACTTTTGTATAAAAGTTGTAATTATCTTTTCTTGCTTTTCATTAGAGATCCCACTTCTTTTTCAGTTCAAAAAGAGAAGGTTTTGTTTGTTTCAGTTAGGAAAAGACCATATAAGCAAGTGTCTTTTATTTTTGTATGGGATTTATTCTATGTTTCAAATGAATTGAACCTCTCTCTCCCTTCCTTAAGTAGGGCATACCTTTAAAGTGAAAGTGAAAATTTTGCACAAGCATACTGCATGGTTTTACTTTTCTGTCCTCACCTCATGCATCCACCTAACCGTTCAAGATAAAATTAAGCGCTAAGGGGGCATGTCGAGCCCCTAGCAACCATGCTAGG
Organism: Pseudotsuga menziesii; assembly: GCA_001517045.1. NCBI lineage: Eukaryota > Viridiplantae > Streptophyta > Pinopsida > Pinales > Pinaceae > Pseudotsuga > Pseudotsuga menziesii. Next base: position 172,409 of record LPNX011114974.1, read on the forward strand.
GGTAAGATTCGCTAGCAATCATGCTGGGGTCAAGATTCCAACCTCTGTATATCATGTTAATGGGAATTTTCAAGCATAGTTTACCCATTGGTTTCAAGCTCGTGTAAAAATGAAACCAGTCTCTGAGCATTCTTTCAACTGATCTTCGAGCTCGTTAAAAATAGTAAGATGGTGTTGAGCTTACTTTTCATTTTTCACGCTCTGATTTTTCCAATGGCTCCTTGCCTCTAACTTCACCTTGCCTAATTATTTTGACAGAGTTTGGGTATGAAACACAAGTCTTCCTCCTGTTTCCCATGGGGGGTGAGCCAGTATTTAAAGGCATGGGAGGATAGGTATGGTTGAGGATCTCATGGGTGAGATGGAGATTATATCCTAAAAGGGAGGATCTTGAGCTCCAGCTGGTTCTAAACCATAGGGATGAGGCTCCACGAAGGTCAACTTCAAGAATCCTCTTGAAGCTTCTCTTTTTGCCTTGAAAACTCGAGCACTGCTTATCCAAAGAAGCAAATAGGCAGTGATAATGGGGCACCACTTTTTGCAGTAAGGGAAAGAGTGGTGGCACCTCTCTTTTCTCATGTATCATGAGCGGTGCTGGCTCTTTGCTTTTGGGGTAACGCTTTTGGTCAATGGGGAAAGAGCGTTACCAGCTCAAAAGAGGGAAAAATTGCAAGGGGTTAATTTATTCTTTCGTTTCCCTAGGGAAAAAATTGAGGGATTGGAGCAGTTAAGGGGATACCTATCTCATAACATGAGGGTGACAAGATTTTAGTGTAACAAGGTCCAACAATAAAACACGACAAGGAGGATTGGGACTGTACCCTTTCCTGAATACTTAACTACCTAGACGACACGTGTGTAGTAGCTCCCCAAGTGTTGTTCTTGGTGTATTGCTCCAACAAGATGGCTAAAAGGATTTTCTTAGTTGGTTTAGGGTGTCTTAGAAGGGTCTCCCGATATACTCAAGGTAAGTGGGAGCTCAAATCCATGTTAGTGCTATCTAATGCACAACCGTTCGAGAAGAGCCTTCCGCTATACTACTAAGTACATGAAGTACCTTTCTATATACCTCAAAGGTACGTGAAAGGCCGTTCGATATACCAGTTGGTACATGGAAGAACTACAAGCCCATGGGATGCAGTGCATGCAATAGAATGACAAATCCTATGTTTATAGACATTGGAACATGTCTTCTAACTTATCACTCAAGTTACTAAAGATTTTAACCTAGAACTAGCGTTAATTTTATCTTATATGATTAAGTGAATGCATGAGGTATGGACAAAAAAAGTAAAACCATGTAGCATGATCATGCAAATTTTCACTTTATCTTTTAGGGTATGCCCTACTTACATGAGAGATAGTGATTCAATTTCCGTTTTCAAAACAAAAAATATCAAACAATCACACCGAACTATATTCCAAATTGAAAGCAAGCAAAAAACTTCTAATAACCAATCTTGAAAGTAAAAATAGAATGAGATCTCCTTTTCAAAAAGAAAGATGTTGTAACTACTTGACACACTAACTATTTTTAATTTCTCGAATGCAAAAAGACCTAACTCAAACTCTGAAATTTTTGTTGAGAAATGAGCATGTAAAGGATGGAAAAAACATGAATGCCTGGAAGTTTATGCAACTAACCAAGTATTCAAATGTTCATCCTTGACACAAATATATGATCAATCTCAATTTTTTCTTCTTAATGAAAAGCAAAAGCAATCTTCTATTAACCTCTGAAGAACCAAAATAAAGAAACCAAAAGTAAGATACTTTTTTTTCAGCTGGTCTAACAACAATAAGAGATCTAACTATATAACTTCCAAGCACTCTTTCAAAACACAAACCCCAGCATAGCAAGCAATTGAACAAATCAAAACAACCTAGCTCTTTTAAAAGAAATAGAAGAAGTACTTAACACTTTCCAGATTTCAAATTAACAGTCAATTATCAATGATGATGTAACGTCCCCGACCCTCCGACCGGGAAAGAGGACGCTACGATACAAGAAATCATCTGGGCATATAGCCCCATGAACATAAACATACATATATGTAATGCTGAAGCATGGTACCTATCTCATAAAACATATTCTGAAGCATAATCATGCATATACACAATGGAAGCAAAAGATATCAATCAACACTCATGCATATACAAACAAACATTTAACATGTATATCATCATTCATCAATGGTAAATATGATTGCAGACACAAGTTAGGTAAGAATACTTATCTTATTAAGAACTTGTTCTGCAACCAGCTACGTTGCTGCAATGTTCCACCCAACCATAGGCCTGTGTGCTCCTTAATCTCTCAGCAACGCTGCCACCCCCAAGCCGGGCATGATTCCCCAATGAATAAGGAACTAACAGGCTTACACATACCCAAGGATAACAACACCACAAGGGTACACAGTTCAACCAAGCCAACACAGTTGGGTTTATCAGGCGAACATCAGATCATCCAAGCCAACAAGTTGGGTTTATCAGGCCATCCAGGAGCTGGGAAAGGCTAAATGCTAAGCTGGTGATCTCATTGAAGAGCTACAAAAACCAACACTAGAGCCAGCCTAGATTCTAGAACACCCACACACACCCAACATAAGGAAATTAGTCCCTTCTCTGTAACGCAGTCCCTCAGACCTTGATCCCCCTTCTAGTGCTATTCAGGGGTTGTAGAGAAGAAAGACAGGTCAACAGCTCTGTCTGTGTGGTTCTCAACCCACCTGGTTTGTCAAGCACATCAGGCCCTCATTCACCACTCCAATGCAGTCCGAGGACAAAACCACTGCATGCAAGCAGCCAAACAACTATTCAAGCTCTTGCAGGGGAAAAACACAGTTGACCAGAACGTAGGAACTCACAACAATCTTCAATCGATACCACCATAAAGAGGGAAAACGCAGCCAAGCAATCGTGGGAAAACAACAACCCACAAACAATCATGAACCCACAACACTCGATCCTCAATGCAATTGCTAGAGAACTTGCATAGACCAGAAAATGGGAAAAGGAACAGACTCCCAATCTATACGTGAGGGAAAAAGACGCAGTCAAACAAAACTATGAATGGAATTATGGTCACGAATCAATAATAGAGTAGTAGAATCGTTACACAGGTCTGATGATGGTGGATAAAGACACAAAACTCTGCGTGAACAGAGGAAAGAATCGATCCGCAAGCCAACAAATCCATGAGGCAAAGGAGAACCCACCGCAAGCTAGCAATTCCAGCGAAAAGGGAGAACCAACGAAAACCCCTGACAATGGATCGTGGGTCCTTTTAACTCAGCCCGCGTGAGGAAACTGAATAGACTCTCGATCCCTATAGTGGATATACCATCCGCACGCAAAAGGCATGTTGTGGAGAGAGAGAGAGAGAGTAGGCATGGGCGTAGTGGTATTTTTTCCAGCAAATAGATGCCCCAACTAATCAACATAACAACTAAGGTGGTGGTGAGAAAAAGAGAGTGGTGACACATGGCTCTTCCCCCATGACTCAATGTTCATCATTTACCCTCCTTATCCTTAGGAATCATGCCCCTTCTCAATTTAGTTGTAGTGAACATAGCTGGTTGGGTTATTTAATTAAAATGCACATTTACATGATGTCACAATTTAATATATGCCGTATGTCTCGATATACCATTGGTGACCATTCCAATCTGAATCATAACATAACCAAATCGATGGTGGGGTGTAATGTCCCGGTTTTGACCCTGTTACATTAGACGTATATGATGTATATATTGTAATGATCATGGTGTGGAGCTAAAGGCCAAGGCCCCACCATTGATCGGTTATGCTATGTTTTGGATTTAAATTGTCACCGATTGAATATCGGGGCATGCGGCATATATTAAGTTGGTCATCATGTAAATATGCATCTATAATAAAAGTGAACACAACCAGCTACGGTCGTGGCAACTAAATCGAATGGGGCATGATTTTCACAAGGATAAGGATATGGGGAAAAACCAAAATGTCTATGAGAAGACCCATCAAGCTGTCAACTACCTTTCTTGTCTTTTTCCCCAATCATTTATTTCTGCTAGAATGTGGTTGAGTTAGTTATTGCATGGAATGGGAAGAGTATGGGCAAAGAAATTCGAATTGGGCAGAGAACCATTTTTTGAAAAACGTGTTCTGACTTCCTTGGCAAGGAAAATGCCCAAAAACGTATGCCATTCTGCCATGCATCCACGTTTTCCATTTTACTCACCATTCTCCTTCACGTTGGGGATTTTGGGAGCAGCTGGAGTTTTTCCTGTGGTTTTCATTCCACGTTTTTGGTGGTTGGCTTCATTTTTCCCATGGATGGGAGGTCGTTTTTGTAGTGCTAGGGATTGGGCTGTTTTCCTCACGTTTTGGGAGCTGCTGGTGCATTTTCCATTCACGTTTTTGTAGCTTCATGTGTTTTTACCATGGCTGTGAAGGGCCATTCATGTTTTTGGCTGTCTCACTGACTATTGGTCTCACGCACAGACTATTTGGGGTGTTTTTCCTTGCTGGGAGTTGTGCTCACTGATAAGCTTCAGGACTGTGTGTTTTCCCCCATGTTGTGAGTCATTTTTGCTGTTACGTTTGGGGACTGTGGTAGATGGGTTGAAGTTGTTTTTCCCTGGGTTAAGCTGTAATAGCTAAAATAATTGCCGGAGTGCAATGGTTGGTCTTCGGACTGTGAGAGGAGCAAAGATGTTGGCTTAGATTTGCTTGACAAATCTGGTGGATGGAAACCACACAGACAGAGCTAGAGGGCTGGCCTTCTTCTCCATCACCCCTGAATAGCACTGGAAGGGAATGCAGGGCCTGAGGGACTGTGTATCAGAGAAGGGGCTGATTCCTTGTGTTGGGTGTGGATGGGTGTCTTAGAGGCCATGCTAGTTCTAGTGTAGGTGTTCTTGGGTTTGTAATGAGCTCACCAGCTTAGCAAATTGCCTTCATCAGCTCCTTAATGGCCTGATAAACCCAACTTTGTTGGCTTGGCTATGTGTTTTGTGTATCCTGGCTATGTGTAAGCCTGCCAGTTCCCTTATTCCTTGGAGAATCATGCCCAGCTCGGGGATGGCAGCGCTGCTGAGAGATTAAGGAGCACGTTGGCCTATTGTTGGGTGGAATGTTGCAGCAACGTAGCTAGTTGGGGATTGAGTTCATCATAAGATAAGTGATCTTGTGTATTTTACCTCTGCAATTCTATATTTACTGTTAATGAAAATGAAATGAACATGTTGAAAGAGTGATTGTTTGAATGAATGGTGATTCCGCTGTGCAAGATGAATGATTTTAGCTGTGTATGACAAACGGTTGCATCTATGCATGATAAACAATCCTGTGTGCATAAATAATCGTAGCTGTGAATAAAATACAATTGTAGTTGTTTATGATGAATGATGGTAGCTGTGTACATTCCATTGTAATGCATCTCTTTATCAGCATTCTGTTTTAGCATTTCAACATTTTATCTATGCCTGTACATGACCATGGGCTCTTAGCCCGGTCTGATAAAGCAAGTAGTTGTGTCCTCTACGCCGGTCGGAGGCAAGGGGACGTGACATGGGGATTTTGCCCTTAGCTCCTCACCATGATTATTACAACATATGTATCATTTATATTTAATGCAAACGGGGTCAAAACCTGGGTGTTACTTTCCCCTCCCCCTTCAATAGCACTGTCCTCAGTGCTTTACAAAATTTGAACAAAATGCTACACTGGTACCACCTCAATGTTCCGCAGGATTGAACAAAAATGGATGTGCCAATCGCATGGCATCCTCCATCTCCCACGTAGCCTCTTCAGGTCCATAGTGCTCCCATTGCACCTTTACTTTCCCTATGGTTCGGTTCCGGAGCATTGTGACCTTCCTGTCGAGGATGCGCATTGGATCGATTTGGAACTCTCCCTCGGGTTCCACCTGAATCACATCTCAATTTATCACATGGTTAGGATCATGTACATATTTCTTAAGCAAAGAAACATGAAAAACATTATGAGCTCTAGTACTAGCAGGCAATGCAAGTCTATATGCAACAAGCCCTATTCTTTCAAGCACTTCAAACGGCCCACAATATCTAGGTGGCAGCTTGGCACAACTTCCAAGATTCAAGGAAATTTTCTTTGCTTTCACTTTGAGGTAAACATGATCCCCAACAATGAACTCTATGTTCATCCTATGCTTATCTGCATAGCTTTTCTGTCTGTCCTATGCTGCTTTCAGATTCTGTCTAATCTTTACAACCTCTTGCTCCATTTCCTTGAGTAGTTCTGGTCCAAGCACAACTCTGTTCATTGGGTTATCCCAAGTAACTGGTGTCCTACACCTTCTTCCATACAAAGCTTCATACGGACTCATCCCCAAGGATTCATGTTGTCCATTGTTATAAGCAAACTCTACCAAGTGTAAGTAATCTTCCCACTTGGTTGGTTTGTCCATCACATACATGTGAAGCATATCTTCAAGCACCTGATTAACTCTTTCTGTCTTCCCATCTGTTTGAGGATGGTAGGCAGTGCTAAAGTTTAGCTTTGTACCCAAATCTGCAACAACCCTTTCCAAAAATTGGAAGTGAACTTGACATCTCTGTCAGAAACTATTGCCTTCGGCAATCCATGCAATTTGAAAACCTCCTTCATGAAAATATTTGCAATGTCACCAGTCTTATGCGTAGACTTCATCGATATAAAATGTGCTGCTTTTTTCAACTTGTCTACCACAACCATGATGGAATCATGTTGTCTCCAAGTCATCGGCAATCCTGTAATAAAATCCATGGAAATAACTTCCCATTTCCATTCTGAAACTGGAAAAGGCTGCAACAAAACTGCTGGATGTTGATGCTTAACCTTTACCCGTTGACATTTCATGCATCTTGAAATGTATTCAGCCATGTCCTTTTTCATCCCTGGCCAAAAGTACTGCTTTCTAGCTGTAGCAATTGTCTTCTGGTACCCTGGGTGACCAGAATATGGAGCTTGATGGATTTCATCCATAACAACTCTCCTCACATCTGCTACATCCGGAATATAAATTCTACCTTTATAGGTAAGAAGTCCATCTTCTTCCAATTTATATCCCTCATACCTCTTCTCAAGGTTTTGTTGCTGCAATTTGTCTTTTACTTGCTCATACAATTCATCTCCGGCAACATGATTAACAATATGCTGCCTCAAATCTGATTGGAAAATACTAAGAGATTCCACATGCATTTCCTGTACCTTCCTGCTGAGTACATCAGCTACCTTGTTCTCTTTTCCTTTTATGTGCTTGATTTCAAAATCAAACTCACATAGAAATTACAGCCATCTCGGTTGCCTAGCATTTAGAGTAGGCTGATCAAACAAATACTTCAAACCACAATGGTTTGTCTTGAGCTCAAATCTTCTACCCATCAAGTAATGTCTCCACATCTTGAGAGCATGTACTATGGCTGCAAGCTCTAGATCATGCGTGGCATAGTTCTTCTCATGCTCCTTCAACTTTCTTGACTCATAACATATCACGTGGTTGTCCTGCATAAGGACTCCTCTAAGCCCTTGTCCGCATCCATCGATACATACCACAAAATATTTCTCTGGATCTGCAACCTTCAATACTGGTGCACCGGTGAGAAGATTCTTCAACTGCTGGAAGATCTCTTCACACTTCGAAGTCCATTCGAGCTTCATCCCCTTCTTTTGCAAAGAAGTGATGGCATGTGCAACCTTAGAAAATCCTTCAATGAATCTCCTGTAGTATCCTGCAAGTCTCATAAAAGATCTTAGATCTGTCACATTTCTTGGAGTAGGCCAATTCATAATGGATTCGATCTTCTCAGGGTCTACTGATATACCCTCTTCTGAGATAATGTGACCCAAATACTGAATTTTATCTCTGTAAAAGTCACACTTGCTTAGTTTTGCATACAGCTGTTGTTGCCTGAGCAATTGCAATGTCAATCTCAAATGCTCTTCATGTTCTTCCTCATTCTTAGAATAAACATGAATGCCATCAAGGAAAACAAGAACAAACTTGTCCAAATACTTGCTAAAGACACTGTTCATAATGCACATAAATGTAGGTGGTGCATTTGTGAGACCAAATGGTACCACTACAAACTCATAATGTCCATACCTTGTTCTAAAGGTTGTCTTATGAATGTCTTCGTCCTTAATCCTCACCTGATGGTAACCAGACCTCAAGTCAATCTTGGAAAATACCTTTGCTCCTCTCATTTGATCAAAGAGGTCATCAATCCTAGGCAAAGGATATTTATTTTTCATAGTAACCTTGTTCAAGTATCTGTAATCAATACATAACCTGAGTGTACCATCTTTCTTCTTCACAAACAGAACCGGTGCTCCCCAAGGAGACACACTCGGTCGTATATACTTCTTTTCCAACAACTCTTGCAGTTTCATCTTCAACTCTAGCATCTCCGGTGTATCCTGTAGGGTGTCTTGGACACTGGTGCTGCTCCTGGCATAAGTTCAATGGTGAAATCAATGTCCCTCTTTGGAGGAAGCCCTGTAATCTCATCAGGAAACACATCCTTGAATTCTTGTAGCACCTGATAGTCTTCCAACCTAGGAGTTTCATCTCCTATTGGTTCTAGAATATGAGCTGCATACAACTGACAACCTTTCCTACAAAACTTCTTCAACTACATTGCTGAAACATGTCTTACTGAAATTACCTTCGAAATACCTTTCACAACTACTGGGTTTCCTTCTTCATCCGTGCATTCAAAAGTTTTGTTATAATAGTCAAGCTTCACTCTGTGAGCTTCTAACCAATCCATTCCAATGAGAACATCATAGGAACCAAGCGGTAGAACATTAAGATCTACACAAGTGATCAATCCATTCATAACCAATGGACATTTCTCTACCAATTCACTAACTTTTCTCTTAGTCCCAGTGGCTAGCTAAACTAACCAAGATTTTCCATGCTTTACCTTCTCAAAAGCACAAATCTCCACTACCCTAGGAGTGATATAACTGTGAGTAGAACTAGGGTCAATCAAAATAGAAATAGATTGTTCAACAATATTACCTGCAACTTCAACCACAGTTGACTAGTGATCTGCCTGGAGGTCCTCCAATGCTGCATAAATTCTAGGGACTACTCTTACTACTTGACCCACTGTTTCTACTTCCCAAATGTTATCAGCTGGCCTTGCACTTTCATTCTCAAGTGGAAAATATCTGTGCAAGTGGGGTCCTTCACATTTCCAACATTTGAGTGGACCTTTATTCTGATGTGGCTCTTTACACTTTCCACCTGTCACTCCAACTAGATTACTTGCAGCTTGGGATGGCTGCTTCTGCTGATTCCTGAATCTAGAAGGTTTGAAACCTTTCCTTCTTTGGTCAAACTTCTCGTTCTTCTTGTCCTTCCATGCCTTATGGTAATCAGGTTTACCTTTGCTTTGCTCATAGTAATATTTAGGCTTTCTTATTGCTTCTTCGAGAGTTCTCCGTTCATAGAAATCAATTCTATCTTTGTAAGCTTGAGGTAATCCACTTAGAAACTGCTAGACCTTCACTTTTTCATCTCTGATGTACTGGACATACCTCAACAATTCCAAGAACTTATTTGCATATTCATCCATGGTCTGCTGTCCCAATCTCAGCTCATGGAACTCCTTAATCTTATAATCATAATACATGTTAGAGAGGTATTTATGCCTGAAATACTTCTTAAACTGTTTCCACTTCAGTTTCCTTTCACTGATCTTCTTGTCTTGCTTGAAGTGTTCCCACCAAATGGATACTCGTCCATTCAGATTGAATATGGAAACTCTTGTCTTCATGTTTCCCAAATAATACTGTACTTGAAAGTACTTCTTTATCCCAAGAAGCCAAGCTTCAGCTTCTTGTCCCATCTTTATCTCACCATCAAATGTAGGAGGTTTAGCTTTCCCGAATTCATCTCGAGAGCGATCCCTATGGTGTTTTCTTCTTCTCCTTTTATGAGGAGATGAAATTGTATCTCCAATGGATTCTTCAGAATCAGATGATCCACTAGAAGTCCTTCTCCTTCTCCTAGTGCTGCTCTTACTGCTTCCTGGTCTTGATGTACCTCGTCCAGAATCTATCTTTTTATGCAAGTCTGTCAAACTCTGCAACATGGCAGCATTCAACTGATGTTGCTCTTCCTGGGCTTTAATCAAGATTCTCATGGTGGCTGCAACCTCGAACGGTGTCTCTTGGAATATCCTTCCATTAGACTTTATCATCATTTCCATTCCGAACATTTTCTCCCATGGCATCTCCTGCACGCTCGTAAGAATCCCGAGCATCATACTCATCATGGGTTCTCATGACTGAACCATCTCTTGCTTTACCACACTGTTCTTTCTGGAGTACTGCTCTTGGAAGTTGTCTATAATTCTACAATGTGTTAATAACAAATTGTTAGATGCATATCATTAATATAAATCAAAACTACTTACCTCCCTCTTTTGGAAATTCATAAAACAAAATCTTGCTTAAAACAAAAAAATTTCCTCTTTCTTTTCAGCCCTATGACCGCTGATAATCTGCCGAAATCCGCTGGAAGACAGTTGAAAATTGCTTGAAAAAACACTGATAAATTCTCTCGAAAACCCCAATCTCCTTAGGCCCAATCAGACCTCTTCCCATCTATCTTTCTGATTCTTCGGTGGTCAAAGCACCTAGTTCATCGACGGTCTGTTTGCTTATTTCTTCTAGTGTTTCGGTGGAAAACCAACTAAACTTCCGATCTGCATCGACGAGAAAATCAACTGTTGATCAGGTGCACAGTCCCTTGAGCAGCCACAACGACGGAAAGTGTTCCTCCTATGGTTTCCGCGAGCATCCTTTGGCTATCGGGTCTACTATCCATCGGGTGGATAGTGCTTTGTACTGCCACAATGATGGGTTCATGATCCTTTTATTCTGTTTGATCGACGTCCTGACCCTTAAAATTTTTTCGATGACCTTATACTTTTAAAAAATTCTCTTCTAATCGGGTCTCTTCCCTGCTAACTCTCCATTGTATAGGCGGGTTGTTGGTTTATTTCTTCCGCCATATCGGGTCTGTAGTGGCCTACTGTCCCGAGTCTTATCGGCGATCCATTTGTTTAACTTCGTCCGCCATATCGGGTCCATGCTGCGTCGACTGTCGGGGGCTCTACGCATCGGACGGTTAGTCTTTTCGGCTTCCGATGCGGCGGCCCACGGTATTTCTATGTCTTCCGTAGCTCATGACTTTGTCAGCGGTTAGAGTGGCTATTCTCTTGCGGCCTCGACACTGGGGTGCACTTGTCGTCGGGTGATTAGTCCTTTATGTGGCTGCAACGGCGGGCAGCAGAGTCACTATGGTCTCTGCGGGGCACTCATCGGTGGTCGGAGCAGTTGTTCATTACGACATCGGATGGATAGTTGACTAACCAGCCGCAAATGCGGTTCACCTTCACTGAAACTTTTTCGATCAGTGATCTGATCCACTAACCTTGCCCAATGGCCGATGATCCCGTGCCTTAGAGAAAATTTTGAATTTTCTTCTTGCCTTGTCTTCCGTCGCATCGGCTCTTCCATCTTCTATTCATCGGCGATGTCAACGACTATTCTCCTCCAATCTGCGACTGAAACACAACCATCACGGTATCGATAAGAGGAACCTGTATCCATCGGAGGATTAGTGCACTAGGCTTCTGCAACGACGACACTTTGAACCACTAATTCCTTCCGATGTTCATCAACGACCCAGACAACTAACATTTCCCGATGGCTGATGAAGTCAACATTTAGAAAAAATTCGAAAATTTCTTCTTCTTCTTTCGCCGCATCGGCCGTCGAATCAACTATCCGTAGGGTGGATAGTGTATTAGACTGCCACAATGGTGGGTGCGCCATCAGCTAAAATTTTTCGATGTAGTTCATCAGCAGTTTCCTCGTCTAACCATCGGTGATGAAAACAACTATCTTCCGCCTATCGCTGATGGTCAGACTTAGATTTTTTTTTCAAAATCTCTCTTAACCTTCTTTCATCGCTTCATCGACTCGACCATATCCTATCCATCACCAACCAAATCAACTGTTCTATTCCGATCGGCGAACTGAAGCACATCGACATCAACAGTCGGAACTTTTCCTCGTCGGAAGACTAGTGCTCTAGGCTTCCGCAACGGCGGGTGCACGAACCACTAACGTCTTCCGATGGCTGATGATTTCGTTACTTAGAAAAAAATTTCGGAATTTTCCTGCCACAATTTTCTGATTGCTACTGGGCAGAAGGAAACCTGCCTTTGATATCTGATCTTTCATGGCCCATTCAGGCCCATGCTGCAACCAGCGCTCTAATACCATACTGTAACGTCCTCGACCCTTCGACCGGGCAAGAGGACGCTACGATACAACAAATCATCCGGGCATATAGCCCCATGAACATGAACATACATATATGTAATGCTGAAGCATGGTATTTATCTCATAAAACATATTACGAAGCATAATCATTCATATACATAACAGAAGCAAAAAATATCAATCAACACTCATGCATATACATATCAACATATAAACATTTAACATGTATATCATCATTCTTCAATGATAAATATGATTGCAGACACAAGTTAGGTAAGAATACTTATCTTATTAAGAACTTGTTCTGCAACCAGCTACGTCGCTGCAACGTTCCACCCAACCATAGGCCTGCGTGCTCCTTAATCTCTCAGCAATGCTGCCACCCCCGAGCTGGGCATGAATCCCCAAGGAATAAGGAACCAACAAGCTTACACATAGCCAAGGATAACAACACCACAAGGGTACACAGTTCAACCAAGCCAACACAGTTGGGTTTATCAAGCGAACATCAGATCAGCCAAGCCAACAATTTGGGTTTATCAGACCATCTAGGAGCTAGGAAAGGCTAAATTCTAAGATGGTGAGCTCATTGAAGAGCTATAGACACCAACACCAGATCCAACCTAGCTTCTAGAACACCCACACACACCCAACACAAGGAAATCAGTCCCTCAGACCCTGATCCCCCTTCCAGTTCTATTCAGGGGTTGTGGAGAAGAAAGCCAACTCAGGAGCTCTGTTTGTGTGGTTCTCAACCCACCAGGTTTGTCAAGCACCTCAGGCCCTCATTCACCACTCCAATGCAATCTGAGGACAAAACCACTGCATGCAAGAAGCCAAACAACTATTCAAGCTTTTACAGGGGAAAAAAACAGTTGACCAGTTAATAGGAACTCACAGCAATCTTCAACCGATACCATCATAAAGAGGGAAAACGTAGCCAAGCAATTGTGGGCAAACAACATCCCACAAACAATCATGAACCCATAGCACCCGATCCTCAATGTAATTGTTGGAGAACTTGCACAGACCAGAAAATGGGAAAAGGAATAGACTCCCAATCTATACGTGAGGGAAAAAGATGCAGTCAACCAAAACTGTGAATGGAATTACGGTCATGACTCAAAAATAGAGTAGCAGAATCGTTACACAGGTCTGATGATGGTGGAGAAATACCACAGAAAGACACAAAACTCTACGTGAATAGAGGAAAGAATCGATCCGCAAGCCAACAAATCCATGAGGCAAAGGAGAACCCACCGCAATCTAGCAATTCCAGCGAAAAGGGAGAACCAACGAAAACCCCCGACAATAGCTTGTGGGTCCTTTTAACTCAGCCCACGTGAGGAAACTGAATAGACTCTCGATCCCCATAGTGGACAGACCATCCACACGCAAAAGGCACGTCATGGAGAGAGAGAGAGAGAGTAGGCGTGGCCATAGTGGTCTTTTTGCCAGCAAATAGATGCCCCAACTAATCAATAGAACAACTAAGGTGGTGGTGATCAAAAGAGAGTGGTGACACATGGTTCTTCCCCCATGACTCAATGTTCATCATTTCCCCTCTTTATCCTTAGGAATCATGCCCCTTCTCAATTTAGTTGCAGTGAACATAGCTGGTTGGGTTATTTAATTAAAATGCACATTTATATGATGTCACAATTTAATATATGCCGTATGTCCCGATATACCATCGGTGACCATTCCAATCCGAATCATAACATAACCAAATCGATGGTGGGGCTTTTTGCCTTAGCTCCTCACCATGATTATTACAACATATGTATCATTTATATTTAACACAAATGGGGTCAAAAACGGGGTGTTACAGATGAAGCCAACAACACACTCATAAAAGAAACAAACTCATACTAAGTTTTGAAATTACAAAGGTATAAAACCCTACCTGACACCGCTTGCAATAGGTTATGAATAGAGCGTTATCACCTGGCATTGCTTCTTTCCCACTGAAACAGAGCGGTGGCACCGCCTGTTGTCCACTAGGTATATGCAGTGGCACCACTTCTTGTCCTCACTAAAAGTGCGGTGTTTCTTGTAGGTTTCAAAACAAAAACCAAGCGAAAAAAGAGAAATTTAGATATCAGACTACTGGCATCAAATCATAAAAATGACAGGAAATTGAAGCATATGAAGCAAATATGTTTAGATCTAAGCATATCTGGTCCAAATGAAACCAAATCTCTCTACAAAACTAGCAGATCTGATCACTGAAAAAGTTGAAGGTTGGAATAAAGACAAGAACTGAAAACCAAGAAATATTAGAAGTTCTGAATGCTCTCCCCAGTATGGTCGCCAAATTTGTTGCTGGAAATACTCACCTCCCGTGGACAAGAGTTGTTTCCCTAGCTTGAAATCCTTCACAACTAGAACAAATGAGTAACAATAATAAACAATACTTTCCCTAAGATAATTAGACGTTTGGAATGAAACTTTCATCTGTAACATAGTGGAATGATCCAGCCGTCAAGAGTACTAGATCTCCACAGTTTAACTACAAAAACACATCACAAAGCACACAATATCAAAAGTACCAAATGCAATCCATTATCTTATATCAATGACTAAGGAATTTGATAATAAAACCAGTGATTAAAACACAATAGGAGTTATGGGAAAGGAACTTTTATTACATAATCAAATAAAGAGAGAGATTAGAATCGATATACCTTAGTGTTGATATGTCTCCTCCCAAGCAAAGTCTTGTCCTCAAAGCTTCAACTTGCCTTCTTTATGCTCACCCTAGATTGGGCCAGAACTTTGGTGCTGTAGCATAACTTTCCTCCCTTTACTCATGGGGGGTGAGCTAGTATTTATATCCCTTGGGAGGATATTAATGGTTGAGAAAATGGTGGATAAAGTGGAAGGGAGATTCTACTAGGGGGATCTCGAGTCCAGGTGGTCCTAGAGAGTAGGGATGAGGGTGCCACGAAGATGATTTTCGAGAAGCTTCATGAATCTTCTCTTTTTCCCCTTTTTACATGGAGACAGAGCGTTACCAAGGTTGCACCACTTATTTCTCAAAGGGATTAGGCGGTGGCACCGCTCATTGTCAACTGACAAGTGGAGTTACTGACAGGGGTAACACACATTGCATAAAGGGAAAAAGTGGTGGTGGACACAAGTATGAAAATATGAGTCTTGGCCAATATCCAACTTCATCATTTGATGAATTGAGGCTAATTATGATATGTTGGTTCTCATTACATGGTCATGACGAGAATTGTGTGTAACAATTGTTCTAGTAACAATTAATAACAACTGTTGCAATGGATCCAACATAATAGGGGAGCAATGAACTTGACAAAGCATAAATAGTTGTGTCTAGTGCAAACTACATTGTTAGCACACTTGTGATATTGTTTCAATTGAACTTTATTTATGAAACAAAATTGTGTATTTTGAATCACCTCTGTCATATAACCCATTGTTCTTAAGTGTGAAATATGAAAGTTTGACAGTGGTTCTAGGGAAGGAACAATCAACACAACAAGGTATAAGGATATTGTTAATATTCATTGCTATTATTAACTGGCCATCTCTATACACCATGTGAGCATGAAGCAATTGTGTCTTGGGAGGAGAATTAGGATTTATACTTTGTGCAGGTCCATACAAGAACAAGACATCTCCTTCAAATACGTTGGTATATGTTGTTGAACAAAGCTGCAAAATAGAAGATGATAGTTGTGCAACATGGTAAGCCTAGAACATGTAGCAAATGAAGGAAATAAACAATATGCTAAATGTTTTGGTGCAAATAGTTGGATGACTCATTCTCAGTTGTTTTTTCCTTGTTTTCTTTTTTGTCTTTTATGATGTAGGAGATTAATAGTAATTCAAAGAAAACTGGGCATTTTGTTCATTTTTTTCATGTATGTATTTGATGTCTCTGGTACTACAAGCAGGATTGCGTTCTTAGCTTTAGTTTCCAGATCCATATTTAGAATACATGATCAATTGTAATAAACTGCAATATGTAAAAGTTCTAGAGACAATTGAAGTGCCAACTAAAAATATATATACCATACAAAGAATCCTTTAGCTTTGGTCTAATTTTGGTGCAATATATCACTTAGCAATTTTGCTAGATGTCTTTAGCGACGTGTTTAAAATATTGACTACAGAGAAAAAAAACAATGCACATTGAAATTTGTGAAACACACACAAATACAACTAGGAATCTGTATATCTCAATCCCACAAACATTGCTTTATTCCATTAATTGTGTTGTCATAATGAACATGCATATATTTATCAAATTGACAATAGGCATGGAATTGCATATACATAATAGGAAAAAATGATATATTTGTTGTAAAGAGATTGAATTGCATGCAACTATAAACCTTGGCAAGAAAATAAAATCCATATCACGAGCGAGTATTTCCAAGTGTCTTGAAAGGAATTGAAATACAAATGTTGTTATGAGTTGTCCACATCACCTTCTATAACATAGAATGTGATGTTGTTAAATGGAAAAATTGTCCAGAAATGGTCAAGCAAAGATCTAACAGGTGTTGTTGATTTTGTTTTATGCAATTTGAAATTATGATTTTCCATGGACCTGCAAAAATATTCTTGTGCAATGTTGTGTTCCAACATGTCAACGTTCAAATCACCAACAATTACAATATGATCATTTTGATGGACATTATCAAGGATGTGAAGGACAAAGTGATAAATTTATCTAACTGGTGTGTGTAGAAAATATAGAAGTTTTGACTACTATGTTTTCTTTGTAACATGTAAGAATACTATGAATGTGGAATGTAGATAAATAGTGATAGTTTTTTGCAAGGACACTTTCCTTTGGACACTTGTTTTTTGTTTTTTGCAAGCATAAAATATCCCCTCTCATGAGGTCATAGTCATAGTCATTGACAACATCTTCAATATGCAGTGCGAGACTATGTGTGTTTAATGAGCTTATAACAAAGTATCCCTCTTCTGGTATTGAATGAAACCAATTTTAAGTCTGTCCAGTTCACTGGAATTTTTTTGCAAAATAGAGAAGTTTTTTTGTTGCAAATTGCTTATGAGATACAGTCCATGAATATCTATTACACAGGACAATGCATTGTATACAAGGCCATGTTTTTTAACACCTTTTGGATCAAACACTAGTTTTTCCATTGTAAGTCCTTGCGTTGATGTATTGTTCATGCACACACTAAATGAATAGGAAATTGTTTGCAGATAAAAGGATTCATGTTAACTGATGGAACTTCTCTAGATATTCTTGTAATTGGTGTCCAAGTATGTAGAATATCAAACATGAACAGGTGACACATTTTTGGTTGTTGCATTGAGCCAATTGAGCATGGTCTGAATTCAATCTAGACTACATCTATATTTTCCCTTGTATAATGTTTAAAGCTACCTATGGTACAATTCACAAGACCATATTCAATATCATAATTTATCTGATGAATTATACAATAATATTTTTCTTTAGAACAATTGTGAATGGCAATTTCATTTTATTGTTTCCATAAGAATTTGCTTCCATTGGATCTATTTTCTTGTCAAATGATTTTAGTGTATGTGTGTCTGATTGTACAAGAACCATCTATTTTTTTATTGTGTTATTCAACGTCTTTGTTTCTGTAAAAAAGATATAGAAATATTGTATCATTGGGTGTAGCTCTATGACAATGTCTATTTAAGTAATTAACATAGTTTGTTTGCAGGAAAGTTCTTATTCTATTCAATATGGATACAAATAAGGATCTTCTTGTCTCCTAACTTGTTTAAGCTCAAAGAATTTTAAATTATTTGCCCAAAATCTATAAGGCACTCAATTAAATTGAGAATCTAGTTGCTCAAATATCCAAAAATATCTTACAAGTTGAGTTTGGAAAAAGTCGCCACAAAATATATGTCAGGGTTCTCAAAAGGCGTATTCGGTGTATGCATAATTTCTCGTATCTTTTTTTCAATGTTTTTTTGTAAGCAACAGTAGATATTCATATTAATAATAATAGAAAAGAAGTGTATAGAGCATCAAAAACTTGCTACGGGGGCCTTAAACTATGAGGCCACCCGCCCATTCCGTCAGAAAAGCTAGAGTTGGGGTTTTCTAAAAAATAGGAAAGTCTGCTCTTCCTAGACCTATACACTTTGACTAACATATTACAAATTATAAAATCACAGTAGATAGGCATGCAAATTATACATTTTAAAAACAAGGAGAACCAGAAAAACTGTGAGTCGTAGATGGAACTAGGGATGGTAATGGTGCATCTAGGGTGCCACATTTCCCACAAAGAAGTCTAAGGTATCCTCCAGGATAGGGAAAGTTCCATAATCATCCACTTGATTTCGTCAGACCATAGGTTGCATCTCCTATATCGACTGAGCAACAATGACATCGGTTGGAGCCTTGCGGCCACGCTTTACATGCATAATGATTCTTGTACTCTCCCTATGATCCTGCAACAGATCAGTGGAATTTATCGTAGCTGAAGAGGTCTCACCTCCCTTCCCACTCTGGTCCTTGTTGCCATAACCTTCCTCATTTCCTGCATTGGGAAACACCGAATAGTTCCACCAGTTAAAATTTGATTCCAAGGTGTTGAGCTGCGCATCAGTCTGGTTGAGGCAGGTGTGCATGCTCTGCGCCAAATCCTTGGCACCATTCCATTTGGCTATCATGTCCTCCATCAACAACTCAAACATGTTTATAATCATCCAATAGTGATTTATTCTACCACTGTTTCTTCCAGAGGCTAGATGATCATAGACCTCCTTGGATTCCCACTCATCAATCATACATCTAACATGCATGGGTACTTACGTTATATATCCATCAAAACCTCTGAGGTTTGCCTTACAACGACCACCTCCACGATCTGTATTGCCTCTATGCGGATCACCTTGTTTCCTAGGAATTTTCTCCTTCAACCTTGCTAGTAGGCTCACAGAGCAGAAGCAGGAAGACAAGAACAACTAGGGAATGGAGGTTAGTAGGCCTCATGGTTTGAAATGTCGGCTTCATGGAGCTCTATGTTAACACATGCATGACTTAATTCGTCTGTGTTACGACTCGAATTGGACAGGACATTTCAACTGCTTGTGGGGTTGGAAAACAGTTCACCACCCTTAGCATTTAATTCAACCACGCCGCCATCAACCCTGTTTCCCACGCCGTAGCCATGTGTTATGAGTGCCAGATGGCCCATGTGGAGGCCTCACATGTCACCCGCATTTGGGGATCCTTTTGTCAATGTTGCATAACATCTGAGATCCTATTAATAAAGCCTCATCCACTAGCAAGATACATATATTCTCATATTCTTTATTCAATAGATCCAACACACTAGACCCTAGAGGGAGTGCATTTTAAAAAACCAAAGGTAGTCGAAGTGTTGAGTGCATTATGACACCATTGGCATTGGCGTCACGGAAGGAATGTCAGGCATACATGACTAAGGGTGCATGACGAGTCTATATAGTTTTGGTGGCCTCGATGGCTGACTCATGAGTGATGGCCATGAGACAGACATGATAGTGTACCAGCGTGCACACTAGGAGGACCAAGGATGTCTAGTCGAATAGGACGAGACAAACCAACAAGGAATTGTATGTTAGGCTCGTCGGATGATGGCGCGATTCAAAATGATGTGTGATGTGTCAACCATGCTAGGACAATAGCGTGGATGGATGAAATGAAGGTATGTGGATGGAAGGAGCCAAGACAAGTCCTTTGGGCACCATCTGGGATTGAGACTAGATGGGTGATATCATCATCATATATTGGGAAATCGATCATTCAAGTGTTGTTGGCTCGAGGGAGGAAATGGCATAACATTGTCTATGGTTCAGTTGCGTTGGTGCAACATCACATACTTTGAAACAATCACTTGACATTCCACAAAACTCTATGGTTCCAGCTTGGGTTTAGTTAGAAGTTTTCCATCAGGCGTAGTCCGGGTGCTACTTGCGGTTGATGGCTATGCCGAACTAACAAGTTAATGTTGATACTGCACGACAGTATGGGACAATCAAGAGGAAAAACAAGTATAGTCTCGTGACATTATCCCTATATGCAAGCACATATACATAAGAGATGCAAGTGCATAAATAACTACAAATCAAACATCATTAATGGTGATGAATGTTGAATCTTCCCACCTCACACCAACACAAATCATGTATTTTTGTTTTGTATTCTACTACCCTACCCTCACAAACATTAGCTAGTTAAGTCTAACATTGAAGCTCTACTATCCCACCAGGTCAAGACTAAACGATGAACGCCCTGTACCGGAAGGTGTTTAGCCAAAAAATATTGGGATCTGCTTAGGTTCAAAACTTGAATAGCCTATTCAACGTGCTTGTGGTTGTAGCGTCACGATAGTTTCTTCTCACCCGAACTCTATTCTCCTCGATGAAAGACACTAATGTCTACCTATTCTCCTTGATTAAAATGGAAAAAAAAACATTGAAACCCTACTAACCTATCCTCCTTTATTTAAAAAAAAACATTGAAAATTTACTAAGATGAAAGTGACATCTCAAATTCAAACTCCCAAACATTCAAATTTTAAACATTGATACTTTATTAAATAAAGAATAAAGTGACATCTCATTTTCAAACTCTCACACATTCAAATTTTGTTAAGAGGGAGGATTTTTTGAAAATTTATTGAAGGTTTTGTTAGAGATTTTGTGAAGGTTCTAGAAAAGGAGGCAAAGGTAAGAAAAAACACATTCGTTTAAGGAAGGAAATGAAAGAAATGCATATATGTGGAATCTTACACAACTTAACATTTTCCTCCTCCTATGTCTATGGTTTGGACTGGAATTCTTGTGTGCTTGGGTGTCTGAGTCTGTGTGGTGTCTGAGTTTGGGTGAGGGTGATTTTTTATGTTTATGTTCGGGTCTGGGTCTGGGTCTGAGTCCGAGTCATGTATGTTTATGTGTGTGATTGATAGAGGAGGAGGTTAGACATATGTTACTGGAGCCAAACATTTTTTTCCTTGCCATGGCGGGCATAGAAGAAGAAGCCCATGCAGAAGGAGGGAACCAATATATTCTTTCTCCAACAAAGGCCATGAAGAATCCCCCACCAGAGGCTGCTTAGGTGAAACTTCTACTATCCCAGGAATTCCCAACTCATCAATCAATATCTTCTTTCTCTAGCGAAGGCCATGAAGATTCCAGTGCAGGGATCATATAAGGACCCTTAAAAATTGAACCACCCTCTGAATATATCGATATAGAGAGAAAGCCTATAGAGCCAGAAGCTAAGAAGGAGTGAGTTAATTCATTTCATTAGCAGACGGTAATCTGTAAATTATGCAAGGTGGTATTCCAGATTATACGTTTCTTCAGACCCTATATTGTTTGTTAATATAAATTAATTATTGGTATTTCTGCAATAGCAAACTTAGGAAAAAGGGTCAGAAACATAACCACGAGCCTAGGTTTGCTTGTTCATGTGGAAGATAGATATCACCGACGCAAATCTGGCCAAAAGGAAGTGAAGAATAGCCCCTTTCCCAGGTTAATACTCCTTCTCAACTTTAATGTAAGATCAAATCTCTGAATCTGTGACAATTATCTCCGTTGTTCAAAATGAATGATAGATGGATTGATGGTTGTTGGATGTTGGGTTTGATGCAAATCCATTACCCACCTTACCCATAGATAGATTGATGGTTGTTGGGTTCGATTCGGCTCTATATCGGTAGACTTAGCCAGTTTTTAAAATGTCTTTGACCAAATTTCCTGGCATGTACTTGCTCTTGGAAATCCGCTCCTCATATACATCCAATACTTTAGTGATATTGCAGAGTGCGATATCTTCCTTACTTCAATGGTCATTTATTTTAAGTTTGTAGATTGTGATGGTCATTATATTTTTCACTATTCCCACAATTCTAGGGTTTTATTGGTGATTTATGTTTATGTTTCCTCATATTGATGGTTGTAGGCTTTATGTTTCCTTCTATTCCATTACCCACAAATTGATTGAGGGCTGCTGGGTTTCTGCTTCCTTGTATTCAATTACCCACAGATTGATTAATGGTTGTTGGGTTTCTATTTCAGTTTCCTTCATCTTCATATGCATTCGACATTGTCATTCTTCATGTATGTCTCTGTAAAATTTTGAGGTTATCCTATCTTGGCACCATGTATCCTATCCTGCATTTCCTTTTATGTTCCACATACCTAGCACTACCTTCAATGTTTCACATATTCCCATGTATTCCCTTGGCTTTGCACTGCATTTTGGAGCTATGTTCAAGAGGCATAAGAGCAATTTTTGCAATCTGCATAGTCTATCATCTTATACAATCAAATAAAAACATAATTAATAATCAAGGGAAAGAACAAATTTTTGTTTCTTTTTTTAAGAGAAGAAACATAATTATCGAGGAGCTATTACCTTGTCCTACCACCTCTAGATATATCTCTTATGGATATTATCATAAGGTGTACCATGCACTCTAGTCCTTCATACACCAATGATGATTAGGGTCTCTCCCATTCTTCTTGCTTTCACAAACACTGGATATGATCATTGCAAAAGGTTTTACTAGCTGTGAAGCTTGGTATTGTACTAGTTTTTCAATAATCAACAATGTTATATTTTAAACATCCAGGTGGGATCATCAACACCAACCAATATGACTAGTTTTTAACTCAACAATTAACTAATTCTTTTATTTTTTGGTAATACTAAACGAACAAGGTTTATGAGAGGAAGAAGATCGTATTAGTAGTTCAATGATAATTAAACAAAAATTAAGTCAAAATAGCCAAATTAAATATAAGATACAAGTACTCTTGTAATCCTTGAAATCAAGGTAGCAAATCATTACAATATTCTATAATATGGTCGTTTTCTTATGTCCAGAGTGCAACTTATCTAGAAATATATGTTGAATTCTAACATTTAGTGTAAATCTAAGCACTTCTTAGTTTCCATAATATAAACTAAGGTCAATTCCATTGACAAATCAATATGCAACATGAACAAGCCCCTACTTTTTTTTACGGTTTAACCTTTCTAATTGGTTTTATTAGATATGTTTCTATTAATAGAAACGACATTGTGCTTGATGCTTTGGAAAATTGCTTCCAAATGGAAACAATTGGAAATTCATAAATTAATTTCTAGAAGCATTCATAAAATGGAAGATAACTTTTTTTTTTTGGTCTAAAGGTGTGTCTAGGTCCAATAGTAGAATTATTTAGCACTAGAAATGAAGCGTAATCATGAGTGATAGTAACCCATTATAAGAAAATTATTCAATTTAAATTTGTTATGTTTGGATTGTTATTTCCTACTTGAAATGGCAATACCAACCATTAAATGATTGGATATGGACACATTTTGAAACTTGGTAGCACTAAATTTTACATTTATTAGAATGAAAATGTGAGGACATGTCTAAAGTGAAATGATGAGCTTAGTTGTCCAATGTGAGCATACATCCACACTCTGCTAACAAATGAAATGATGCCCCAAGAACTAAACACCAAGGCCTCTCTTGACCACTCTATGCCCAATTATATACTGTATTTAAATCTAGTTAGAGCAACCTTTTTGGAATGACATTTTTTAAAAGTAGTTGAAATCTAGTTAGAGCAAGCTTTCTGGAATGAAAATTTTTAAAAGTAGTTGAAATATAGTTAGAGTAAGCTTTCTAGAATGACATTTTTTAAAAGTAGTGGAGCATAGACTAGGAGGATGAATGAATATTGTTACTATCTAATGGGATAATTAAATCATCAATAAAGAAAGATTTTCGAGGAAGATTGCATACTCTTGATTGGAATTGGTTTGGAAGATGATTAATTTAATACATCAACGAGCAAACATTTATCCAAAATTGTAACATCACTCTAATAAACACCCAAAGTTCACCTCTCAAGCAAGTTCAAACTTAATATAGAAAACTGAGATGTTCAATTTCATCCCATGACTAATTGAATGTGTAAGTTATAGGTGCATAGGTTTACGATTGCCTTTACTCCCATTCACCACATCAATCTTCCATTACACACATCTTGGAGTGGAATATTGGTGTGTGAGAGAGTGGTAGTCCAACTTCCATCGTTTCCTTTGCAACCCAATTTGACTTTAATAGTCAATTTATTGAGAGCACAAAAATTAGAACACATGCACCAATTGCCTTCTTTATTTAATACCATGAACATTGGCAATGAATAAAGACTAGTACCAGGACGAATGACTCTGACCCCAATAGTTATTGAATAATCCAATTTCATTCTTCTGGGAAAATGGGTGTCGATGAGGACATGAATTTGGGGATTGATTTCCAAGAATCAAGGGAATACCATGATCATGCTCACTACATGAGGGGGGTAAGCCACGAGGTGTGTTAAAGACTTGTTGATGTTTGGTTAAAACCCACTGCAAGTCAAAATGAATTTATGGGGTGGGGATATCCATGACTTGAATGGAATAGAATTGGGAATGATGTTGGAGCTGCTTTTCTTCGAGATATTTCCCATGCAATGAGAAATGATAATCACTGGATAGCTTGAATGAAGTCCTTAGAGAGTATATGTTCAACCATTTGTATTGATACCCATGTGTATCTTATTAAAATATATGGCGACTAGGCCCAAAATGTGTGACCAATTTTCCCTAAGTACAACATCGCAACCACCCATGTTGATGACGAACGTATGCCAACATGTTGTAAAGTACTAAAAATAAGTGCCCCAGTCTTGTTATTTTCCACGACCCTACGTGAAGCGCCATTGGCATTGGTGTGACGAAAGGCATGCTAGGAAGACATGACTAAGGCTACATGATGAGCCCATACCATTTTGGCAGTCTTGATGGCCAACTCATGAGTGATGGCCATGAGACAGACATGATAGTGTACTCGCATGCAAGCTAGGAGGACTAAGAATGTCTAGTTGAATAGGACAGGGCAAACCAACAAGGCGTTGTATGCTAAGCTCGATGGAGGAGGGCACAATTCAACATGATGTGTGATGTGTCAACCATGCTAGGACAATATCGTTGATGGATGCAATGAAGGTATGTGTCTGGGTGGATTTGAGACAAGATCTTCGGGCACCATCTGGGATTGAGACTAAATGGGAAATATCATCAGCAGATGTTGGGTAGTTGATCGTTCAAATGTTGTTGGATCGGTGGAGGCAATGGAATAGCATTGTCTATGGTTGGGTGGCAATGATGTAGCATTGACCATGGTGAAATGAGCACTTGACATTCCACAAACTATAAGGTGCCTAGCTTGGGTTCAGTCAGGAGGTTTTCATGAGACATAGTCTGAGTGATACTTGCGGTTGATGGCCATGCCCAACTAGCAATTTAATGTCGATGCCGCACGACAATATGGGACGTTCAAGAGGAAAAACAAGTATATTCCTGTGACATTATCCCTATATGCAAGCACATATACAAAGGAGATTTAAGTGCATAAATACCTATAAATAAAACATCATTAATGGTGATGAATGTTGAATCTTCCCACCTCACACCGATACAAAACACATATTTTTGTGTTGTGTTCTACTGCCCAATCCTCACAAATATTAACTAGTCGAGTCTAACATTGAAGCTCTACTAGCCCACCGGATCAAGACTGAACGATAGAAGCCCTGCACCGGAAGGCGTTCAACGAAAAAATACTGGGGTCTGCTTAGATTCAAAACTCGAATAGCTTGCTCAATGTGCTAGTGGTGTTAGCATCATGATAGTTTCTTCTCTTTCGAAACCTAGTCTCCTTGGTGAATGACACTAATGTGTACCTATTCTCTTGATTAAAATGAAAAAAAAAACATTGAAACTCTAACCTATTCTCCCTGATTAAAAAAGAAAAAAAAACATTGAAACTTTACTAAGATGAAAGTGACATCTCAAATTCAAACTCCCAAACATTCAAATTTTCAAAATTGATACTTTATAAAATAGANCATTCGAACTCTCACAAATTCAAATTTTGTTAAGGAGGATTTTTTGAAAAACATTTAAGATTTTGTTAGACATTTTGTGAAGGTTATAGAAAGGAGGAAAAGGCAAGAGAAAAACTATCTGTTGAAGGTATGTGTTAAAAGAAATGCATATATATATGGAATTTTACCCAGCTTAACATTTTCCTCCTCCTCTGTCTATGGTTTGGATTGGAATGCCTGTGTGCTCGGGTGTCCGAGTTTGAGTCTCGGTTAGTTTGATTCTTGATGGATGAGTCTATATCTGAGTCATGTTTGTCTGTGTGATTGATAGAGGAGGAGGTTAGATATCTGCTGCCGAAGCCTGCGCAGGAGGCCTCTCAAGTAATCTGTAAATATTTTTAGCCTTGCCATGGCGGCCACAGAAGAAGCATGAGTAGGAGGCCGCTCAGGTAATTTGTAAATTATGCAAGGTAATATATAATTTATGCAAGGTGATATGCTAGATTATACATGGATTTAGGCCCTATAATGTTTGCTAATATAAATTACTGGTATTTGTGAAGAAAAAAGGGTAAGAAATAGAACCGCGAGCCTAGGTTTGCTTGATCATCTGAAAGATGGCTATTGTTGGCTCAAATATGGAGAAAACGCAGTGAAGAATAACCCTCTTTCCCAGGTTAATACTCCTTCTCAACTTTAATGTAAGTTCAAATCTCTGTTATCTCTATTGTTTAATTCAAAATGAATGAATAAGATCGATTTATTACCCATAGATAGATTGATGGTTGTTGGGTTTGAATCCGTTACCCACATTGCCTACATATATATTGATGGTTGTTGGCTATTGGGTTCGATATAGAGCCATTACCTACCTTACCCACAAATCGATCGATGGTTGTTGGATGTTGGGTTTGATACAGAGCCATTACCCACCTTACCCACAAAGAGATTGATGGTTGTTCAGTTCAATACAGAGCCATTACCCACCTTACCCACAGATAGATTGATGACTGTTGGGTTCAATCCGGCTTCGTATCGGTAGACTTAGTCGGTTTTTAAAATGACTTTGACTGAATTTCATGCTAAGTACTTGCTTTGGGAAATCCACTCGACTCATATACGTACGCCCAAAAATTTAGCGATATCTTCCTTACTTCAATGGTCATTTATTTAAGTTTGTAGATTGGGATGGTCATTATCTTTTTCACTATTCCCACAATGATAAGGTTTTATTGGTGATTTATGTTTTTGTTTCCTCAAATTGATGGTTGTAGGGTTTTTGTTTCCTTCTATCCCATTACCCCACATATTGATTGATGGTTGGTCGGTTTCTGTTTCCTTCTATTCAATCATCCCACATATTGTTTGATGGCAGTTGGGTTCGATCCCGCTCCATATCAGTAGACTTGGTTTTTTCCAAGTAGAAAAAGTGTTAATCTTCTCCTGGCTGGTTTTTTTCATTTGTTTATCATTATCGATCATAACAAATTCTAAAGGGCCTTTAAGAAATTAATCCGACCCTACCCAACTTCATAGGAAAGTTATGTGACACTACTTCATGATATATGTGTGTAGGAAAGTTATGTGACGCTACTTCATGATATCTGTGTGATGTTACTCATAACATTTAGGACGACCTTTGTTGCGACAATGTGCTTTTACCATATGCAAATCCTCAAAAATTATTGCGACCACTGAACATTATATTGGAGCTAGCTAATCGTTATAGTTTTGGAAGAAAAATTTGGGATACTTTTGCAGAAATCTTGCGAGGAAATCTTTATTAAAATCATCATGTGCTCAAAAAATTCCTCTAACAACGTATATCAATGGCTAATTCCTATTGGAAAAATTACCCAAAATGTCTTTAATAGTCAGTTTATTGAGAGCAGAAAAATTAGAACGCATGCACCAATTTCCTTCTTTCTTTAATACCATGAACACTGGCAATGCATAAGGACTAGTACTAGGACAAATGACTGACCCCAATAGTTATTGAATAATCCAATTTCATTCTTCTAAGAAAATGGGTGTCGATAAGGACATGAATTTGGGGGTTGATTTCCAAGAATCAAGGGAATACCATGATCATGCTCACTAGATAAGGGGGGCAAGCCATGAGGTGTGTTAAAGACTTGTTGATGTTTGGTTAAAACTCACTACATGTCAAGGTGAATTTATGGGGTGGGGATATCCATGACTTGAATGACATGGGATTGGGGAATGATGTTGGAGTGGCTTTTCTTTGAGAGATTTCCCATGCAATGAGAGCTGATAATCATTGGAGAGCTTGAATGCAATCCTTAGAGGGTATATGCTCAACCATTTGTATTGATACCCATGTGTATCTCCTTAAAATATATGGTGACTAGGCCCAAAATGTGTGACCAATTTTCCCCAAGGACAACATCGCAACCACCATCTTGATGACAAATGTATGACAACATATTGTAATGTACTAAAAATAAGTGCCCCACTATTGTTATCTGTCACAACCCTATGTGAAACACCATTGGAAATGGCATGATGGAAGGCGTGCCGGGCATACATAACTAAGGGTGCATGACGAGCCCATACCGTTTTGGAAGCCTTGATGGCCAACACATGAGTGATGGCCATGAGACAGACATGACAGTGTACTAGTGTGCAAGCTAGGAAGACTAAGGATGTCTAGTTGAATAGGACGGGGAAAACCAACAAGGAGTTCTATGCTAAGCTCGTTGGAGGATGGTGTGATTCAACATGATGTGTGATGTGTCAACCATGCTAGGACAATAACGTTGATGGATGCAATGAAGGTATGTGTCCGGGTGGAGCCAAGACAAAATCTTTGGGCACCATTTGGGATTGAGACTAGATGGGAGATATCATTCTTTAGATGTTGGGTAATTGGTCGTTCAAATGCTGTTGGGTCGGGGGAGGCAATGGCATAGCATTGCCTATGGTTGGGTGGCGATGGTGCAACATCCCCTACGGTGAAACGAGCACTTGACATTCCACAAACTCTAAGGTGCCTATATTAGGTTTAGTCATGAGGTTTCCATGAGGCATTGTCTTAGTGATACTTGCCCAACTAGCAAGTTCATGTCGATGCCACACGACAGTATGGAACGTTTAAGAGGAAAAATGAGTCTAGTCCCATGACATTATCTCTATCTGCAAGCACTCATACAAAAGGGATTCAAGTGCATAATTACCTATAAATCAAACATCATTAATGGTGATGAATGTTGAATCTTCCCACCTCACACCAACACAAAACACGTATTTTTGTGTTGTGTTTTTTACTACCCTATCCTCACAAACACTAGCTAGTCAAGTCTAACATTGAAGCTTTACTAGCCCACTGGGTCAAGACTGAACGATGGATGCCCCGCACCGGAAGGTGTTCAACGAAAAAATATTGGGGTGTGTTTAGATTCAAAACTCGAATAGCTCGTTTAACGTGCTTGTGGTATTAGCATCGCGATAGTTTCTTCTCATCCGAACCCTAATCTCATAGGTGAATGACACTAATGTGTACCTATTCTCCTTGATTAAAATGGAAAAAAAACATTGTAACTCTAACTTATTCTCCCTCATTTAAAAAAAAAGAAAAAAAAACATTAAAATTTTACAAAGATGAAAGTGACATTTCAAATTCAAACTCCCAAAAATTAAAATTTTCAAAATTGATATTTTAGAAGGATTTAAAAAAAAAAGCTTTTGTGAAGGTTCTAGAAAAAGACTATCGGTTGAAAGTAGGTAGGTGTTGAAAAAAATACATATAAATGGAATTTTACCCAGTTTTAATATTTTCCTCCTCCTCTGTCTATGGTCTGGACTGGAATGCTGTGTGCTTGGTGTCTGAGTCTGTTCAGTCTGAGTCTGAGTCTTGAAGTTTGAGTCTGGGTCTGCCATATTCTTGATGTCTGAGTCTGGGTCTGTCTGAGTCATGTCTGTGTGAGATTGCTAGAGGAGGAGGTTAGATATCCGCTGCTAAAGAATGCGCAGGGGCCTCTCAAGTAACAGGTATCCAGGTCCTGCCTTTGCTGCTGGGTTCATATCTCCCTCACCAAACAACTTAATGGAGTATAAAATATGCGTGAATCGTGAGATGGAACAGGCCTGTTCTGATACCAACTGACAGCCTTGCCATGGCGGCCACAGAAGAAGCCTGCGCAGGAGGCGCCCAGCTCAGGTAATCTGTAAATTAAATTATGCAAGGTAATTTGTAAATAATGTATGGTAATCTGCTGGATTAAGCGTGGCTTCAGGCCCTAGATTGTTTACTAATATAAATTACTGGTATTCGTGCAGGAAAGAGAGTCAAAACGGAACAACCAGCCTAGGTTTGGTTGATCATCTGGATATGGAGAAAAAGGCAGTGAAGAATAGCTCCTGGTCTCAATTTTAATGTAAGTTCAAATCTCTTTGTTTAATTTAAAATGAATGAATAAAAAAGATTGATTACCCATAAATACATTGATGGCGATTGGCTGTCGGGTTCGGTATAGAACCACTACTCAGAAATAAATTGATGGCTGTTGGGTTCGATAGGAGGCATTACCCACCTTACCCACACCCACAAATATATTGATGGCTGTTGGGTTCGATACGGAGCCATTATCCACCTTGCTGTTCGGTTCGATCCGGCACAAATATATTGATGGCTGTTGGGTAGACTTAGTCGGTTTCTAAAATGTCTTTGACTGAATTTCGTGTCAGTAATCGGTTAGCATGATATGCCCAGCTCCAAGTCTTTGTAAACAATCCCCTGCCCATGAAGGTGCTTACATATTCAGAAAACACCTTAATGTGTGGCTGAATTTGCCTGAGACGATGGAGATCCCCTCCCGGGCAATATTCAACAGCCCAACCAACGATCTTGTCTGTCTCGATTTGGCTAATAAGAGAACGATCTTGTTTGTCTTAATTTGGCCAATAAGAGATGGCTGGCAGGAATGGATGTCGTAAGGAGGAGAGGATCTGCTGCATCAGCTTTGATAATGAGCCTGCTAGCAAATGGGTGGTCGCAGCCTTCCCTTATGACCATGAACAGAGCCCATGGCCTCACGTCTGCCATCTTCTCATCATCAGAGCTTGCTTGCAGGTAAGAAAGAAATGAGTAACGTGTAGCGGTTAAGGTGCATCTCAGTGTCTTGAGAAGAAGGGGTTAAGGAGCAGCAGAAGCAGTCTGCAGGGGTATAGTTGCAGATTAAACCTGATTAATCTGCAACTATACAACCTCTGAACTGTTTGTGTTGTGGGATTTATTATAATCCGCCTATGCCATTGTACCTTTTGGCATTTTACTATTATGTCCTGCTATTTTGGATCTGTCTTGTCCTGTCCTGTTGATCCAGTTGGGCTGCTCTACTATCGAGCCACACACTGTTCACAGACTTTGAAAGATGGGCATTATCTCCTTCCAAATAATAATTATGGCATAAGCACTGGGTTCTCATATATTAATAATTGTTGATAAATGCTCGTCAGTCTTGACAAATACTAGTTATTTGTCATTGGTGATATTTTTTTCACTGATTGTCATTCTTGAGCAGCTGATGACGTCCTTTGCTTCAGGTCATATGTCTCTAAACTTTCTGAAATACATACTTTGTTGTTACACAGCATTTAAGTTTTTAGATTTAGACACCAAACATGCCAGCTTGTTGCACGGCTTTCAGTCTTTGTTATTGAAATAATTTAGAGGCTTTATCTGCTACCAGTTCCGAGAATTATTAATTATAATATACATCAATATATCGGATAGATTTAACTTTGTAATCGGTAGAGGCATTCATTAACTGATGGAAAGATCGGTTAAGGAGTCATTTTTTTGGGGTCTTTTCTTTTGATTGGGGTGTAATATATAAATTTTATATATTTGTTGATTCATCAACCCGTCGTTCAAGGCAGCAATGTAGTGATCTGCCCTTTTATGGAGGCGGGTTCGTTTGGCTTGTTCATTCATTCATTTATTTGTTTTGGTTGTCGAATGTCGAAGAAAGCAGCCAAGTTTGCACCATCAAGTAGATTGCGAAGGTCATTATCTTTTTCACTATTCCCACAATACGTTTTATTGGTGATTTATGTTTGTGTTTCCTCATATGAATGGTTTTAGGGTTTTTGTTTTCTTATATTCCATCACCTCACAGATTGATTGATGGTTGTAGGCTTTTTGTTTCCTTTTATTCAATTATTCACAAATGGATCGATGGCAGTTGGGTTCGATCTTGCTTAGCATCGGTAGACTTGTTTTTTTTAAGTTAAAAAAAGTGTTCGCTGGTTTTTCTCATCTGTTTATCATTATTGATTATAACTAATTCTAAAGAGCTATATTTTCTTATTTTTTCATTTTAATACTTCAAAATAAGTTAAAAAATATTTTTCAAAATCCTTCGATAATTTGTTTCAAGACGCATCATTCAAATTGACAGGCCTTAAAGTAACATAGAGCAACACCGTCACGAGGAATACTATGCATTCTTTGCATGTAGGTGTGTTAGCTGGATCATATGCAAGGGGTATTATGATGTTTAAGCAGGTTGTTCACAACGTCAACAGGGAGACATCACCATTACAACAAAATAGAAAATGGATAGATAACATAGAGCAGGCACACTAGTCATCATTCAAACATAGAGCACGCACAGTAGGTTATCATAGAGCGCACACACACATTAGGTTAACGTTGGAATGCACAACTGGAAAGCATCTACGACAGAAGTACACGGAAAGAGATCACTCCCCATGGATGATTTCTCTATTATAGACCAAGCTAGCAAACATGTAGGAGTCCCTTGGGTGGTATCACTCAAGAGGGAAGGGTTTCGGTTTTGTTTTCAGAAACTATGTTTCCATTTTTTCATTACTAGTTAATATTTGTATTTTTTTTAATATTTTAAAAATAATTTTAAAATGTTTTTAACAAAAGTAATTATTTGTATTTTTTCAATGTTTTTATTTTTTATTCTTCATGTTTTTAATTAAAGTAATATTTAAATAAAAATATGTCTAATATTTGATTGGTTTGTTATCTTTTCAGGTATCATAATCTTTCAAGATTGATTCAGTGTTATTGAAGTGATATACAATGGACTTGTATAGTTTAATTTTTTTTAGAATTTGGTAAAGAGAGACTTACTTGAACATATTATTTTTAATAAAAAATATTTATTTTTGGATGGGATTAAACCCATCCAAATGCTCTAGATGGTGGGGCGCTCCATCATCTTTAAAGTAGTCTCTTGTAGTATTTACTATTATGTGGTATGTTTTTTTTCATATTCATTTTGTATTAGTTGTCTTTACATAAAATATATTTACATAAGCTAATTTTATAATTTCTCTAACACACAAGCTTCATTTTCTATTTAATGTTTTCACACAAACTAATTTCATATTTTTTTAACACAAATAAACTTCATTTTCTACTTCATATTTTCACATAAATTAATTTTATAATTGTTTTAACACACAAATAAATGAAATTATTAAATAACCATTTCAATGTTTGTTTTATTTTTATTTATTTATTTATATTTTATTTTCAAAAGTATTTATATTATTATTTTGCTATTGTTTATATTTTAATATATCTATACTTATCTAATTTTAATGCATTCTTTGGTTGTGTTAGAGATCTTTTAGTATGTAAATCAATATGTTTGGTGGTGGAGATTTTTTTTAATGTTTGTTAGCTGAATTAATGTTGGTGTTTGTATGCAACTCTTTATGTTTGTTAGATGAAATGATTTATATGTTTGTTAGATGAAATAATGTATTTTGCAACTCTATGTGTTTGGTAAATGAGATGATTTTATGTAGCTCCCTATTTGTTAAATGAAATGATCTTTATGTTTGTTGTATGAAATGGTGCTTTAGTATGCAACTCTATGTTTGTTTTTGAAATCTTTGTACATGATTTTTGTATGCAAATCTATATGTTTTTCTTTGTAGAATTTTGAATGTATATGTGTTTGAGTTTGTAAATCTTTATATGCAACTCTTTGTTTGTTAAATGAAATGATTTTTATGTTTGTTGTATGAAATGGTGTGTTTTTGTATGTAATTTTATGTTTGTGTTTGAAATCTTTGTACATGATTTTTTGTATGTAAATCTATATGTTTTTGTTTGTAGATTTTTGTATTTGTAAATCTTTGTACATGCTTTTTATAATGCAACTTTATGTATTTGAATATATAGATCTTTATCTAAAATTACCTATATAAGTTATCTATATATGTATTTATGTTTAGTTGAGATATAATAATATATATACATTATATTATTTTATTTTATTTTTTTTTTTTTTTTAAATTGTCTTATTTTTTTTAATTGTTGTTTTAATTTAATTTCCATTTATTTTTAATGACAAAATTAATAATGATGTACATTATCCATTTTATTTAACTTGTTATCAATTAAATAATATCACAACTATAAGAAAATCAATTTAATAATACATAACTAAAAAAAGTAATTTACTATTAAAATAATCTTTTTTTTCTTAATAAATTAACTTAATATCTATAATAAAGTAAACTTAATAAATACACTAAGAAAAAATTAAAAACTTAAACAACCTGCTTTGTTATAATAACAACAACAAAGCACACATATTAGCTTTGTTGTAACAACAACAAAGCATAGTTTTTGAGGCCATATGAGCTTTCACCTTCTTGTGGTTGGTCTTGTTAGTAAAGACTCTAAAATCTCAAAGCTAAGAAAAGCTCTTAAATATATAATTATATTTTAAATGTATTAATAATAATAATATTTATTAAAGTAATATATATACATTATATTGTTTTACAATTTTCTTTTCTTTTATTATTATTTTTAATTTTTTGTATCAAATGATGTGCAACTCTTTCTTCATTAAATGAAATGATGCTTTTGTATGGAAATCTATGAGTTTTTGTTTGTAGATTTTTGTATGTAACTCTATGTTTGTGTTTGTAGATCTTTGTATGCAACTCTTTGTTTGTTAAATGAAATGAATTTTATGTTTGTTGTTGAAATTGTGTTTTTGTATGCAATTCTATGTTTGTGTTTGAAATCTTTGAACATGAATTTTGTATGTAAATTTATAAGTTTTTGGTTGTAAAATTTTGTATTTGTAGATCTTTGTACATGCTTTTTGTAATGCAACTTTATGTATTCGGGTATGCATATCTTTGTCTAAAATTATCTATATAAGTTATCTATATATGTATTTATGTTTATATGAGATATAATAATATATACATTATATTAATTTACTTTTTTATTTTATTCTTTTTATTTTTAAATTCTTTTAATTTTTTTAATTCATTAATTTATTTATTTTCATTTATTTTAATGATAAAAGTAACAATGATCTACATGATCAATTTTATTTAACTTGTTATCAATTAAATAATATCACAACTATAATAAAATCAACTTAATAAATACATAACCAAAAAATTAATAGGTTGATATGCTAGTGCTTGCTTTGAGAGTGAGTGTAAATATGTCCAAAAGAGATCCTTCTGAAATAAGTTTTCAATGTCATTTCTGTAAGAAGGTGTTGTAGATGGGGTGCTCTTATGGTGTTCTTCTAGTATATATATATATATATATATATATATATATATATTATTTTACATTTTTTTATTTTTATTTATTTTAATTATTGTTTTATTTCATTTTCATTTATTTTTAATTACAAAATTAAAAATGAGGGGTGGCAGGTGCAGGAGGGATCTGTTTGGATCCTGAAGGAAAAATTGAACAAACCTACGCATGGGGAATTGGATGTAGGACTAATAATGAGGCAGAAATGATCGCTCTTCTTCAGGGACTGATGATTCTCACCGACTCTGATCTTCACAAGGTTGCAATATTTGGTGACTCTAGACACGTCATTTATAAAATGCTCAATGGATACACCACTGGCTCGATAAAATGTCGTCGGTTGTATGTCAAAACTACTTCTCTTCTCTCTCCCCATTATGAATTTTACCATATCCTTCAATCAAATAACATGATCACCGATGAATTAGCAAATGTGGGGGCTTCCCTCCCACAAGGGCATCTACAACTCAATGGGGTTGATTCCCCCCCTAAACCTATACCCTAATGAACTATGGCATAAAAGGATCATCCCCCATCGCAATGGTCATGAATTAATTAACGCCAACCCAGAGGATTATGTTTTTCTGTTTATTACTTAACTAGCAGTATATTAGGGTATATACTACCATTGTCCATCGAATATATGTAAAAACCTTATGTGGAGTTCTTTGGTCTTCCCTGTGGACCAATTATGGTTTTATCTTTTTTGAACAACAAGAACTCTGAGTCTTGGCATATTTTGTAATGTATGGCTGTGCACATCCTATTTAATATCATCATCTTTTACTGTTTCTGTTAAAAAAAAAATTACAAAATTAAAAATGACTCACATGATCCATTTTATTTAACTTGTTATCAATTAAATAATATCACAATAATAAAAACAACTTAATAAATACATAACCAAAAAATTAATTCACAATTAAAAAATTAAACAACTTCCTTTGTTGTAACAACAACAACAAAGCACACAATGGTAATAAGGCAAGGCACTTACATGGGATGTCATTGTTAGGAAAGGAAAGGAAGGACCTCGTAGATGTTATTTGTGCAAAATGAATAGTGAGTATAATTTTCATCTTGGTGTGGAATGCTCTTTTGCCATGAGTGTTTGGTTAGATTTTGAAGATAAGTTAAAAATCAGGAATCTATGGAGTGGGAATTCCGTGACAGCTTGTATGAAGACTTGGTGTCTTAACATGGAGGTCAAGCATATTAGGTATTTATCTATTATTGTTCTGTGGTTTATATGGAAAGTAAGGAATTAGAGCTCCTTTGAAGATCTTACAATCCCGCCTTCTTAGGTTTCGTCTTTTAGTTTGGGTATGTTGAGATCTTTCCCATAGGATAATACTGATGTGAAAATCAGATTTGTTGTTGTTGAATCTATTAATAAATCTTACCCTTGGGGGTATTTTGATGGATCGAGAGATCGGTAACCAAAAATTTGTCGAAAAGGAGGTATGATTTATATTTTTGATGCACATTATTTTTCTTTTAAAGCTAGTTTAGGGGTTGGTACTAATAACTTTGTTGAGATATGTGCATTAAAACTTCTTCTTACCTTGGCTAGGAAGAATAATATTGCTAAGATCCAGATTTTTGGTGACTCTCAGTTAGTCATTAATTGGGCTAGTGGTAAGTATAGATTGCGGAATTTAGAACTTTCTCAGGTTCTACAAGAAGTTAACAGACTTTCAAATATGTTTGAGTCTGTGAAGATCAAGCACATCTACCGTGAAAGAAAGTTCTCATGCAGATATCTTAGCAAAAGATCGAGTGTCAGTTTTGGAAGGATTTTGGCATATCAAAGAGTTTCAAGCAGCTGAAAATATTGAAACTTATCATATTTTTTGAATGGGTCTATTGATGGAGCTAGTAGTGTGGTACTGTTGACTTATGAGACTACCTTTTTGATGCTTTTGGACTAGTTCTGGTGACAATGTTGTTTATATGATAGAGATAATATTTGAACATATTATCCTATGAGATTTCTTTCTTAGTATGTCATGGGTTGTTCTGGTGAAGTGAATACATTTTTGTCTGAATGCATGATCTATATGTATCTCCAAGTACTATGATAATATGTAATAAGTTTTGGATTTGAAAATTACTGAATTACCTTGTGAAAATGGACATTTTGGTCTATTTGAAAAATGTAAATAAAATTTATGATTTTTTTTTAATAGAAAACAAAACAACAAAACATAGTATTTTTTTTATTTTTATTTATTTTTATTTTTTTTTAATGTCATATGAACTTTCACCGTCTAGTAGTTAGTAGTTGGTGTTCTCAATAGAGACTTTAAAATATCAATACCAAAAAAAGCTCTTAAATATATAATCATAGTTTTAATGTATTAATAATAATAATATTTATCAAAATATTATTATCATAAAACAAAAAATATTTTATTTTAATAATTATAATATTTAAAAATTACAATTAGAAAATAAACTTAAAAATTATTTTACTTTAGTTATCATACTTTTATTAAATAATAAAAAATCAAATATATTTACTTTAATAATATAAATTTTAATTTTAATTTTAAAAATTAAATTAATGAATAAAAAAATCATTATTATTATATAAATAATAAAAATTTAAAATATATTTACTTTAATTATGATATTATTATTATTATTTTAACAAATAAATATTAAAATTTTAATAATAGAATTAATATTAAAATTTTGTAATAAATTATAAATTATATTTATAAAATAAAAATAATTTAAAAGGGTTATACGTAGAGATTTTAAAATTATATTTATTATAAATATAATATTGCTGAAATTAAAAATTAAAATTAAAATTTATTAAATTGGTATATTCAAACAATTAAATTTTAATAATATTTATAATTAATAATAAAATGTTTATAATGAAAAATAAATTATTATAATTAACATTAAAAAAATAAAAAAATAGTATAAAAATAAATTTATATGGACACATATAAAAAAAGAAAACCAAATGAAGAGAAATTAAAAATTTATTCACTTATAGAATAAAAAATAAAAACTAGCATAAATCAACTCAAATTTAAGTGTAATTTAAAAAAATGGAAAAAGATTAAGATAAAAAATAATTAAAAATTAAAAATTAAACCTCAAGAAATTAGATCCCTCCCTTTAAATGCTCGATATATTCGAGTTTAAAATTGATATATGCTAATGAATAATAAAAATTAAAAATATATTACTTTAAATATGATATTTATAAGATTTGTTACAAATAAATTTTAAAATTTGAATAATATAATTAAGATTAAAATGTTGTAATTAATAATGAAACCATAATTTTTATGATGATATCATAAAAAATAACTATCTCACAAAAGAAAATTAATATAGCTAAGCTTAGAACAAACTCTCATGAACTCCATAGAGTGAAACAGGGCGTTCTATTCCTAAAACTCCATGGGCGAAAAAGGCTTGCCATGTGTGAGTCCATGAATGTTGAGGATGAAAATTATTTTCTCTTAGCGTGTCTTGCTTACACCCACATTAAATCCGAGTTTCATAGTACTTCCTACAATACACACCTTTATAACCTTGAAAACTTTTTGAGCACAAGAACAAGATTTTAAAGTAAACCAAGAAATATCCTTCTTAAGGTTCGATGGCCCAAAGTTGGTCTCAGTGGATGTTAATCATCGTCATCATCATAATTATTATTAAAATTATCACAAAAGTGTATTGTTTTATTTCATTGGTTCTCTACCAACACAATTTATAATAAATTGATGATGGTTAACGTCCACTAAGAAGGATAATACTTGATTTACTTTAAAATCGTGTTCTTGTGTCAAGAAGTTTTCTTAGCTCACTATACTTTTGGCAAATTAGGAGGTTATAAATGTTTGTATTCAACAGTTAAGAGAAAATCAAGATATTACAAGGAGGTCATTAATCCTAACTTGGAGGATCAGAAGTATATGTTGGTAGTAACTAGCGCAAGGAAGAAAATTGATATAGCCAAGATTAAAACGAACTC
Source organism: Pseudotsuga menziesii (assembly GCA_001517045.1). Classification (NCBI taxonomy): domain Eukaryota; kingdom Viridiplantae; phylum Streptophyta; class Pinopsida; order Pinales; family Pinaceae; genus Pseudotsuga; species Pseudotsuga menziesii. The sequence continues at coordinate 212,239 of LPNX011114974.1, forward strand.
TCATGAACTACAAAGTAAAACAGAGCGTTGATCTATTCCTAAAACTCCATGGGGAGGAAGAGTTTTCAATTTGTGTGTCTATGAGTGTTGAGGATGAAAATCACTCTCTTAGAGTGTCTTGGTTACACCCACATTAGATCCGAGTTTAATAGTATTTGCTACAATACAAACATTTATGACCTCCTAACTTGCCAAAACTATACTGAGCTTAAAAAGCTTTTGAGCACAGAAATAAGATTTTAAAGTAAACCAAGTATTATTTTTTCCTAAAGTCCAATAGATCAAAGTTGATCTCAGTAAACTTTAATCATCGTCATCATCATCAATAAAATAATTTACAATAAACTAATTATCATTATATCTAAGAATATATAATTTTAATTCTATTCAAATTTCATCTTATTATATATTTTATAATATTTAATATATTTCCTATATTTTTATTTTTGATATCAATTTATTAATTTATATAATATGTTTTTTATTTAAATGTGTTTATTAATTTATATAATATATTATTATTATAATTTTATTATTTAAATTTTAATATGTGATTTATTATGTTTGTTTTATTTGAGTTTATATTTAGTTTATTCGAAATTGTTTAATATAAAATTAATGTTGTTTTTTAAAATTTTAAATTGAATGTTAGATTATTGAATGTGGGATTTAAAATATTTATACACTTTGTATCAAGTTTGTAATTATTTGTTAGATGTGATTATTTTTATGCTCGTTAAATGAAATAATGTTTATTTATGCAACTTTGTGTTTGTGGTATTCTTTAATATTTATTCGGGTTCTTCGTATGCAATTTTGGATGTTTGGGTTTGTGAATCTTTGTAAATATGTTTGGTATACAACTATGGGTTTGTATATGTGGATTTTTTTACATGTATATATGTGTGTGTATCTTTGTAAATGTGTGTAATTTTTATGCAATGCTATACATTTGTGGATTAATGTCTTAATAATTGAATAAAATTGAATTATATAATATAGCAACATTACAATCATGGGTGGTTTATGGGAGTTTTCACTTTTATGGTGTATCCCCTCCTATATAGCTCCAACCACCACATGGATATATGACTTCTAGAAAGCCAAATTGACATGGAAACATTGCAACTAGATTAAGCATCGCTTTTAGTCTTAAAAACAAGGCTTTGGTTATAATCTTATGAACATATTTGTATAGTGTAGTAGGATTAAAACTATCAATTTATTTTATGATAGTTGTGGATTTAAAATATATGATTATGAAATATTGATTAATTATAACTATCAAAACCAAAGTTCACATTAATTTCAAATATCAAAATTTACAAATAAATAAAATATAATAATCTTAATTACTTTTTAATTAATAGATAAAAATATATCAATATTATAATTATCTTAAATTTAATTTAAAATGGAAGTCTTAAAAATATAACAACTTTTTGAAACATGACCCATTCTTTACTATGCAATTTAATTAGTCTTTAAATACAAAATTTTAACAATATTTAAAAATTTACATTTTGTTATCGATATGTAAATGCATTTTTATTATTATTTAAAATAGTTTTAATAAATAAACAATATTTTATAATGTAACTATATAAACTTAATATACTAATAATACAAAATGTCAATGCAAAGCAAAGAAAACATTGGCATACAAGGATGTCATTAAAAACTAAACTATATCATTTTATTGCAACACAATGCTTATAAAAACTAAACTATATCATTTTATTGCAACAAAATGCTTAGAGAAAAACAAATTATATCGTTGTTTTGGAACAAAAGTATATGATTATAAAGAATACAATAATTTTTTTTAAAGCAACCATAATCATTTGAAAAAAAATAAATTAAATAAATTAATTATTAGTATTAAACTATACAAATTGAAAAAAATCATTAATTATATCAAAATAACAACTCAATTTTAGTGGCATTAGTAATCATAAATTATTTGAAAAATTAAAAAATACTCAAATATTTATAAAATTATCAACATTTAACCTTTATGACTTTGATTTAGTTCCAAGAAAAATCATAATATAATTTTTAAAATAAAATAACTTTAATGATTTGTTGCAGGATCCGACTAGATTTCATGTAAAATCAACATGATTCATGATAGATCCTTTTGAACCATATTTTTCTAAGATGTCTTTGTGCACGCGTGCTTTTAAAGGATCCATAAGGAGTTTACATGAAGGATTTTAGAAACTCCTTTAGAAATGATCAAATGATGATATAAAAATAAAGATGCCTTGAAAATCTATTCATTGAATTATTTCATAGGAAAATAATTCTCATTTGATGTTTTTTTGTTATGTCCATGTTCATAACAAAGAGATGCATGGAATTTGCCTTTGAGAAGTTTCTTCACCACATCATCATTTCTTATTTAAAATAAACCTTGTACCTTGTAGCCACAAAAACGAGCATGCATAAACCCTCATTCACGTTAATCTACAAATGATCCAAGACATTATGTTATTTTTTCAATTCAAATGCAAATACAAGTCCATGAAAATGGAATTTGATCACTCATCAAGATCATGTTTGTGAGTACTAATGATTATATTCATGGGATTATGGTTTTTATGAAAAACATTGAAGATTAAACTTATACCATTTCAAGATTGATAAGATATGGACAATGCGGAATGTCAAAAAGTAATAGAGAAACCTCATTTACTACAATGAACATAAATTAGCAAATTACATGTTAACAAATCTATTCACAGATAATAAGGTATTTTAGTTGAAGATAATGACATGTGTATATCCTCAAAAGATGATCACAAACATACATGTTAAAATATATCATCTTTCCATACTTTCCATCACATTTGATTGCATTTATACAAATTATGGGAACACACTACAAAAAAAAAGCATGTAAATCATTTGTATTACCTTGATTTCAACAAGAATGTAAATAATCCATTTTTAATTATCTCAATAATCCACTATTTAATTATGCTTAAAATAAATACACGTCTCTCTCGTGTTTCTAGAGATGAGCTATCATCAATCTTTTGCATAAATAAGTGTTTGTAAGAAATATAGTTTTGGGTAATTACTACAAAATGATGGAGCACAAAACTATGATGTATGGACTAGTGTACATGAAAACAGACAAGAGAAAGTTACTTCCAACCTTAATTATTGTGCTTTATGAAATTGGTAAGGCTACGACTAGGCATTCATCTTCAAGTTCAAGTATACAAACATGCAAGATATGTAAATGTAGCCCAACCTAGTGTAAACACACACACCAACAAGATGAAAGATATGTAAATGTAGCCCAACCTAGTGTAACGAAGTTACACATTTAATGATTGAGTGTTAAGGATTGTAAGAAGGGAGTCATGGGTTCAAGTACTAGAATATTGTGGGCTTCACTCTGTCCCTATTGGGTTTGGTTGCCAAAATTACAAATGAATGGTTTAACATATACGATTCTTGAAATGAAGGGAAGTATCCAAAGGGTTTCTTGTGATGTGCATTCCATTGGATTAAATAATAATAATAAAAGAAAAAAGAGTAGCAAGTCGTGATTAGAGAAAGACACGAATAGGAAGAAATATCAATGCATATTGGTCATTGTGTTACACCACCATTCTCAATAGAATGGATGCCACAAAGACAATTGTTTGACCAAATATTTTCTTTAAGCTCTTTTGAAATGTCAGAAGCAAGTTTACATCAATTTTAATTCAACAATCCTTCTGTAATTTAACTAATACAAAGTTTGTAGTGGCAGTTGTGGCGGCGAGGGGTCTTTTTGGAATCCAATGAACTAAAGGAGTTGACCTTTTCTTGGGGAATTAGTAATGAAACCAACAACCAAGTAGAAATCCATGCTTTTTATATGGATTTGGAGATGGCTCATAGTGGAAAAAGGGTTTCTCTCATTGAGAAAGTCTCTACTCTCCGTTGTTTTTCTTTTAATGTGGGCATGGGCAATTCTATAGGATGGGGTGACATGGGAGGGGATGAATAGGGATACATAAGGAAGATTACGAGGACAAAGGGCCTCCTAAGTTCAAGGATTGAGAGTATGCAAGGGATTGTTGACAACATTAAATCCTATAAGGCTTTACAATATGAAAAACAATAGATTATAAAAAACATTATTCCAAAACAAGGGAAGCAAATTTCCAAGTTAGTCAATGAATTTGAGATGCATTTAACATCACATGGATGTTTAAAGATGTTCATTCTGCAAAGGTTTAGTCAGTGGGATCCAAGCATATAGAAGAGGACACAGTTCAATAGGTGAGCATCGTTGCAATGAAAATTTCCAGCTCTAGTTGTTGAAATTTAAGGGTTAGCAGAGTTTTAACACAAGTAGTAAACTTAAATACATGAACATATAAATTCAGATTCATAATTGTGTTGCTTAATCAAATTTAAAATGCGATAAAACAAAAAACATAATTTTCATCTCTTTCAACTTAATCTTCCATTAGTCACTCTGTTCAATTATTTTAAATGACAAATTTAACAATGATTCACATGTTCCATTTTATTTAACTTGTTATCAATTAAATAATATAAAAACTAAAATAAAATCAACTTAATAAATACATAAAAAAAAATTAATTTACAATTAAAATAATATTTTTTTCTTTCTTAATAAATTGACTTAATAACTATAATAAAGTAAACTTATCTTCTTTTTTTTCTTAATAAATTAACTTAATAACTATAATGAAGTAAACTTAATAAATACACTAAGAAAAAATTAAACAAGTCACTTTGTTGTAACAACAACAAGCATAGTTTTTGAGGCCATATGATATTTCACCTTCAGGTGGTTGGTCTTGTAAGTAGAGATTCTAAAATCTCAAAGCTAAAAAAACCTTTTAATATATAATTATATTTTTAATGCATCAATAATTATAATATTTATTAAAATAATATATGTACTTTATATTATTTTACAATTATTATTATTATTATTATTTTTAAATCATTTAAAATTTTTTAATTGTTGTTTTATTTCATTTTTCATTTATTTTTAATGACAATAAAAAATGATCTACATGATCTATTTTATTTTACTTGTTATCAATTAAATAATATCACAACTGTAATAAAATCAACTTAATAAATACATAACCAAAAAATTAATTCACAATTAAAAATTAAACAACTTGCTTTGTTGTAACAACGAGCATAGATCCATCTTAAACTTGGATCTAGAAAGCATCGAGAGGGATCCAATTTCTTTAGGTGTAAGTTATTTTTTATCTTAAACTTTTAAATGTTCATAAAAAATTACACCTCAAGCAATTTGATCCCTTTAGTGCTTGGTAAATCCCGGTATAACATGGATTTTCTAATTACTTTTCATTTAGTTTTATTATTGGGTTTTTATTATTTGATAAATTAGTGGACATGTTTTTCTCTATATTCTTTTTTGTTTTAGGAGACAGGTTGGTGTACTGTTAGGTTAAACACACATTGATCTCATCAATGTTAATTGGAAGACAATCCTTTATTCTAATCAATAAGCCATAATCAAATATATCAAAATTCTACTTTAAAGCCACACCAAAATATATCTAAATTTTATTATAAAAAAATATTTTATTATTATAATAGTGAATTATAGAGAAAGTTAGTTAATTTAAATTATTTTAAAAGTAATTAAAAATGAAATAAAATAAAAAGGCTAGAATCTTCGAAGAAGGTTCAATTCACAATATAGTTTTTATTTTTATTTTTGTTGCTTAACATAATGTTTTTTTAATTTTATGTTCGCTGGCATCATGTGACTAACGTGACAAGATCTCCCCCATATTGGGCTGAGAGCACCTCGGTTCTCTCGGTGCAACAACAAAGCATATTTTTTGAGGTCATATAAACTTTCACCTTCCCATGGTTGGTCTTGTTAATAGAAATTCTAAAATCTCAAATCTAAAAGCTCTTAAATATATATAATCATATTTTTAATGCATTAATAATAATAATATTTATTAAAATATTAGTATTATGAAAAAAATAAAATTATTTTAATGATTATAATATTTAAATTTAAAAATTAATCTACTTTAGTTATCATACTTTTTGTTAAATAATAAAAAATCCAATATATTTACTTTAATAATATAAAATTTAATTTTAATTTTAAAAATTAAATTAATAAATATAAAACAAATCATTACTATTAAATAAATAATAAAAATTCCAAATATATTTCCTTTAATTAAGAGATTCATTATTATTATCAAGGTTTTAACTAATACATATTAAATTTTTTAATAATATAATTAAAATTAAAATTTTGTAATCAAGAATAAAATTATAAATTATATTTATAAAATAAAAATAATATGAAATGATTATAATTAAAAATTTTAAAATTAGATTTATTATAAATATTTATGAAAGTTAAAATTAAAATTAAAATTACAAATAAGATTTATAAAAGTTCAAAATTAAAATTACAAATAAGATTTATGAAAGTTAAATTTAAAATTACACATAAGATTTATGAAAGTTAAAATTAAAATTACAAATAAAATTAAAATTAAATTTTTTAAAATAAGAATTTTGAAACCTTTAAATTTTAATAATATTCATAATTAATAATAAAAAGCTTATAATTAAAAATTAAATTATTATAATTAACACTAAAATGAAAAAAAAAACTATAATAAATGAATTAAAATTAAAATTAAATATTACAAATAAATATTAAAATTTTAATAATANTTTTGCAATCAAGAATAAAATTATAAATTGTATTTATAAAATAAAATAATATAAAATGGTTATAATCAAAGATTTTAAAATTAGATTTATTATAAATATTTATCAAAATTAAAATTACAAATAATATTTATGAAAGTTAAAATTAAAATTACGAATAAAATAAAAATAAAAATAAAAATGATTAAATTAATAATATTCAAACATTTAAATTTTAATAATATTTGTAATTAATAATAAAATGTTTATAATTAAAAATTATTATAATTAAGTTAAAAATAATCTAATAAATAAATTAAAATTAATATTACAAATAAGATATGTTATATAATATGTATGAAAGTTAAAATTAAAATTTATTAAATTGATAATATTGATACAATTAAATTTTAATAATATTCATAATTAATAATAAAAAAGTTTATAATTAAAAATTAAATTATTATAATTAATACTAAAAAGTAAAAAGTAGTATAATAAATAAATTTATATAGGCTCATAAAATAAAACAAAATAAAATCAAATGGAAAGTAATTAAAAATTTGTTTACTTATAAAATAAAAAATAAATTTAACATAAATCAAGTGAACTCTATAGCAAAACAAAGCGTTGATTTATTCCTAAAACTCTATGGGCGGAAAGGGTTGGTCATTTGTGTGAGTCTATGCACATTGAGGATGAAAATCACTTTCTTAGAGTGCCTTGCTTACAACCACATTAAATTAGAGTTTCATAGTACTTGTTACAATACAAACCTTTATAACCTTGAATGCCTTTTTACATGCTTTTTAAGCACAAGAACAAGATTTTAAAATAAACCAAGGATTGCCCTTCTTAAGGTTCGATAGACCAAAGTTGGTCTTAGTGGACATTAATAATAATAATCATCATTATTATTTATAAATATTATTAAAATTATCGCAAACATTGTATTGTTTTACTCAATTGGTTTTTAACAACATAACTTATAATAAATTGATGATAATGACGATGATGATTAACGTTTACTAAGAAGGATAATACTTGATTTACTTTAAAATCTTGTTCATGTGTCAAGAAGTTTTCGTAGCTCACTATATTTTTGGCAAGTTAGGAGGTTATATATGTTTGTATTTAGCAATTAAGAGAAAATTAAGATATTATAAGGTCATTAATCCTAACTTGAGGATCAGAAGTATTTACTGGTAGTAACTAGCGCAAGGAAGAAAATTAATATAGCCAAGATTAAAACGAACTCTCGTGAACTCCAAAGTAAAACAGAGCGTTGATCTATTCCTAACATCAACCCTCTTTTCACTCCAAAGTATATTTTCCATCTGTGTGAGTTTATGAGTGTTGAGGATGAAAATCACCCTCTTAGAGTGTCTTGCTTACACCCACATTAGATCCGAGTTTCATAGTATTTGCTACAATACAAACATTTATGACCTCCTAACTTGCCAAAACTGTACTGAGCTTAAAAAACTTTTTAAGCATAGAAATAAGATTTTAAAGTAAACCAAGTATTATCCTTCTTAAGGTCCAATAAACCAAAGTTGGTCTCAGTGAACGTTAATCGTCATTATCATCACCAATAAAATAATTTATAATAAACTAATTCTCATTATATCTAAGAATATATAATTTTAATTCTATCCATTTTTCATCTTGCTATATATTTTATAATATTTAATATATATTTTTCATTATTTTTATTTTGGATATATATATTAGTTTATTAATTTATATAATATATTATTATTATAATGTTATTGTTTATATTTTAATATATGATTTATTATGTTTGTTTTATTTGAGTGTATATTTAGTTGATTTGAAATTGTTTTAATATAAAATTAATGTTGTTTTTTAAAATTTGATTTGTGATTTGTAGGATTTAAAATATTTACACTTTGTATCAAGTTTGTAATTATTAGTTAGTTGAGATTATTTTTATGCTTGTAAAATGAAATAATGTTTATTTATACAACTTTGTGTTTGTTTTTTTTAATCTTTATTCAGGTTCTTTGTATGCAATTTTGTATGTTTGGGTTTGTGAATCTTTGTACATATGTTTGGTATACAACTATGGGTTTGTTTATGTGAATCTTTTTACATGTATTTTATGTGTGTATGTGTGTGCATATATGGATCTTTGTATATGTGTGCATTTTTTACAATCATGAATTAATGTCTCTGATATTGAATTATATAATTTAGCAACATTACAATCATGGGTGGTCTCATGCAAGTTTTCACTTTTATGATGTAGCCTCTCCTATATAGCTCCAACCACCACATGGGTATATGACTTCTAGAAAGCCAAATTCACATGAAAATGTTGCAACTGAATTAAGCATCGCTTTTAGTCTTAAAAACAAGCCATCTTATGAACACATTTGTATACTGCTATAGGCTTAAAACTATCAAAATTATTTTATGATAGTTGTGGATTTAAATTATAGGATTATGAAATATTGATTAATTATAATTTTCAAAACCAAAGTGCACATTAATTTCAAATATCAAAATTTACTAATAAATAAAATATAATTATCTTAATTAATTTTTTATAAATACATAAAAATATATTAATATTATAATTATCTTAAATTTAATTTAAAATAAAAGTCTTAAAAAATATACACAACTTTTTGAAACATTTTTGAACAAATGAAATGTTGGTGTTGGTGTTCAAACACAAGCTCAGGGCGCATCCTTTACTATACAATTCAATTAGTATTTGAATACACAATTTTAACAAAGTTTAAAAAATTACATTTTGTTACCAATAAGTAAATGTATTCTTCTTCTTATTATAATTAGTTTTAATAAATAAACAATATTTTATATTGTAACTATCATAAATCTAATATACTAATAAATACAAAATGTCAATGCAAAGCAAAGAAAACATTGGCATACAAAGATGACATAAAAAACTAAACTATATCATTTTATTGCAACAAAATACTTAAAGCACAACAAAAAAATAACAACTATATAGTTTTATTAAAAGTATATGATTATAAAAAATAAAATAAAACATATTTAAATTTTTAAAAAGAAACCATAATCATTCAAAAACTTAAATTTATTTAATTTAATTATTAATATTAAACTATACAAATTGAAAAATATTCATTAATTATTTTAAAATAAAACTTTTCTTTAGTGGCATTAATTATTTTAAAATAAAACTTTTTTTAGTGGCATTAATAATCATGAATTATTTGAAAAAATAAAAATACTCAATTATTTATAAAATTATCAACATTTAACCTTTATGACTTTGATTAGTTCCAAGAAAAATCATAATATAAATTTTAAAATAAAATAACTCCAATGATTTGCTATCAGAATCCAACAACATTTCATGTAAAATCAACATGATTCATGATAGATCCATTTGAACCATCATTTTTAAGATATGTCTTTGTGCACACACGCTTTTAAAGGATATATAAGGATTTTACATGAATCCTTATATGATGGATTCAGTAACTCCTGTAGAAATTAACAAATGATGATATACAAATAAAGATGCCTTAAAAAAGCTATGCATTCAATTATTTCAAAGGAAAATAATTCTCATTTGATGTTTTTTTGTTATGTCTATGTTCATAACAAAGAGATGCATGGAATTTGTCTTTGAGAAGTTTCCTCACCACATCATCATTTCCTATTTAAAATAAACTTTGTACCTTATAGCCATAAAAATGGGCACGCATAAACCCTCCTTCATGTTCATCTACAAATAATCGAAGACATTATGTTACTTTTTCAATTCAAATGCAAATACAAGTCCATGAAAATGGAATTTGATCACTCATCAAGATCATGTTTGTGAGTACTACCATTATATTCATGGGATTATGGATTTCATGAAAAACATTGAAGATTAAACTTATACCATTTCAAGATTGAAAAGATATGGACAATGCGGAATGTGAGAAAGCAATAGAGAAACCTCATTTACTACAATGAACATAAATTAGCAAATTACATGTTAACAAATCAATTCACACATAATAAGGTATTTTAGCAGCAATAGAGAAACCTCATTTACTACAATGAACATAATTCAACAAATTACATGTTAACAAATGAATTCACACATAATAAGGTATTTTAGTAGCAATAGAGAAACCTCATTTACTACAATGAACATAAATTAGCAAATTACATGTTAACAAATCAATTCACACAAAATAAGGTATTTTAGTTGAAGATAATGAAATGTGTATATCCTCAAAAGATGATCACAAACATGCAAGCAACATATCAAAATATATCATATTTCCATACTTTCCATCACATTTGATTATAGTTATACAAACTATGGGAATACACTACAAAAAAAGCATGTAAATCATTTGTATTACCTTGATTTCAACCAAAAAGTAAATAATCCATTATTTAATTATCTCAATAATCCACTATTTAAGTATGCTTAAAAATGGATACATATCTCTTGTGTTTCTAGAGATGAGCTATCATAAATCTTTTGCACAAATAAGTGTTTGTAAGAAATATAGTTTTGCGTAATTACTACAAAATGATGGAGCATAAAACTATGATGTATGAACTAGTGTACATGAAAACAAACGAGAAAGTTACTTCCAACCTTAATTATTGTGCTTTATGAAATTGGTAAGGCCAACACCAGGTGTTCATCTTCAAGTTCAAGTATGCAAATGTGCAAGATATGTAAATGTAGCCCAACCTAGTGTAAACACCCACACCAACAAGAGGCAAGATATGTAAATGTAGCCCCACCTAGTGTAACGAAGTTACGCATTTAAGTGATTGAGTGTTAAGGATTGTAAGAAGGGAGTCATGGGTTCAAGTACTAGAATATTGTGGGCCTCACTCTGTCCCTATTGGGTTTGGTTGCCAAAACTACAACTGAACGGTTTAACGCAAATACCATTCTGGAAATGAAGGGAATTATCCAAAGGGTTTCTTGTGATGTGCATTCCATTGGATTAAATAATAATAAAAAAAGAAAAAAGAGTAGCAAGTTGTGATTAGATAAAGACACGAATAGTAAGAAATATCAATGCATATTGGTCATTGGGTAGACCACCATTCTCAATAGAATGGATGCCACAAAGACAATAGTTTGGCCAAATAATTTCTCTAAGCTCTTTTGAAATGTCAGAAGCAAGTTTACATCAATTTTAATTCATCAATCCTTTTGTACGTTAACAAATACAAAGTTTGTAGTGGCAAGTGCGGCGGTGGGGGTGGGGGGGGATCCTTTTGGACTCCAATGAACAAAAGGAGTTGACCTTTTCTTGGGGAATTGGTAAGGAAACCAAAAACCAAGTAGAACTCCATGATTTTTATATGTATTTGGAGATTGCTCATAGTGGAAAGAAGGGTTTCTCTCCATGAGAAAGTCTCTACTTGCCGTTGTTTTTCTTTTAATGTGGGAATGGACAATTCTACAAGATGGGGTGGCATGGGAGGGGATGAATAGGGAGACATAAGGAAGATTACGAGGACAAAGGGACTCTTAAGTTCAAGGATGAGAGTATGCAAGGGATTGTTGACAACATTAAATCCTATATGGATTTACAAGATGAAAAACAATAGATTATAAAGAACATTGTTGCAAAACAAGGGAAGCAAATTGCCAAGTTATTCAACGAATTTGAGATGCATTTAACATCGCATGGATGTCTAAAGATGTTCATTATGAAAAGGTTTAGTCACTGGGATCCAAGCATATAGAAGAGGACATATTTCAATAGTCGAGCATCGTTGGAATGAAAATTTCCAACTCTAGTTGTTGAAATTTAAGGGTTAGCAGAGTTTTAACACAAGTAGTAAACTTAAATGCATGAACATATAAATTCAGATTCAAAATTATGTTGCTTAGTAAAATTTAAACTGTGATAAAACATAAATTTCATCTCTTTCAACTTAACGCTCCATTAGTCACTGTGTTAACGTTGGTCCTCGAAAATCATTAAATACCATGTATAGTAGACAACAATATGATCAGTAGATATCAACAGAAAAGAATCATAACCAATATTTGAATCAAACTTATACTCGGGTACTTTAGGTTGATCTTGTCACCGAAGGGACAAGTCAATTAGGAAAACAATTTACGTACCTTGAGAAAGATTCTAAGAGGTGTAAAATAGAAGCATACTGACTAAGACCTCTTAGTTAATAGACACATTCATACCTAGTGCAGTCATGCAGACAAAGGACACACAGTCATACTTTACACAGCCGTGCTTTCACAGTCATGCTGGAAAAATCACAGTTCACACATATAGTGAAGCTCACGGTCATGCTGGGGAAGACCCCATAGTCTATACAAGAAAACAGATCACGGTGGAGGAAAACACCACAGTGCACATCACAACACAGATATACCCACAGTCACGCTATGGAAGACATAGGTAGAGTCATAATCAAAGCTGTGCAGAGTTCACGTGGAGGAACCCACAGGATGAAGGGTCCTCATGGTGATAACCCCTAGTGTTTGCACTAGTGGTGGGTTAATATCCAATGAGATTCCATAAGGTTGTTCAATTTTGTTCATTAATCCATGGCATGCATGCATCAAGGCTCTCGATAGAAATCCGAGGGCATGCCAAATTTGTAAAAATCAATTAAAATTAGGACTACTCATCTACCTTTTTTAGTTCTTTTATTTTATTATCTTCTTGTGTTGTTTGACATGCAAGGTTAATGCCAAAATATTCAAGCAAGTGATGGTGATGGTTGTCATGAGAGTGGGTGGACAATACTGTGTGATAACAATTTGGGGATCAATTTGTAGAAATTTTATGCTACTCTATGCCTGTGAAGATAAAAGAATATTCAAGATCAGATTTCAAAAGTTGGAAATAAATCCAAGGGAGTTAAACCTTAGAAGTACTCTTGACAACACATTGCACTTGCCTAGTAGGAGAATGAATACAATTGAAGAACACTGACAACAACATTGATTAGGAGCATATGTCAAATCGGTGGTTGGTGCAGGCCTCGCCTGCTATACATCATTCTTGTTACTCTTCCCCTTCTTCTATTGCGCCTTCACTTTGCAAATCATTGTTAGGGGAAAAAAACTCCTTGGAATACCCTATTTGAGATTCTACGTCTCAGGAGACCGAACCACTGAAAAATATCCTACTAGCACATTTTATTAAAAACCCCGCGGGGCCATGGTCAAAATTATTCAAATAAAAAAGTGACTAGCCAATATTTGCTAGACAAGCAGACGGATCAACTGATACACTGGAATCAGACTTTGAACAAGTCTGTCAACCGACGGCTCCTCAAGTAACCCAACTATGGTACAAAAAAGTTGGTAACAACTTGTAAATTGAGGAGGGTGCATCTGACTTGAGCAACAATTGATGTGTTTTAGCTGGGGCATGCTCAACCATGCGCAGAAGTTAAGTAGATGAGAGGCAAATGCAAAACAAGAACTTCGACTTAAATTGGCGGAAGGTACCATTGGAGAGCCGCAGTCTAAAGTTTAGCCTAAGTCAGAGGTAAGTGCACCCTTCTCTTATGAAACCCTTGTTACAACCCAGTTAGCACAAGATGATCAACGGACAAAAGATAACGACAACCTTGGGAACCCTCAGTTCCATGATCCAGCTCAGGCACTCTTCTGGTCCTTTTAAACTTGTACATCTCTTTTTCCCATTGTCAAAAGATGATGATTGTAAAACTACATGACCTCCTATTATGTGCAAAAGGTCTAGACCAAATGGGTCACTTGTCTTAGTACTGCTCTGAAGTCTTTTTTTCACTTAGATGAACTTAGATCCTAGTGATTTGAGTTTGTCTAGTCACTCAATAATCCAAATCCATGAGTACATACTAATGCATCTACCCTAGGATGGTATATGAGTCCTTAGTTCTCATGTCATGCAATAGTGTGTCACAATGTTTTTTTCTTGTAAAAAGTGTTTTTTTATCCCTATGGGGGTAAATATGTCGTAATATTGTAAATTTGTAATATGTGGGTAAAGGGGGTCTCAAACACCTTAATACACATCTTAAACCCCTTTAGACACACATACGAAGCCTAATGCAATTTTTATGGGCAAATTTCCATAAATTATGATGTCTAGAGAGTGGAGACCATTTCCCTTATTTAAGGATGTAGGTGAAAATGGAATATTCCTTTCGGGGGGGGCACTCTCTTAGAGTTGCAGTTCATTGCAGGAGTATTGCATGTCAATTCAATCAAGTGCAATTGATTCCTTATATCCTCCAGTTCACTCCAAAGAAGGTGCATGAGGGCCTACTCAGTCTCAATTCACCGTAGAGGTGGCACATGAAGGCCTCTCGGTCCCAATTCACCCTATAGGCGGCACATGCAGGCCTAGTTAGTCCCATTCCAATCTAGAGATGGCATTAAGTCTCCTAGAGGTTGCGCATGAGGGTCTAGTGAGCTCCAGTCAGTCCCTAGAGGTGGTGTATCCCTCTTGCATGCATGAGACACCCAAGGAGTCGCATTCTCTCCATTTTTTATATCAAAGCAAGCATACCCCTCTCGTTATGTTGTTGGTTGTTGCTTTGAGCTATTGTTGTACTCTCTACTAGAGAATTTTCAGTAATAAGAAGGAAATATTTTGGAGGCTACATAATGGATCTACTTGCATTTATGTGGCTTACCACTTGCTTGATGCTCCTTTAAGGTAACTCATATTATGTTCATTATGCTATAGTATTGTTATTGTTTCCTTGTCGTTGAAGGGTAATTACTACCTAGTTGAATAAGGCTTATTTTAAGATTTACTTCTTAAGATAGTTTTATTGAGTGTCTAGATAGAAGATTGGTATTTTTCAATGTTGCACGACTCGGACTTGGCAAAGATTCGGCTGGCATATGACTCGCCGACTCGAGAAAGACTCGGGAAAGACTCGAGAATTAGGAAAAAATAAAATATGGCCCATTATCTCATAAACATAATCAAATTTTGTATGCAAATATTTAAATAGTGATCATAGATTCACTGATTATAAACCATAAATCATAAGCCATAAACCATAACCATAAACCATAAGCCATAAACCATAACCATAACCATAAACCATATACCATATACCATATACCATAAACGATATACCATAGTGATTTAAAAGTCAGAAATGGTAGCAAGTTCAAAATTCAGTCTCATAATAGAAATAGAAAACCAAAATAGACAATGTCTCCATGTACTAAGTCTCATGCCTAACTACGAGTACGCCTGAAATATGCCCTCGAGGAGCTAGTGCCAACATCGACAGACTGAAGCAACTGTGAAGCAGGTGTATTTGGATTTTCCATTTGAGAATATGGCAGACTAGAGGGATCCTGAGTCTCTTCATCAAGCCAACTCAAATCATCAGGGAACTCCTCCTCCACAACCCACTCAGACTCTAAATCAATATCATCCAATAAAATTGGATCTAGGTCCTTCAGCTGAATTTGTGTTGTGAGCAGTCGAAGGTTTTAGTAGATGAAAACCAGCTTCTCCAACCTCTCATGCTCCAACTTGTTCCTCTTTTTGCTGTGGATGTGCTCAAATACCGACCAATTGCACTCACAACCTGAAGCGCTGTAGGGTTGACTTAAAACTTTGATAGCAAATTCTTGTAATTGTGGCGCCTCAGTGCCACAATCTATCCACCAATTGGCTGCAAAAATTAAAAACATAAAAATTACAAGTTTTGCAATGCCAAAATTCAAAAAGATAACTTGCAAATTTAAAAGCTAAGCTCTAACTTCTATGTTATAACAATTTAGTTTTTTCAAATTGAATCTTACATGGTATTTTCTTTTTTTTGAGTCATTGGGTTGAGATGAATCCAAACATGCCAGATGCTGCTTTGTACATATCACGTTGCAAGTTGATTTTGTCCTGAATTTCTAGATCCAGGAACATCTTCTCAATGCATATCATGACACCTCTCATCACCTCAAGATCACCTTGAATGCTAGAGTTTGGATTATAGAATAAGCTCATATTGAGATATGCTCCCACAACATGCAATGGTGAATGTAGCTGCCTGTCCCACCTGGAATCAATAATGTGCCATATAGGGAGATATTTTGATGAATCCCCCTTATAGAAAGCCTTGATGGCCTCTTTGGCCCTATCCACGCCCTCATAGATGTATCCCATTGCAGGTTTCTCTCCATCCATGATCCTCAAGACTTTTACAAGTGGCTCAGTGAAGCTAACAATTTCAGTGACTTTCTCCCACAAACCATCTCCTAAGAGAGACAGCTTCACAATAACTGCATCTGGTTTTGTGCTATATTTCCAATGTATCCATTCCTGGATACAACACACCCGTCTCAAAGCTTGGTACTCATTCAAAAGGCTTTGGAGGGAAAGAAAGGTCGTGGCAAACCGTGTGATAGCAGGGCGACTAAGTTCACCCTGTGCGTATTCCCTCATCAAGTTCAAGACCCAAGCATGGTTATACATATACTTGGTTATTTGCTTGCACTCTTGCACCACAACTTGCACCCATTCCATCTTCCCAATGTCCTCCAGCATCAAGTCTATGCAATGGGCAGCACATGGAGTCCAAAAGATGGTGGGATATTTTGCAGAAAGCAACCTTCCAGCTGCCACATAATTTGAAGCATTGTTCATGACTACCTGGACAACATTTGCCACCCCAACTTCCTCCACAACATCAACCATTAATGAAAAAATCAGATGTGCATCCTTTACATGCGATGATACATCAATGGATTTTAGGAACATGGTTCCTTTAGGGCAAGCTATAACAAAATTGATGATTGTTATGCCCCTTTGATCTGTCCACCCACCCGACAAAATTGTGCGACTTGTAAACTTCCATGACTTTTTAATGGTCTCCAGCTGTTCCTTAACACACTCAAGATCCTCATCTAACTCTTTCCCCCTAAGTGCATTATAGGAGGGGGCTTTGTATCCAGGTCCAGCACTTGCAATGGCATCTACCATGGGATGATAAAAATAAGACTTTGCATAGTTAAATGAAAGGTTGTTATGGTACCAAAACCTCCTCACAGCCATATCTACCTCTTTCCTCTTCTTTTCATTGAAGCTCTCCAAGGATGGTTGAGATCCTGGAGTTGTACGAGGAAGGAAGAAAGAAGAAGTTACACTTCTTTTCGCTGCAATAGCGGATGTAGACCCCCCTGTACTTGGAGTTGCATCCGGTGGTCCCATTAAAGATCTTCCTATCAGAGAAGTTTCATACTTGTATCTTGCCTTCTTTTCAGTTTGTTCTTTAATGGCATCCAAAGCAGCTACCATTTCAGTTGTGACTTCATCGGGGCACTTGTCACAAACAACCACATCTTTGCAAACAATTCTTGCTAGATGGTACTTCAACCTGTTTATGCCCCCAGACATTTGAGCAGTGCAGAAATTGCAAATGACCCTGTGGTCATCATTGGGATTCACTCGAACACAATACTTCCATGCCATATCAAGAGGCCTTTTAGCCTTAGGTGCCATGGAATCTGGATTCTAGATTACAAAAATTAAAAATTAAAAACAATTTTAATTAAAAATTAAAATTCAAAACATAATGAAATGAAGCCTTTCGGATGAGTATCTCAACCACACAAGGGACTGTGGGCTGAGTAGATTTTGATCTACTCAGCCACTAATCAGCCCACAGTCCCTTCTGTGGCTGAGATACTCAGCCACTTACCCTTCTAAACCTAATTAGTAATAACTAATAACATATTAAAATTTAAAATTTTATCAAAAAAATAAAATGAAATGAAATTTAAAATAAAATGAAAATGTTAAAATTTAATAAACTAATAATATTATATGCTAAATAACTTTAAACTATTTAGTATGAACTTTAAAGTTTTAAACTATTACATAATTTTTTTTAAACTGAACTCTAAATTAAAACTGTTAAGTTGTAACTATATAGTATAGTCTATTACATAATTTTATTTTTTAAATTACGTTCTGTAACTTAAAAAATTTACAGTCTAGACTCTATACTAAAGTCTAAAACTATAAAATGTAGACTAATTTTCTTAATAAAAAATTACAGTTTAGTTCTCATGATTCACTAACCTGGAAGTTGGAACTTCAAAGCAGTGAAGCACCTACGAGACTTGCGAAGACCACCAAACTGCGAAGACTCGTCCATGACCTCGGCCTCGTCCTCCTCCACCAGAGCTCATCCACAACCACGACCACCAGAGCTCGTTTTCTTGTAAGTTCAAGGGTTGGCGATGGGATGACCCAACAACGACGTCTCCTGCAATATATAACCTCTGCAAGGTTGTATTTCCCTGCAAATCGCATCGGCAAGGTTAGTGAGGCCGCATTTCACGTCTGTGGCTTCGTTTTTCGGGGATTCCAGCATGATTGACATCGCGACCAACATTACCCTTTTCCGACGACTGTGTGGCGAGTATTTCGAGTCCGCGCTGAGTTCGTGGACGAGTAGGCGAGTGTGGCGAGTTTACCGAGTCGGCGAGTTCGTAGCCGAGTCCGAGCCGGTTACTCGGGGTAGGGAACCACTCGTCCAGACTCGCGAGTACTCGCCGAGTTCTGGCGAGTAGTGCTTCACTGGGATTTTTAGCATACTTACCTGCACATAATTATGCTATATTAACATTTTCTATGTAGATTTGCACCTAGAAGAGAACAATACAAGGAGAAACTATTCTCCTATGCATGTGATTATTTTGCAAGTTATTTCGTTCATTGAAAAGATCGAGGTCAGCCTTGAGCAACCACTCTCTTTTGGTGACCTTCTAAAGCAAGGCCCTCATAGTAAATCTATAAGGACTCCATCACCCCAACTACTTGGCACCTTTTTTCTCTTTCTCAAGCTTCCACTTTAACTTTAAATCAACATTTTCATTACTCTATTCATGCAATCTATAAGGACTCCATCACCCCAACTACTTGGCACCTTTTTTCTCTTTCTCAAGCTTCCACTTTAACTTTAAATCAACATTTTCATTACTCTATTCATGCAAAATAATTAAATCTATATTTATCAAATATTTTCACAAGTACGTTTGTGACATGCGAAAATTGATAAGTAGATATATTTAAAGGGCAAACTATTTTGCATGCTTAGATCTGTTTATCTTACACCTTAAATATGCCTTATCTATTTTGACCTTACAAGAGGTAGGTTTCAATAGGAAAACCAAGTACAAGTGCATGAATATCTTCTCACTATCCTAACAGTCTTCAAAGCAGCCCTTAAAAGATCATTTATTTATTGTATTTTAGGCCTAGTTTTCAAATCTAACTTGTAGCATTTTTTGTAAGACAAATAAACAAGGGTTTTGCAGGGATAATGGGCAGCTAGGTGGAAAATTACATGTTGTTTTTCAACCATTTTTCTGCAGGTTTGGACAGTCCCAAGGAAACCCTTAAGGATCGGCATTATTCCTTAAAGGTTTGTAGTCAATCGACCCATAGTCCCCCTACCCCGTAACTTGTTATTAATTTGTTAGTTAGTTGGCTCACAACCCTCATTCAAACTGAGGCCTAAATTGCCAGTCATAAAAGCCATAAGAGCACACATGCATAAAAGTTTAGTGACAACTGTAGTGAGGGATTCCTTATCCATGAACGGAGGACAATTTACTTGAGTTAGAGGTCTCCATGCCAATGCATGCAAGTGAGATCAATTCAAGTGGGAAAACATGGCTTAAATATTTAGTTAGAGAGTGCATTGACCATGCAAGTAATCTTCAATGCAGGGGCACACTCTCATCACTCTTGCCTAAGCTCTCTCTGTTAGTAGAGTGCACCTCAATCATCTTCAGCAAAAGGGAGGATTACTCATCATGCATACACATTCTAGGAGGAGTGCACTCTCATTTGCATGAATGATCACCAATGAGTGAGGGGTACATTAAGGATTGAAGGCATATATAATCGAGCTAGAGGAGAGATACCGGGTTAGACATTATTTTCGGAGTACTAGAGACCGTTGCAGAGACCTTTCATCCCCTTCGATGACTACCATTTGCATTTATTGCCAAGGAGAGTATTGGCAGCCTGTTACATATCAACCATCATGGCATAAACCATAGTGACATATATCGCCGATATATCACAAGTCGAAGGGGTTGGGAATATATCGCTGAGAAAAAATCGTGACATTTTCTAATATTTAAAAATATTGCGACAGATTCAATAACTCACAATATATTGGGTAAATATTGCAAATCGATAGAATGTGTCGACCTGCTAAAAAATACCTCGATTTTTAAGATAAAAAGGCTGTGGATGCGTTTTTTAGGTTCATTTTGCACTTGGCATTGTTGAGGAAGCGGTCCAAACTTATTTTGGGCGATTTTCTACAAGAGAACAAGGGGAAAAACAATTTTTCCATTGCCATTAGGGGATTGTTGTGAAGTGGGGCTCCATCTACTAAATCTTTGTTTCTATTCAGGTATGTATTATTTCATTTTTTTTCTTTTTGCTTGAGATTTGTTGGTTAATGTAGATTTAGTGCAGGGTTTAGGTTGGTTGGCCAATGGCCATTACAATCATAGGGTTTTACGTAGGCCATTCCTTTGAATGTTTTCATAATTCCATTGTTTTCAAATTTTCAAAGATCCAAGCATCCATTAAACATTTTATTCATTTTTGTTTTTTGTTGTGGCCTAGGTTTAATCTCCATTATCCACTTCAAGTTTCAAGTTTCAACTTTCAACTAAATAGTGACACAATGCCAAAGCCATTGGATCAAATATGGGAGTATGGGCAGCCAATTGACCCTAATAATCGACAAAGGTTTAATTGCAAACTATGTGGGAAGGATATTTATGGTGGAATTAGCCGCTTGAAATACCACCTTGCCAAAGTTGTTGGGCATGAAGTGGATGTTTGTCCTGTTGTTACCCCATAAGTGATGCGTATTGCAAACCAATCCCTTTTTGATATGGCTAGGAAGAGGGACGAGAAGGAGGAATTCAGAAATGAACTTGCATCTACAACACAATCGCAAACCATGGGAGCCACAATGACATGCATTCCTTCTCCTCATCTACACGACCCCCACATCCCACTATGCCTTCTTCAACCTCACCTTTCTTGGCATCAAGGCAACCTTCTGTTCGAACCATAATCAAAAAAGGGAGAAGGAAGATGCGGATAGAATTGTGACAAAATGTTTCTATGAGGTGACGTGCCTTTCAACATCGCCAAAAAAACCCCTACTATCATGCCATGTTTCAAGTTGTTGGTATTGTTGGTCCAGATTATAGGGGGCCTTCCTATAATGATTTGAGAGGGAGACTCCTCGATGAGGAGAAGGTTGACTGCACCTGGAGATTAGATGAGCTCAAAAAATCATGGGAGACCATCGGTTACAGTGTTATGTCAGATGGATGGACTGACGAGAAGGGTAGATCCATTGTCAATTTCTTGGTAAATTGTCCCAGGGGGACAATTTTTATCAAATCTGTCGATGCATCTCCCTATGTTAAAGATGCACACTTATTATGTGGTTTGTTAGATAAGTTTATCCAAGACATAGGTCCACAATATCTTGTCAAAGTCATTACGGACAACACTGCAAATTATGTTGCTGCTGGGAGGATTCTTATGGAGAGGTATGCAAGCTTGTATTGGACTCCTTGTGCCGCCCATTGCATTGATTTGATGCTAGAGGACATGGGCAAACTTCCTTGGATTAAGGAAGTCATTGATTTATATGTTCTTTCACTCATGAGACGCTTTACGGGGAACAAGGAGTTGATGCGGCCTGCAATCACACGATTTGCCACTTCCTTCATTTCTCTTCAGTCTATGCATAAGGTTATGATGGAGTTGCAATGGATGTTTCTTTCTGATGAGTGGGATTCTTGTGTCTATAGAACCAAACAAGATGGGAAAGCCATTGCTTGAATGGTGCAATTTGATTTGACTTTTTGGGCAGAATTGGAGGAGGTATGTGCCATTAGTGAACCTTTGGTTGAGGGTGAAAATCCTGTAATGGGATACTTGTATGAGGCGATGGATAGGGCTAAGGATGCTATCCATCGCTACTATGAGGACAAGGGAGAGGTGGGACTCACAAGATGAGCTAAACTATGGAGTGTGATTGATGAATGATGGAATAATACTCTCCATCGCCCCATTCATGCAGCAGGGCTCTACCTCAAACCCTGCTTTCTCTTATGAATGTGGATTTTGGTTTGATGTTGAGGTCATGGATGGCTTTCTCCAGTGTGTTCAAGGGATGGTATTAACTCCCTCTAAGCGTGCAGAGATTTCTAGACAAATGGAGATCCATAGGATGTCAGGTGGCACTTTTGGCTATGACATGGCTATCCAAGATAGAACCACAAAAATTCCAGGTACAATTTGTTTAAAACTTTCAAATTTGGATCTCTTAGATTCTTAATTATTTATTCGTTCATTTCTTCTTTTTACTTGGTAGAAATTTAATACATTTTAATTTGTAATTTGTCTTTCCTTCCTTGTTTTCTTTATAGATGTGTGGTGGACTAACTATGGTCGCAGAGTCCCAGAGTTGCAAAAACTTGCCATTAGAGTGTTAAGTCAAACTTGCAGCTCATCAAGGTGTGAGCGCAATTGGAGTGTCTTTGAGAAGATACACTCCAAGAAGCACAAAAGGTTAGAATTTAGAAATGTTAAAGTTTAAACAATGAAAATTTAAATTTATAATCATTGATTCTTTATAATTTTATTAATTTTAATTATAATTTATTACAATTTTGAATTTGAATTTATCATCATTTATAACCCCCTAACTATGGATCTCATACTAATGCAGGTTACTTTCTCAGAGCCTTAATGACATGGTTTATGTCTACTACAATCTAAGGTTGCAGGTGAAACAAATTGAGAAAGTACCCAATTCAGATGTTATTTCATGGATGACATTGACACTACCAGGAAATGGAGGGTTGAGATGGAGGATCCTGTGATGGACGAGGAAATTGAATGGTTGGAGGATGAGGAGGATGATGATGCAGATATGTCAGAGGAGGAGGGGGTAGAGGAGGATGTTGATGTTACACTTCCGAAGGATGACTATGAGGATATTGAGGAGGAGGTTGATATTCAGGTGCAACGCCGACCAATTCCAATGCTACCACCTCCACATAGTCATACAGTTGGGATTGTGAGAAGATAGCTCACATTTGCCTCCCCCTCATCTACATTATCTACTCGAGAATTTGGAGGTTCTAGTTCTACCCCAAGCTCATCTGGACTATAATGTACCTCCTCTAATTAAGCATACCAAACACCCGCTAACCTATTTAATTCCCTTAGGTTCAAGCGGGTACTGCATAAGAGGGAATTAACTGAGTGGATTTGATACTTAGAGGACTACAGGACATTCTCTCAGCGTCAAGTCATCAGTCGGATGGAAGAAGCCTTGTTTCTTAAGGCTTAAAAGTCAACATTAAATAAAATTGCATGCATGCAAAAGTAAAGCAGAAACCCTAAAAGTGACATGTAAAACCTAAAAGTTCATGAGATTCTATTTAAGAGGGTAATGAGACCAAAGAAGGTTACTTATGATTATTATTGATTTTGGAGCTCTTGAGTAGCACCACAGCGTGTGGCCACAGCAGTTGGGGTTGAAGACAACGTCTTCAACTAACGGGGTTTTGACAGTGAAATATCTGCCCTAGTCTCATTCAGGGTAAACCATCCAGGTTCACCATCCACTCTTCAACTTAGTCATCCAGTTATAGTTATCGAGTATCCATTAGAGATTATTTGTAGGGACACGTGTGCAGTCGTAGGGGGGTTTTTAGCTGGAAAACCCCAAATCATTCTCTTGGTCCTCAGATCTCCGTTTATCTTCAGAATACTGGCACCATTCTCATCATCGATATCATCCTCCAGTACCCAATGATTATCAGATACTATTTTGCTCATCCGAAGCAGTTCTCAATAGTTCAGGAATCAGGGGGGCGTGAGCAACTAAACCTCCAGTTCAATTTGCTAGCTTGCTTAGGGATCTCAGAAGTTCTGCATGTATCAGGCATCCTCTCTGACATAGGAAGACTACCCCTCCTACAAATTCTCAACTGCAATAGACACCTCCTTCACTGAAAACGTCACCCTTAGATAATTGAGGGTTCATGCTGTTGGGGTATCACCGAAGGCAGGGAGCACCAGTTCTTCACCAGATCAGCTCTTGATGCATGCATATTCTCTCAGGAGCATTTCATCCAGCTTATCAGTGGTAAGTGTTACATTCTATCCTGCAAACCCTAACCCTAAATTCAGCTATAATATAGGGAAATTTTGCATGGCAGTTTTGCATGCCCGACTATTCAGTAATTTTGCATAGAATCAGTAGAATATCGATATTTGGGATACTACAGTGGTATCAGAGCATGTTCCTTGCCAACTGTGGGATTTAACATGAGAAGTAGATGAATACAGAAGAAGACACTTTTGTAACCTATAGGAAAAGAAGTAGGTACACAGAGGACTTTGAGGATATCCAACTAGAAGATACCAACTCAGACATGGACCCAACAGGTATACACTCTTACAAGGGAAAAGGAATGGGAGAAGATGAGGACAGAATGGAGTTTCACAACCTAGTAAGCGCATTGCAAGACTTAGACAAAGGGAAAAAGGACGTACTTAATGCAATCAACAGATTATCGGTGAAACCAGAACTGGGTAATAACAGTACACCTCTCTCACCGATAGATAGAGGGTCTACAAGCAGTAGTGGGAAACATGCATACACTAATATGTAGAACACAACCCACATATAAAATAGACCTTCCAGCAGGTCTACTATGCATCACTTCTTGGCAAATGCAATAGTAGGTCCAGTCATGCAGGTAGAGCCTAGCGAACCCTTTGGGGTCTATTTGCAGGAATACAGGGACTTAGGGGATGAGTTTCATGTAGCCATGTATTTTTTGGATTTTTGCAACATGAAGAGTAGGAATAGGCCTAGGAATTTCAACAAGGGATTCCATCATAACTATGAGTTGCAAAAAAACTTGGGCAGGTTGACCATCCCAAAATTTGATGGGACTCGTGGAGGTTTAGCGAGGATATGGGTTCAGAAGTTGTAATATCCCAAATCCCGATATTTTTTAATTCTAAGCAAATACGCTGATACAACCGGGCATGGAAACTGCCATACAAAAATCCCTATTTTATATAAAAAATTAGGGTTAGGGTTTGTGGGATAGAATGAACACCTACCATTGATAAGCTGGTTGTACTGATCCTGAGAGAGTATGCATGCATCAAGAGCTGAATCGGAGATGAACTAATATCTTTTGCTTCCGGTGAAACCTTAGTAGCACGAACCCCATATCAGCTAAGGGTGACGTTTTCAGTGAAGGAGGTGTCCGATGAAGCTGCTAATTTGCAGGACTGATAGCCTTCTCGTGTCGGAGAGAATTCCTGGCACATGCGAAATTTCTGAGGTCTCTAGGCAAGCTAGCAAATTGTTCTAGAGGTGCAACTGCTCATGCCCCCCAATCCCGAAATGGCTGATAACTGCTCAGGATGAGCACGATCGAATCTGATAATCACCGGGTACTGGAGTAAGATGCCGATGATGAGAATGGTGCCTAGGTTGCGAAGTAAAACTAAGATCTGAAGACCCAGTGAATGATTAGGGTTTTTTGGCTGAAAACCCCTTACGGCTGCACACGTGCCCCTGCAACAATCTATGTAGTATACTGGATAATTATGAATGAATGGAAGAGAAAATGGTGAACTTGTATGGCTTAGGGCAGATATCTCATTGCCGAAACCCCGCTAGCTGAAGACGCCGTCTCCAACCCCAACTACTGTGCTGCACGTTTTGCTGCTATTCAAGAGCTCCAAAATAATAATCATCAAAAGTGAGTCTCCTTTCACTTTATCTTCCTTTTATAACTTTCAACTACGAAAACCCTAATCTTTGACCTAATTAGGTCACTTTATTTTCTAATTTGCAGTTGGCTTGCATGCATGCACATGGAGACTTAAATGAGTGCATGCATCATTAAATAATGCTTAGATGGCATGCATGATGGTGGCCTTTAGCGCTGGTGGCACTTATTGAACTAATGGTGATAACATGATGATGCCCTAGATTTTCTATAGATGGCATCAGTCTTTAGATGATTCCCTAACTATCAGTAACCGCTCGAACCCACAGGAATCACATAGGTTAGCAGTTTTGGTCCTCAATGCCTAATCAGATGAGGACATTACAGTCCTCCCCGCTTGAGATTGCTTGTCCTCAAGCAACTGCAAATTGGGATGCCGCAATACCTGTTCACCTTTCCATGTGGCATCCTCTGGTGGTAGTTCCTTCCACTGAACCAAGTATTCCCTAATTACCCTATTCCTGAGTTTCCTTTCTCTAGTCTGTATGATCCGATCAGGAATAAGTATGAGAATTCCTTCATCATCTAAAGAAGGTAATTCTGTTGATGGAGCAATGTGTTGACCAAGGGTCTTTTTCAGGTTGGACACATGGAACACATTGTGAATTTTACTTTCTTGTGGTAGTTCTAGTTCATATGCTACCTCTCCCACCTTCCTGATTATTCTATAGGGTCCATAGAAGCAAGGTTTTAACTTTTCTGCTCCTTTCTTCTTAAGCGAAGACTGTTTGTAAGGTTGGAGCCTTAAGTATACGAAATCCCCTACCTCAAAGCTCCGTTCAATCCTGTGTTTGTCTGCATATAACTTCTGTTGATTCTGGGCTGTCTGTAAGTTTTCCTTCAAGATTTTAAGAATATCTTGACTGTCCTCATAGCCATATAATGCCTTAAAAGGAGTCATCCTAATAGACATGTGATAGGTAGTATTGTATCAATACTCCCCTAAGTGCAGCCATTTGATCCAGGTTCGCTGCTGCCCTGTTACGTAATTCCTCAGATATCCTTCAATCCACTTATTGACTATTTCAGTTTGTCCATCGCTCTGAGGATGATAAATCATGCTGGTAGCCATTTCGGTCCCCACTAATCTGAATAGTTCCTGCCAGAAGGCACCTATGAATCTGCTATCCCGATCACTGACAATGGTCTTAGGTAACCCATGTAACTTGAAGATGTCCCTGAAGAATAACTCAGCTACTTGAGCTGCAGAGTAATTTGATGATATAGAAAAGAAACGTGCAAACTTGATTAGTCTGTCAACTACTACATATAAACAATCTCACCCTTGGACCTTGGGCAACCCTGTAATGAAGTCCATAGAGACGCTTTCCCACTTATGTTCTGGAATTGGTAGTGGCTGAAGCAACCCTGCTGGATGAATGTTCTCAATCTTGTTCTATTGACAGATGCTACATTCTCGTACATGCTGCATAACTTCCCCGTTGAGGCCCTTCCATGAGAACCTCTCTCGGATCTGTCTGTAGGTCTTCAAGAAAGCTTGATGTCTTGATAATGGAGAGTCATGTGCTTCCTGAATGATCTTTTTCCTCAATGTGGATTCTGGGATGAGGTATATCTTGTTCTTGTAATAGATGATGTCATCAACAATCCTATACCTATCATCCTGAATTTGTCCATCCAATAATTCGCAAGCGAATTTATTTTTGGAGTATTCTACTAAGAGAAGTGCCCTCCAATCTGTGGACATACTCCTGAGAGATAGTGAGGCGGGACGCCTGGATAATGCATCAACTACTACATTATTCTTACCCTTTACATACTCGATCTCGAAATCGTAGCCTTGTACTTTGCTGACCCATTTCTACTAGTGCTCATTCAGTTCCTTCTGCTCCAGGAAATACTTGAGGCTGTTATGATCTGTTTTGATTTTGAACTTACTACCCACTAGGTACTGTCTGAATTTTGTGAGAGCATGTAAGATGGCTAGCATCTCTTTGTCATATATGGAGTAGTGGTGCTCGTAGTTCTTCAATTTACGGCTCTCAAATGCAATAGGGTGATGATTTTGCATCAATACTGCTCCTAACCCTTCCCCTGAGGCATCAAATTCCACTACAAAGGGTTGTGAGAAGTCTGGTAATGCTAAAACTGGACAGGAACTCATAATAACTTTCATCTCCTCGAAAGTTTTCTGTGCCAAGTCTGTCCAGGTGAATGCTCCCTTCTTTGTGAGATCTGTGAGGGGTGTTGGAAATTGGGAGAATCCCTTAACGTACTGTTGGTAATAGGTGCACAGTCCTAAGAAACCTCTCAATTCTGTGATTGTTTTTGGCGCGAGCCAATCTCTGATAGCTCAAATTTTCTCCATGTCAACCTGTACTCCTTCCTCATTGATTGTGTGCCCTAGGTACATCATTTCCTTCATGCCAAATTCACACTTGGACATTTTTGTGTAAAGCGAGTGTTCTTCTAGAATGCTCAGTACTTCGTCCAGGTGTTTCAGACGCTCCTCCCATGTTTTGCTGTAAATCAGGATGTCATCGAAGAATCATTAATAGAAACTTACGTAGCTGAACTCGAAAGGTATGGTTCATGCATGACTGAAAAGTGGCTGGATCATTGGTAAGTCCAAAAGGAATGACCAAAAAATCATAGTGACCATAGCGTCAGTGAAAAGTTGTTTTGGAGATGTCTTGGTCCCTTACTTGGATTTGATGGTACCCCGAGCGAAGATCAATCTTGGAGAAGTATTTGGCTCCCCGAAGTTCATCCATGAGTTCATTAATTCTAGGGATGGGATACCTATTCTTAATGGTCTTTTTGTTGAGTGCTCGATAGTCGATGCACATTCGCAGTGTACCATCCTTCTTCTTGACCAATACTAGTGATGTTGATGTAATTGTAACTTCAGAATGTATTCACTTGTATTTCTTATCTATTGTAAATCGATGTTTATTCTGGGATGTACTTATGTCATGTCATGCCCCAATGTTTCTATCGGGAGGATCTGTAATGTAAACAAGTAATGTCAAGTCATTGTGGGTAACCCTCCTATTGTCTAAGGGTTAAAGTCCTCGTAGTTCCGGGGCACTAGGGTTATTAGACTCACCTAGTGAAGTCAGCCCTAGTAGGGTTTTATTCATGTCGGGAATTAGTATAAATAGAGAGGTGACCTCTCTATTTATCACACATCTCATCCACACTCAAGTGTAGCGCATAGTTGAGGAAGGAGAAGACATTGGGGCTAGATAGGAAGAAGGTTAATGCTGTTGGGAGATCACCTTACTGTTTTGGGTTTCACTTTAGTGCCGATTCTATCTATGAGGAAGTTGCGGGGTTTTCTCCATTTATGGTTTCCCCAAGGAAAAACACTGTGTTCATTGTCTCTTGTGTTTGATTGTTGTGCTTGTTGTTCTCTCAGTTAAAGATCCTAATGAAATGCTAGCTTAATGTTTAAAATCTAACATGGTATCAGTGCTAACCTGAGAAGAAGACACTATGCAGCTATGGGAACTAGGGATTCCTAGTTTGTGGATATCTCTCCACAAATTTTCAGCAAAACTAGGGTGGAATAACTCTTCTCCCTAGGGCGCATCTTTTTGTTGAAGTAGAATCCAATTCTGAGGTTTTAGAGAAGAGCTTAAGAATATCATCTAAAGCACATAAATCCCTAGCTGAGCCCGAACAAAAGATCAAGATGTCATCAACAAAAAGCAAATGTGAGATGTGGAGGTTCTCTGCAAGTTGCAGCCCAGTGAAATTTCCTAGCCTTATCGCCATCTTAAGTGCACGACTGAGACCCTTAGCCACCAAAAGGAATAAAAGAGGTGACAGTGGGCAGTCTTGTTGAAGCCCAAGCTCCGCATCGAAGAATGGTGAGGCCGCACCATTGATCAGAACCAAAAAGGAGACAGTGGTGATACAACTCAGAATCCATCTGATAAACGCAATATCAAAAACTAGGTGCATTAAAAGCGAACGAAGATAAAGTGAGCTTACCTTGTCAAATTACTTTGCCAGGTCAATTTTAAAAATGGCTTCTTTTATATTTTTGACTTTCATACTGTGTAATCCTACGTGGGCCACTCGAATAGCTTCATGAATCAATCTGCCTTCCAAGAAGCCAAATTGTTCCAATGAAATATGTGATATTATTGTGATATTATTTAATTGATAACAAGTAAAATAAAATGGATTATATGAATCATTTTTAATTGTCATTAAAAATAAATGAAAAATGAAATAAAACAATTAAAAAAAATAAAAATAAAAGAAAAATATA
>LPNX011114983.1:0-14769 GCA_001517045.1 Pseudotsuga menziesii
ACATCAAAACATACAAATGAAAAATCAAAACATGATTGCAGCATGAAATTAAAACATCTGCCATGTAAACTTTATAAAAAACTGAAAAATTCAAAAACATAAAAATTCAAAAACATAAAAATTTCAATTTCAATTTAAAAGTTAAAAATTATGAATCATTCATGAAACATAAAAGACTAAAGTCTACAAATATAATCACATATATATTTTATTCTTTAAAGTTTAAAACTTGAAATTCATATGCAAAAGGAAGAGTCTATCTAAGCATAAATGAATGGTAGCGAAAAATTTCTTGAATCCCCAATGGAGTCAGTCCCCTATTTTTTGGGGTACATTTAAGGTACCGCCAAAAAGTCCCCGAGTCCCCAATGGAGTCAGTCCCCTATTTTTTGGGATATGTTTAAGGTACTTCCAAAATGTCCCCTAGTCCCCAATGGAGTCCCCGACCATTTGGGAAAGTTTCTGAGAAATTCCAAAGTCCCCAAAATGCAGGAATGGGTGAAAAAAAACCCTACTTAAATGATAGTAAGTCCCCCTCTTGATGTGGAAAGATCGAAATCCATAATGAATTAACACATAAATCTTAATCCTTAAATGACCATAAAACTTAACCCTATCATTAAACCAAACCAAGCCCTTGGGCTTGCAGTAACCATATTTAAAACCCTAATGAGTAAACGTAGACAAATACAGAAAAAAAAAAACAATTTAGACCGCAGTAAATCCTTCTCTTGATCTGCAATGAATCGAAATCCATAATAAATTCAAGGACTATCTTCAAACACATTATAAATCCTAATCCTTAAATGACCATAAAACTTAACCCTATCATTAAACCAAGCCAACCCCTTGGGCGCCGAGGAAGCAAATTTAGACCAAAAAATAATACGTTATGACCCTAATAAATAAAAATAGAGTATAACACTTGACCCTAATCAGTAAACGTAGACAAATACAGAAACAAAACCCTAACCCTATTTAAACGGCAGAAGTCCTCCTCTTGAACACGGCACCCTTAACTTGGTCTCTACGTTCTTTGATCCCTCAACTCTTTGGCCCTCCGTTGCTCGAGCGCCTCCCGGAACTTCCGATCATGGCCATCAAAAGCCCCACAAGACTCATAGAGCTTGTTCAGCTCTTCAACGCTGTCTATGAATCTGTTATGATATGCTTCCAGATCTTCCAAAGACTGCTTCTGAGAAAGCTGCAACTCCTGTTCTCTTCCCAGCAAAGCGTCTGGGCACTGCTCCCCTTTGCACACACTCTGTCCCCACTTCATTACCGGATTCCCAAAGTTTAAATTCACCCCACTTAACAGAGATTCCACAACATTATCAGCTTCCACGTTTGGAAGAAATGCACAGAGATTGCTTCTCTCTGCCTGAGTAAGATGTTCGATCCACGTCTCCTTGTTTAGAACATTTGTGAGGTCGTCCAAAGCAAGTATGTCACCGGGCAAAATTACGGTCTCTGCTATTTCTAGTTCCCGTATTTTATATTTGTTGCTCAAACAGTGTTTTGTTAGACCGATTACTAATTCGCGCGACCTGCAAAATAGTTAACGTAGAATTACATATACAAACAGATCTGGAAGGAATCTAAAGAAAATAATAACTACTGTAGATTTACATACCCGTGTTGTTTGTTTTTTCGTTTCTTATAATTTGATTGGTATTTTTCAAGATGATGCTCGCAGTAAATGCTATTGTCCAAGCGGGGGTTGCGACACCGCCAAGTCTTGTTATCAGAGCGCCTGCACTGTAATTCGTCTAGCAGGTCGCATTCGGCTTTGCCTTTCCCTTTCTTAGACATGATGCTACTAGTGCAAATGAAATCCTCTGATCTATCGGGTTACAAGCAGCTGCCTGAGGCCTTTCCTTTTCTGAATAGAAAGGTCTGAAATTGGATCATCTTATATCATAGTCTGTGGTTTGTGCTTACGGTTCTCAAAATAGGTTTTATAACAGCGCTAGTTACAATGTGGACCAATTAAATTATATTTTAGAATCTATTATTATAAAAATGAGTTGGAAATTCTGGTTTTATTTGTTTTTATTTTGACCAGAATTTCATTTCATGTTAATGTTTTAGTGGCTTAAAAAAATATTAAAGATATTATAATTTTAAAGTAATAAATAAATCTATGTGAATTGTTTTTTTATTTAATTGTAATTATTTTTTTAGTTAAATGAGTTGTCTATTGTGATGCATGTATGAATTACTAGTTACCTATGCCTATGCTAGTTGTCTAAACAATGGATTTTGACCTTTGTTTCCGGCTGGTTTTTACCGGTTTTTTGTCATGAGTTTTTTAGGGAATTCTCAAAACGCCCAAAAACAGTGCTAGATATTATAGAGTGTGGGTGTTGGGGGTTTTCATGTCACATGATTTCATTTCTGAACTTAAAATAGCCCAACAAACAACCCAAATTACAGATTTTGTAGATTCTACTCACTCGAATCAGCTCTCCTAGTCAACTACTACTTATTTTTTATCTATATTTTGTATCATTGTTTATTTGGAATCTTGAAGGACAACCATCAAATCAATCTAGACATTAGACTTGTCACATTCTCCTTAAATCTAGGAAAAACATAAATGGTAGTCCACCTCGAAATTGTAAGATATAAATACCTATGGGTGTAATTAGTTTGAAAGTTTGATTATTAAATTTAAAAAAAATGTTTATTAAAAAAATTGATTGTCTTTACTTTAATAATAAGTTACGACTATAGATCCATCTAACTTCCGTTTTGCAAAGAGCTCCACTATGTTGCAACACATTGATTAGTGCACTATGTTACAACACATTGATGCATGCATTCTTACCTTTTATTTTTTTAGTTAAATGGGTTGTCTATCACAACATGTTATCCATGTATGAGTAAAGAGGTATCCATGCATGAATGACTAGTTATTTTTTATCTATATTTTTAATAATTGTTTATTTCAAATGTTGAACTACACCCATAAAATCAATGTGGAAAATACATTTGTCTCATTCTCCTCCAATCTAGGGAAAATATAAATGGTAGTCCACCCCAAAATTCTAAGATATGAACACCTATCGGTGTAATTAATTTGAAATTTTGGTTATTAAATTAAAAAAATACTTATTAAAAAAATTGATAGTCTTTACTTTAATAAGTTAGGAGTATAGATCCGTCTCACTTCCGTTTTACAAAGCCTGGAGAGAGATAAAATGTAAGAACCTTTCACCACTAAACTACATATCATATTCATGTTACCACTATGCTAGAGCTGAGTGATACATGCATTCTTATTTTTATTTTATTTTTGTGGGATAAACAACATTTCCCTCCACTTGAGCTCCACTACGTTACAACACATTGATGTGCTCATTCTTACCTTTTGTTTTATCTTATTTATTTTATTTTTATTTTTATGGGACAATGGACACCTCCCCTCCACCCTAGGTGTAGAAATGTCCATTCTTGACACAACAAGCATATGAATGTGCTGGATCAAGCTATGGCTAATCCCATAGAACACTAGTGCATGTATGATGAAATTCAAGTTGTTTAGAACCAAGTTGATGCCCTCCATGAAGTAGTTGTTGCTTATATGGAAATAATTGAGGATTTTAGTTTTGCAACCCAATCAACCTATCTCACATTGCAATAGTTCATGTTGGGAGTAATTATTTCTCTAATCCCATAAAAATCAAGTCAAGTGGGCATAGTTAAATTTATGAAGTAGGAGAGCTCGAGTTCTTCTCACTCATATCAAGATCAATTTAGTTGGTGAAGAAGTGAGGAAACCCATACTTCCATCGAAATACCATCTAGCTTCAAGTAATTAAATTGTGTTTACTAGCCTCATGGGTGCATGCTTTTAGATGCAACTTAATTTTTAGAAAAATGATCACCCAATCCATTATTATTACATTAAGAACTTGAAAATATGCACTAACACTTTGTGTACTAATTTCGAGGTCTATTCACTTAGATAATTTTAAAGAATATTTAAATGCGTTAATTTTATTTTGGAAAAATAGTGTTGCAATAATACTATTTGTTATCTACATATTTTCCAATTTTCATATATTGATCCCATCACTTAGGAATTCAGAGGTTGCACTAACATGGACATATAACTTATCATTTGCTGAAAAAATAAAATCCCAATGTTCTGAAAAATCAAAATTGAGTTAGTTCTGAACATTTTTAACAAATAAAATTTATATCTTTGAAAAGCTGATTCGATTTCCTATTTTTCATATTATCTACTCGAAGAAGGATTCATTGTTTAGGTATGTAAAAATACCCATGTAAGATTAAGGATGCTTGTTTTACAGTTATGTTCCATTTAACATGCAAAAAGAAATAATCATTATCTTGAACTCACCCTATCATCTAGAAATTCATGTTTCCCACCAACCATGTTGATTGTCTTATGCTAGAGTTGTGGATACTGTGTGAGAGTTTAAAAGGTTTGATTTATGAGAGAAGAACTCTAAGTTGTTCGATGAGAAATAAAATTCATTGTCAGATATTGTTTGGTTCAAAACCTTGACAGAATGTCATGATTTGACACGTTGTAGGAGTAGAGTGGGAATCATGGTGCTCATATCGCAAGTGCCAACATAAGTGCATTAGAGGGGTCCTTAGATATTTAGCCCAATAATGTATCATGTGGTGACAAGTGGCACCACTCGAGTGGTTGTTAGAATTCCTACGTGGAAGTTGTAAAGAAAAGTGTTTGTGAGGAGTCCTCACACAAAATACCTTCTATGATGACAAGTGGATAACGATGAGTGGATTTTAGAGAACACTCATCAAAGGTGAAAACAAGAGTGTTTAGAGAAAGGCCTCATGGAGAAACTAAGATAATATCCCCCGGGTGATAAATTTTATTTGTAATATTTTGAAAAGACTATTTTATTTTTGAATGTGATTGGTGGACCTGGAATATGCGAATTGGTCCTTGGAGGACAAATGTAACTGAAACATTATGCTTGTAGTAAAAACCTGAATGATAGGGATAGCCATGTTGAATGAGGTAATTATGCATGCANGTGATAAATTTTATTTGTAATATTTTGAAAAGAATATTTTATTTTTGAATGTGATTGGTGGGCCTAGAATATGCGAATTGGTCCTTGGAGGACAAATGTAACTGAAACATTATGCTTGTAGTAAAAACCTGAATGATAGGGATAGCCATGTTGAATGAGGTAATTATGCATGCAGGAGTAGGGGACATGAAGAATCAATATCAGGGAGGTTACACAAGGCATGGAATTCCAATATGGCACTAGACCCACACTGGGGAAATCAAGGATGTAAACGACAATGGAAATTCCTGGAGGAATTGGTCGTTAGTTTCAAAATACCTAGACAAAAGAAAAACTATAAATAAGGAAGCATATGCGAGGAGGCTGACACCCGCTCAGTATGCTATAAAAAGGAATACTTGTTGTGTGAGCAATATATGTTAGGCAAGTGATTTCTCACAGGATAACTTGACTGAGTTTGACTGTCACCACTCTCGACATGCATAGTTTAGCTCGGGGGTGATTGAGGATGGAGAGATCCATGCCTAATCTACAGTTGGGTGGAACGTGGTTGTTCCCTCTTCATTGCGGATCAATTTACAACCAGGTTCCACATTTGAGGTTTTGTTCCTTCTATTTTATTGAACTCCGGGTATGTGGTTTATGTGTAAATATGTGTTTCATTGTCTAGGAAATGATAACTAGTAGCTTCCGTTTCAATTGGAAATAATGCTTATGAACTATTGTTTTCATAATCTTTTGCTGGATGATGGTGCCTTGTATTGGGTAAATGGAAAATACAATGGTGTAATAGTGCTTTGTAAAGAATCACTAGTTTACTTCATGATTTCCTTTGATTGATGATATTAGGGTATGTGTGTAGATGTATAACTATATGCATCAATATTGTTGAACGATAAGAGACTTCCCTTAGTTTTGTTGATGAAAAGTAGGGTTGGTGAATGGGATGTGCTCATATGATTAGGATTGCTTTGGTTGTGTAGATTATTAATGGTAGAATATGCAACTATTCAGATTCCATCCCCTCGACCTCATAGGTTGATTTGCTTCCTAGAAATGGATAACCCTGCTATGTTTGAATGAATGTGACTTGGATTTGATGATTTTTGGGTTTCCTAATGGTGCCATAATGCTCTGAAAAGAGTTACTTGCATACTATATGTTTCCCTTATTTAAACACCCAAGGTATTTATTCCCTATAGTGGCTTGAACTTAGTTCTAGTTTGTCCATCCCAGGATTAATGAAGTTCATGGATAATATAGATAGTTTATAATGAGAATTGTTGCACTTGCATGCTATGCCATTTCCTGTAAAGTTTAGGCCAGTGAAGGGAAGATTAAGGAAAGGAGAGTTTAGATGAACAAAGGGGAGGATCGGCTGTAGGCGATCCTGCCAAGGAAAGATGCTTAGACTTACCTTTTTCCATGGTAATGGCAGAAGGATTAAATTGCAGAAAGAATCTTCCATCGGATGGATTGAGGTAATCATATCAACGAAGGATAGAGATTTCACCAAATAGATATGCACGAATAAATTGAGTTTTTGGTCCTGCGAAATATGGTACATCCTGTAGGTTTCAACCCCTTAGATTGAGGATGTTGGAGATCGACGGTGGAGGTTCAATTCGTGATGACAACAAGCATGAGTAAATAAAGTTTCTAGATCCATCAAATCTGGTACAACCCACATGTTTCGACGACTGAGATTGAGGATGTTGGAGATCGACAGTGGAGGTTCATTTCACGATGTCAACAAGCGTGAGTAAATAAACTTTACATATCCATGAAATATGGTACACCCCACATGTTTCGATGGTTGAGATTGAGGATGTTAGGGATCGACAGTGGAGGTTCATTTCACGATGTCAACAAGCACGAATAAATAAAGTTTCCATATCCATGAAATCTGGTACACCCCGCAGGTTTCGACGGTTGAGATTGAGGATGTTGGAGATTGACGATGGAGATTCATTTCACACTGTCAACTAGTGCAGTAAGTAAAATTTCCAGATCTGTGAAATTCAGAAGGCCCGACGAGGACGAATGGTGGAGATCTGAGCCGCAAGATCGACGGTTGAGATTGACCCCGCAAGAAATCAACGGTGTTGAAGAAGTCATGTAGAAGCGAATGGGTAAAGGTACTGTACGTCAGGAATTCCGCTACTGAAGTCGAAAGTTGAAATGCGGAAAGAGCCAAAAATCTTAAGGTAAGTGTTAAGTTTCTGATTTCTGCAGTCCACAGCAGAAGGCAGAAGGTGGAAGTATGGATTAATGGTTCCGTCGCGTGTTAAGTTTTGATTTCCATAGTCCGCGGAAGAAGCTAGAATGGGGGAATGCAGAGGGTGGAAAGGTGGATAAGAAACCCCATCTCCTGTTAGGTTTTCGATGTCCGCGGTCTGTACTGGAACGCGAAAAGGTGGATAAATGATTCCGTCAGATGTTAGGTTTTTGACTCCTGAAGTCTGTAGCAAAAGGTGGAAAGGTGGAAAGGGAGAAAGCAAAAGTTGGAAAAGTCAATTCCATACAAAAACTACCTTTGTGGTTGCAGAAGTGGATTTAATTGCGGAAGGCTAAACTTCCTTGTGGAAAATTAATATTGGTTACCTTTTAAAGCTTAAAGTTGAATGTTTTTGAAGTTTACAACCAAAATTCATATGAAATATTATGTCTGAAATTCTTTTTTATATATGCATTTTTATAGGTTATATGGGTATGTTACATATGGTATTAGAGCTACAGGTTTCAACCGTGTCGCCTTTTGGGAACATCTAGCTTCGTTGCATTATGGAAAAACGTTGTGCTAACCATAAAATTTTTGTTTGGAATGTTTAAAACAAATCCATAGGTTCCAACATTGTCTCCTTATGTAGAAAGGATAGGACAACAAATCTATGATCAATAGGTTGGTGTTAGGGTTGTGTATCCTTGTTAAGAGACCAATCGATCAGGTAACATCCAGAATCAATGTGATTCATTTATGCTATGAAATACTAGCAAGATGTTGTCATCAGTTGAATCCATTGCATTTATGGTGGACCATAGTAGATAATTGATAACGTCAAGAGCATGCTATGTAAGTATGAAAATTGCAAGTTTTGAAAACAATATATCTGCGATAGATGGAAATATTGATGCTATACAAATCAATGATATAAAGATTGTGATTTAGCTGTAGGTACCCAGACCTGGTAATGGCAATGATATAAGAAGGTTATTCTACATATAAAGTTGAGAAAAATTGTATAAGGAGGAAGGATGTACTTGGGGTACATAAATTCCTGCCAAGGATGTACTTGGGGTACATAAATTTCCCTCGGCCAGCTAGGCGCTAGTATGCATCGCTAGGGATGCCCATGTGTAATACGTCTGGTTAGTATTCTTTCTGCACACATTCACGTCAAGTAAGAGGATTGTCACAAGAGTGGGTGCTCCATGACTAGGTATTATGGTGTCCAGAAAGGAAGTGCGTGAGCATGGTACGCCAGAGCTTCTAGTGATCACCCAAAAGAGGTGTTAGGATCTGGAGCTGAACTGCCATTGAGCACCCAAAGAGGTGTTAGGTTATGTAATATCCATTGAGTTATATATATACAGGTTGAGGAGGCCTGCATGTGGGCTTGTAGTTCCATGAGGAGATGACCCTCATGTATATATATACTCATGTTAGAACTTCTAAAAGAAGAATTCATCCAAGGAGCGCTTGGAACTTTGATGCCAAGGTATATGTGGGTACATACAAGATGCAGTTTTTTAATCCATGGTTGTGATATAAATACTTCGTTGCAAATTCTTTAATAGGTAAAGTGATAGAATCATGAACTGCTATGAATATAAGGAAAAGAATTGCATGGGAAAAGGTAGTCATGTGTGACTCAATGCTCTGTTGAAAGGACTAAATTGTATCGAGCATGATTATGAAATCATGAGTATTGGAAGGATATTTTAAATAGTTAAAAATACGTCACAATTTTAATGATGCATATAAAGTAATTGTATAGTACTGAATGTTGCAATTTTGAGGTTCATTGTGATTCTCGTCATGAAAGGGTGGTATGCAGGGATGCTCACAATTGCCTGGATGATTAGAAGTTTTCTATTGCAGATAGTGTGGGGAGGTCCCATTAAATAAAGACAGAATCTATCATGTACAAAGGCCAAAATTTATGAGAAGGATCTCATGATGGTGAAATTTAATTTATGAACAAAACATAGTTGTAAATTTCAGTTTTGAAAATTTTCTATTCTAGGATTGTGCCAAGATGACATTTTACGTGTGGAAACAAGTGTAAGTAATAGGGGTAAAAGAGTTCCACTTGCCAGAGCCAAACAATATGAGGATGTCCTCATGATTCCGAGGTCTAAATCTTGTAGGAGACATAATTGTAAATTCATCGTTTGATTCGACTATCCATGATATTGATTGTTTGATGTTAGGAAACATGTTCAGTAAGGGATTGCAGAAAAACTAGGTATTATGGTCTGCGGGACACAAACAAAGGACAAGGACCTTATGTTTGGGAAATTATTTTTATGATGGCCTTTCATGTGAACTACATGCTTGTATGACATGTAGGTGAGATGAGGGAAATCAAGCCCTTGGGTAAAATGTTGACTATCGAACTGAAGATTGCAATAAATATTCGGTTGTTTAGATGATTTTATGTGATGATACATGCATGATGTTGCAGGTTTAAAATTGTTAATTTTAAATGAGAAGCACAAACCTACTTAAGAAAGACACCCTGGTTATGAAAAGGTGATAGCAACCACGAGGAGAAAATATTTTCGCTCAGATTAAAGGTAGAGTTAATTAATTATCTATCTAAATGCTTGGGGTGTCAATAGGTGAATACTTAACATCGATATCCAACAGGTTTTTTTATGAACTATGCCCCTTCCTGGGGAAATAAGAGGTAAAATCCTTGGATTTCATCACAGGTTTACCATTAACACAAAAGAAACATGATTTGATTATGGTTGTAGGAGTAGAATGACTTTAGAAAATTTCTCTTTGACTTCTGTAAAGTCAACTTATGGAGCTGTTAACATTGTAGAAACACTTCCTAAAAGAGGTATTCTGACTTCGTGGAGTACTAAGGATGGTAACTTTCTGACCAGGATGTGAGACTCACATAAAAAGCTTAGAAATATTTTTGTGCAGGATTAGAGACCAAGATGAAATAGATGGACAAATAGATTGAACAATTCAAGTTAGCAAGGACATGCTAATATAAGAATTTTGTGCACAAGGCTTGACAGGAAGAAAGCAGTACTTAGGAATTGGAGGGAGTTTCCAGAAGCTACCGAAGAAGACTAAGAACACTATGAAAAATGTTACAATAAGGGGGAAGGATGTAATATCCCCCAAGTGATAATTTTTATTTGTTATATTTTGAAAATACTATTTTAGTTTTGAATGTGATTGGCAGACCTGGAATATGCCAATCAGTCCTTGGAGGAAAACTGTAATTGAAACATTATGCTTGTAATAAAAACCTGAATGATAGGGACAGCCATGTTGACTGAGGAAAGTATGCATGTGAGAGTGGGGGACGTGAAGAATCAATCTTAGGGAGGTTACACCAGGAGTGGGAATGCCGGTATGGTGCTAGAGCCACCCCGGGGAAATCAAGGATGTAAACGAAAACATAAATTCCTAGAGGAATTGGACATTAGCTACAAAAGACTTAGACAAAAAAAAAACTATAAATAAGGAAGTATATGCGAGGCGGAAAACACCCACTGAGTATGATGGAACAAGGAATACTTACTATGTGAGCACTCTATGTTAGGCATGTGATATCTCATGGGAGAACTGGACTGAGTTTGACTGACACCACTCTCAGCAGGCATAATTTAGCTCGGGGGGGGTGGTTGAGGGAGAAGAGATCCATGCCTAATATATGGTTGGGTGGAATGTGGTTGTTCCTTCTTCATTGTGTATCGATTTACAAACAGTTTCCACCTCTGAGGTTTCATTCCTGATATTTTATTAAACTCCGGGTATGTGGTTTATGTGCAAATATGTGTTTCATTGTCAAGGAAATGATAATTAGTGGCTTCTGTTTCACTGTTGGAAATAATTCTTATGAACTATTTTTTTCATACTCTGTTGCTGGATGATGGCACCTTGTATTGGATAAATGGCAACTAAAATGGTGTAATAGTGCTTTGTAAAGAATCACTAGTTTACTGCATGATTTCCTTTGATTGATGAGCTTAGGGCATGTCTGTAGATGTATAATTGTATGCTTCAATATTGCTGAATGATAAGAGAATTCCCTAGTTTTGTTGATGAAAAGTAGGGTTGATGAATGGGATGTGCTCATATGATTAAGATTGTTTTGGTTGTGTAGATTATTAATGGTAGAATATGCACCTATTCATCTTCCATCCACTGGACCTCATAGGTTGAATTGGTTCCTAGAAATGAATAACCCTACTATGATTGAATGATTGTGACTTGTATTTGATGATTCTTGGGTTGCCTAATGGTGCCATAACGCTCTGAAATGAGTTACTTTCATATTGTATGTTTACGTGATTTAAACACCCAAGGTATCTATTCTCCATTGACGCTTGAACTTACTTCTCGGTTGTCCATCCTAGGCTTAATGAAGTTCATGGATAATGCAAATAGTTTAGAATGAGATTGGTTTCACTTGCATGTTACACCTTTTCTTGTAAAGTTCAGGCTAGTGAAGGGAAGATTAAGGAAAGGAGATTTGAGATGAATGAAGGGGAGGATCAAAGGATGTAGGTGATTTCTGCCATGGAAATATGATTAGAATTATGTTTTTCCTTGGTAATGGCAGAAGGGTTAACTTGTACATAGAATATTCCATCGGATGGATTGAGCGAATCATATCAACGACAGATAGAGATTTCTCTGAACAGACATGCACAAATAAATTGAGTTATTGGGGTTGCGAAATATGGTACATCCCATAGGTTTCAACAACTTAGATTGAGGATGTTGGAGATAAACAATGGAGGTTCATTTTATGATGTCAACAAGCGCGGGTAAATAAAATTTCCAGATTCGTGAAATATGGTACACCCCACATGTTTCGACGACTGAGATTGAGGATGTTGGAGATCAACAATGGAGGTTCATTTCGCGATGTCAACAAGTGCGAGTAAATAAAATTTCCAGATCCATGAAATATGGTACACCTCACATGTTTTGACTG
The DNA here is from genome assembly GCA_001517045.1 of Pseudotsuga menziesii. NCBI lineage: Eukaryota > Viridiplantae > Streptophyta > Pinopsida > Pinales > Pinaceae > Pseudotsuga > Pseudotsuga menziesii. The sequence goes on from LPNX011114983.1 coordinate 12,233, forward strand.
TTGATATTGAGGATGTTGGAGATCGACAACGGAGGTCCATTTCATGATGTCAACAAGTGGGAGTAAATAATTTTTCCTTATCCACAAAATTTGGTACACCTCACATGTTTTGACGGCTGAGATTGAGGATGTGGGAGACCGACAACAGAGGTTCATTTCATGCTTTCATCTACTGTGGTAAATAAAATTTCTAGATCTACGAAATATCGTAGGCCTAACAAAGATGAACGACGAATATTTGAGCCGCAAGATCGACTGTTGAGATTGACCTCGCAAGAAATTGATGGTGTGGAAGAAGTCATGCAGAAGCGAATGGGTAAAGGTACTGTACTTCTGGACTTTCACTACAAAATTCGAAAGTCGGAATTCAGAAAGAGGAAAGTGCAAAAAATCCTAAGGTAAGTATTAAGTTTCCCATTTCCGCAGTCCGCAGTGGAAGGTGGAAAGGCAGAAGGTGGAAGGCCGAAGTGTGGATGATTTATTTTGTCATGTGTTAAGTTATGATGTCCGCAGTCCACAATAGAAGGCGAAAATGTGGATAAGTGACCTTGTTGCTTGTTAGGTTTCAGATGTCTGCAGCCTATAGTGGAAGGAGGAAAGGCGGAAAGGTGGATGAATGATTCCTTTGGATGTTAGGTTTCTGACTCCCGAAGTTTGCAGTGAAAGGTGGAAAGGCGGAATGCGGAAAGAGAAAGTCGAAAAAGTCAGTTTCCATGCGGAAATGATCTTTCTGGTTGCAGAAGTGGATTTAATTGTGAAAGGATGAACGTCCTTGCGAAAAGTTAATTTTGGTTAGCTTTTAAAGCTTAAAGTTGAATGTTTAAGAAGGTTATGGTCAAAATTCATATGAAATATTATGTTTGAATTTTTTATATATATGCATTTTTATAGGTTATATGTGTATGTTACAAAAGACCTTCTATGATGACAAGTGGATAAATATGAGTAGAATTTAGAGCACACTCATCAAAGGTGAAAACAAGAGTGTTTAGAGAAATTCCTCATGGAGAAACTATGATAATGTATCAGACCTAGAGTGCATTGTAGTTCCATAAAAGTGTTAGTAGAGGAAACTCTAATAGGAATGTCCAATGGAAAAGTTGTGTTGGGACACGTGCAAATTGGAGTCTGGAATTTGGGGTAAGCAATAAAGTATAGCTTTTTTAAGGTTGATAGGAGAGGCTCAATAATTGATGATATTAAAGTGGATTGGAGGTTAAATCGGTATGGATTTTTGTGATGGTTGTATGTCCCAATAATGTTTTGTGATGATTTACTTGTTGGTTTTGTAATAGTTTATAGCTGAATGGAAATCTCGGTTGATGTGAGAAGTGTCACTTGATTTTATATATATATATATATATATATATATATATATATATATGGATATATGGTGTGTACAAGCTAATGAGGGTCTCTTTTGACACATTAGATGCTATAGAAAACTGAAAAAATAGGCATCCATCAAATTACACATGGATATTTTTGGACAATTACACAATGAATCTTGCAATGAGTAAAAAAATGAAATGTAGGAAATTGAATGACATTTCCAAATATATAATGTTTTTCTATTGAAAATGTTCTTAACTATCTAAAGTTAGATACTTTTTAACGAGTAATTTTTATTTTTTGGACAAATTATAAGGTACATACTTTTGTGGGTGCAACCTTTGAGCAACTAAATGATGGAATCAACTTACGAAAACTAGTTGACATATAGAGAACAAATAGTACTAGTGCATGACTAATTTTGAAAAAATAAAAATATATTTTTTCAATTGTCTAAGTGATCAAACGTTGAAAATAGTATGTCAATTGTGGGTGGAAATTTTGAATGTCTTAATGCAATTATTTGGAAATGGGTTTTTTATAACATGTAGAGTTGAATTTTCTTTAGTTCACCCTACAAGTTTTTTTCAAAATTGTTGAGAAATGAAAGAGTTATGGATGAAACACTAACATTTTTTTTTAGTTGAGGAGTGATGAAAGAAGATAAATAATAAAAAAATAGAAAAAATATATTCTTGTTAAAAATTACATATTTGAAATGTGCAAAAAAAACCATATATGTTTCTAAAATTTTATAAAAATGGTGTACAACATACTATAACCAGTGACTAAACATGAGCATATTGAAAAAGTTGGATATAATGCTCAATTAGCCATGATTTATCATACTCCAAGGCATAGGCATGATGAATCTGAAGAAAATTATGAAGCAGAGACATAGGCATAAGAATGGCACGCCAGTATGTGTGGAGGCTCATCCATAGTGGATCTAAACATGCTTGTGTTTTTTTTAAATTCAAATTTATGTTCCCGCAAATGATAAATGCATGCATGCTATATTAATGAAAAATGCTCATGCATTTTTTAAGACTATAACGTGTGCGCGTTGTGGAATCTTATAACTTTACATTTAACTACTTCTCCGATTATAACAATATTTTAATTATTTTATGCCCTCCCCACCGGCCTCTTCCCCCTAACTCTTACTAACCCCCCCAACTGTGCCCCCCCTCCTCTCCATACCT
>LPNX011114983.1:17355-27355 GCA_001517045.1 Pseudotsuga menziesii
ATTGTCACTTCCACAAGTATTGTATTGTCTTTTAAGTCATTCTCAATAAGAACAACTTATATAAGTGAAATGATTCTAGCTCAATTGTGTTTATATTTTAAGAACACCTCATGGCATAATCTTTTATAAGATGTAGATTTCCCATGGACTATAATCACACTAGTTTATTGGTGATAAATGAAACCTTAGTTGATAATAATGATAAATGAAACTTTTGTTCATAATAGTGACATCGAAGATGTAGATTTCCCATGGACTATAATCACACTAGTTTATTGGTGATAAATGAAACCTTAGTTGATAATAACGATAAATGAAACTTTTGTTCATAATAGTGAGATCGATGAGAAGTTTTTTTTGAAATAAATGAAACCTTAGTTGATAATAGTTGTTCACCTTTTTATTATCTTATTTATTATCTCGTTAAGGAAACCTATGTACTTTTGGTAATACATGACAAGTTTAGAAACTCTCTATTAATATCAATTGGCATGGTTCTTGAATATTATTTTTTCTAATCTATGGTGGGATTACATCACATTCATCCATGTTGGGATTACATTGCATTACATCCAATAACATGGTTGTACTAAATAGGATCGATAAAAGTATTTTAGATATGTAACAGACTTTTACATTAGTCGTTTTCTCACTATATGTGTCTTTAAATTTATCCATTCATGTTTGCATCAAGAGGTGCTCTACAGCCTAGTATGGGAGAGATTTTGTAACGTGATGTAACGTTATTAAAGTTTTTAATATGTCGGCAAAAAATAATAGTGATAGTGAATATTATGGGAGAGATTTTGTAACACAAAATAAAAAAAATAATATCACTTTTCTAAAGTTATTTTCATTAATAAAAAATAAATTTTCTAATAGGCCAAAATAAATGTCTACCACAAACAATCTAATATGGAGGAGATGTTGTAATCTTCCTACCTAACAAAACAATAAAAAAGTAAAAATTTAATTATCCGTAAAAAAATATGTGGGTTAAGAAAAAAACACAAAATTGAATTATCCCAAAAAAATGTTGGCCTTGCACATGGTTTTAAAACCATATGCAACGTATTCTAAACAACCCATGGTTTTATTGTACATGGTTTAGGAGGCTTTGCACATGGTTTTTAAACCATGTGCAAGGCCTCCTAAACAATCGACGGTTTTATTGTACATGGTTTAGGAGGGCCTTGCAAATGGTTTTAAGACCATGTGCAAGGCTTCCTCAACAACCCATGGTTATAGGAGGGCCTTGCATATGGTTTTAAAACCATGTGTGGAGAAATGATTCAATGTTCCTTCCTAACAAAATAAAAAATAATAAAAAATATTATATGTCGGCCATAAATAATATTAAACATTAATAATAAAAATATTATATGTGGATCTTAAATAAAAAGATGTGTCTTTTGGTTTGAATCAAAGCAACAGATACCTAAGAAAATGTTTGCAGCTCGAGAGACTTGATCCATCTCGACACTTAATAGAACCTAGGATTTGGATCTAAGCTAATAATATAACATTTATAATATAATAAAAGTACATAGTATATATAAATTACAATTTTGAAAATAAAAAATAGATAGTAAAGAAATTTGAATACAAATTTAAAGCCTTTAGTTATTTAAACAGAAAATACCCTTAATTACATATATAAAGTCTTTAAAGACTACCCATTAGTTTCCAGTTAAGCCGAGGACTATTTCAAATTCCATTTTTTCCCCAAAAAAACCTCTCACCCCTCATCTTCTTAATCGAAAACAAGTATAAAAAGTATAAAAAGACCATTGGTTTATTCAAAGGTAAATAATAATCTTCCCAATCCCATTATTTGGTTCTCGGTAGAGAATTCAAGTTAAATAACTCGTTATATTATCTTCCCATAATTGATTCTAGACTAATATGACATTTATAATGTAAGAGAACTACATTGTATATATAAAATAAAATAAAAAAATCACATTTTCCCTCCCCTTAATATATATTAAATATGGATGGAGTGCGCGCACACCCTAGCCAATTCATTGAGACAGGGAATTTAGTTCTATTATTTGACCTTCTTTCCAAAGATAACAACCAATCTCTTCACTCGAATTTGAGAATATCAAAATTTATATCATTAAATTTAATTTAACTTTTTATAAACATCATTAAATTAAAGAATAAAAATTATCAACATTTTAAGGGTGAGTTCAAAGTAATGATAATTTCTTTTTGCATATTAGATGCAACATAACTTTAAAACAAGCATCATTCAGATTACCTGGGTATTTTACATACCTACACAATGAATCTTCCTTTTAGTAAATAATACCAATGTTCCCCCAAGTTTCTGGGACGCGGGGGCGCGGGAGCGGGGAAACGCACATTGGGGACGTGTGGAGACCACCCCCAAATTTTAGCGAAATTTGAGGGGGGGGGGGGGGGGGGGGGGGGGGGGGGCGAGGGAGCGGGGGGCGTCCAAGTCTTAATAAAAAATAATATTATAAATTATTAAATCCCAACAATAAAAGTTCAATGATTCATCCCATGTAAACTACTAAAAGATGGGGGGGGCGTCTGGAAGCCCCCCAGTTTCAGGAGGGGGCGGGGGGGGCGTCTACTAGCCCCCCTTCACCGGAGCGCGCTGCAAAACAGGGGGAGTGCCCCCTTGTGCGTTTCCGAGAGTTTCCTAATTTTGGGGATGCTGGGAAACGTTTCCCTAGAAGCCCTCGAGCCCCCGGGGCGCAGGGAGCGAGGGGGGCGCGTCCCTGACCCTGGGGGGCGAGTCCCCGTGGAACACTGAATAATACCAAGGAAATAAATTTTATTTGTTGAAAATGTTCACAACTAACTCAATTTTGTCTTTTCCTAACATTGAAATTTTATTTTTTCAGCAAATGATAAGTTATATGTCCATGTTAGTGCAATCTTTGAATGCCTAAGTGATGGGATCAATATACTAAAATTGACAAATATGCATATAATAAATAATACTGTTGCAACACTACTTTTCCATAACAAATGGATTGGATTTTTTTTATAGCATGTAGAGGTCATTGTCTAGTAGTGTGACATGATTTTTTATGAAATGATTGAGAAAAGAAAAAATTATGGCATAAACATGACCAGTTTTCTAAAAATATAGTTGCATATAAAATGTCCCCCAACTTCTTGCACTCACCCTTAATTAATTCTTTAATTGCTACATAATATTACAATAATAAAAAAATATAGTATATGTTAACTACCACATTGTGTACCTTCTTCTATTTATCTATAGTATCCATGCATTAACTATCCTTTTTCTTTAAATGTTGTTTTTTACTTCAAAATTTTTGATAAAAGTCTTCAATATATCATTACTTAAGCTTGGTAAAGACTTGAAGCTTAGTACAAACAACTTTCATTCAAAACAAAGCCAAGTGTCTTTACCCAAATGCTCAAAACAAAGTCAATTATAAAATGAGCATAAACTGAGTTCACATAGAATGAATTACTTTTAAACATGGAAAGTCCTAATTGTTTCACTAACTAGGTTTATGTCACTGTGTTGTGTTGAGTGTCCTCCTGCCCAATTTGTACCCAATTTGTAGATGAAAATCAATAGCAAGTAATATTTAGCATGCTGCAGAGCATTTAATGCGGGTGCAACAGGCTTGATGACTGTTGGATGTTAAGCAGCTCAAGATTCAAGGATCATCAAGCTTGTTGCACTCAAGATCCAACGATCATTGCACTCAAGATCCAATGATCATTAAGGCTGCTGCAGAGGCATTAAATGCTCTGGAACATGCTAAATATTATTTGATAAAACCAACCATGTGCAACTTGCTTTGTGATCACAAAGAGGAAGTTGGACTGGCAGTTGGACTGGCCTGGAGGGGGTTGGACTGGCCTCTCGCCTGATCCAACACATTTACATGGACAATCTTGCTTGAGGATCCACCCAACAGTTGCTTAAGCTGGGGGCTGGGGCATAAACAGAAGAACAATAGTTGGGATGGCTGCTGGAATGGCTGGGGCATAAACAGAAGAACAATAGTTGGGATGGCTGCTGGAATGGTAAACTCTTTTTACAGTCTTAAAAATAAAATATAAGAAGTAAAGAGATTTGAATACAGATCTGAAAGTCTAGGAAGATTTCAAATCTCGGATAGATTCTTTCATCCCTGTGAACTGTGCATTTTTCTTCCTTTCCACAATGTATCGATAAATCCATTCATTACAAATCGATCATGTCATTTCCTTTCCTTAGCAATGAAATAAAAGGAGAAAAAAATCCACTATTTGAGAATGGAGTTACAATCAACACAACAAATCTGGCAGAGATCTGGCTTACCATCAAAATAAATTAATATCAATATCAGAAATGACCCAAGCTCGAAACGTTGGAATGAAATAAACCACTGGTTCATATCCGGGCTGCTACTGCTAATTGATTGCACAGATTGTAATTAATTCAAACAACTCCTCCCGCTTATTGGGAAATCAAGTAAAAAGGGCCCAGGGATCTTTTATTAATCGACTATCCAACAATACTTTTGATACAACTTGGAAACTGCAATATAGGATATAAGCAATATAGCTCAAATTGTGATCAATTCAAACACATCCTCTGCTTGGGGGGAATCCTTATTTTAAAGGTATTTTCGTAATCTCAATCTAATCTGACACGCAGACCAATGGCTCATCATCATATTGGGCAATGATCGGTATACGATAGAGCACAGGAATAAATTGGAAACTTTTACCTTGCGCTAAGGAGATCCAACATAACAAATGAATGAAAGTGTAGGCGCTGCAGATCTATTGACCAAACAAAACTGTGATTTTTTATTAATCAGCTATTCAACAATTTTTAGACAAAGTGGAAATTGAAATATAGTTTTAAAAAAATAACAATCAGCACCACTGATCAATATTAAAAAGTAAACCCTGGAATAAATTCGGATCTAACTGCAGTAGTCTCCTTGAGCTCCCATGATAGTTGGCATATCCAACATATCAAAATGTCTCAAATCCATACTAATCTTTCCAAAATTTATTAAATCTAATAAAATTTAATTTCTAAATTAAATTTATAATTTATAAAAAAAATCTATAACAAGTCTTAAATTATTGATTCATTGAATAGGGAGATCATGTTTACATTAGTCAAGTTATGGTAGTTCACATAAATAAAAAATATTAAAAATATATATATATAAATAAATTTTACATAAACCTATATAAAATATAAAAAAAATTAAAAACTTAAATTTATTTTAAATCCAGATTTAGATTCAAATGGTTAAAAAATATATATACCTCAACAGATTAGATCCCTCTAAGTACCTTGATAAATCCAAGTTTAAAATAAATCTATACTAAAAAACAATTAAATTTTTAAATCATTTCAAAATCAATAAAATTAAAAATCCATAATAAATTCAAAAACTCTTCAGACACTCATAAAAGTTAACCCTATCATTGAACCAAGCCAAGCCCTTGGGCAAGAAATATTCTCTTCAACGAATCCACAAAATAATACGTCAAAATAAAGTACACCTTTAAACCCTAATGAATAAAAATAGAGTATAACCCTAATCAGATTTAGAACTCTAATCAGTAAACGTAATCCAATACAGAAAAAAACCCTATTTAAACGGCAGAAGTTATCCTCTTGAACACGGCACCCTTAACTCTTTGGCCCTTCGTTGATCTCTACGTTCTTTGATCCCTTAACTCTGTTTGCCCTTCGTTGCTTGAGCGCCTTCGTTGATCTCTACGTTCTTTGATCCCTTAACTCTGTTTGCCCTTCGTTGCTTGAGCGCCTCCCGGAACTTCCGATCATCGCCATCAAAAGCCCCACAAGACTCACAGAGCTTCTTCAGCTCTTCAACGCTGTCTATGAATTCGTTATGATATGCTTTCAGAACTTTAAAACGCTGCTTCTGAGAAAGCTGCAACTCCCGTTCTCTTCCCAGCAAAGCGTCTGGGCACTGCTCCCCTTTGCACACACTCTGTCCCCATTTCATCGCTGGATTCCCAAAGTTTAAGTTCTCCCCACTTAACAGAGATTCCACAACACTATTTTGATCCTGTTCAGCTTCCACGTTTGGAAGAAAAGCACAGAGATTGTTTCTCTCTGCCTGAGTAAGATGTTCTATCCACGTCTCCTTGTTTAGAACATTTGTCAGGTCGTCCAAAGCAAGTATGTCACCCGGCAAACTTACGGTCTCTGCTATTTCTACTTCCCTTATTTTATATTTATTGCTCAAACAGTGTTTTGTTAGACCGATCACTAATTCCCGCGATCTGCAGAATAGTTAACGTAGAATTACATATAAAAACTGATCTGGAATGAATCTAAAGAAAATAATAACTACTGTAGATTTACATACCCCTCTTTTTTGGCCTTTCGTTTCCTATAATTTGCTTGGAATTTATCACGATGATGCTCGCAGAAATTGCAATTCTCCAAGCGGGGGTTGGAACACCGCCAAGTCTGGTTATCTGAGCGCCTGCACCGTAATTCGTCTGGCAAGTCGCATTTGGCTTTCCCTTTCCCTTTCTTAGACATGATGCTACTAGTGCAAATGAAATCCTCTGATCTGTCGGGTTACAAGCAGCTGCCTAGCGCCGAAGTATTCAGAATAGAAAGGTCTGAAACTGGATATTGGATTGGATTGGTTTGTGCTTACAGTTTTCAAAATAGGTTTTATAACAGCGTTGGTTTCAATGTGGACCAATTAAATTATATTTTAAAATATACTTTTATAGAAATTGGTCCGAAATTATGGTTTTATTTGTTTTTATTTTGAATAATATTAAACTATTATAATTTCAAAATATTAAATAAATTTACATGTTACTCGTTTTTTTATTGTTTATTGTTCTTTTTGGTGTAAGCTAAACTTTCGACCATTTATACCCGAAATCTGGTGAGTTTTCTAGCCAAAATTCGGCGGAAATTGTTTAAATGGTAGTTTTCAGTGATTGGGATGGAATTGTATAATCCGGGTGCCAAGGGGTAATTTAATAGCAAATCGTGTTGCTGGAATCCGGCCAAACTTGCAGTAAAAGGTGCAAATGGTCGAGGGTTTAGCCAACTCAGTTATTTTTTATCTATATTTTTTACAATTGTTTATTTGGAATCTTGAACGACACCCATAAAATCAATGTGGATTGTACACTTGTCCCATCCTCCTTGAATCTAGGAAAAACATAAATGGCAGTTCACCCAAAAATTCTAAGATATCAACCCCTATTGGTGTAATTAATTTGAAATTTTAATTATTAAATTAAAAAAATTCCATCTAACTTCACTTTTACAAAGGGTCAAGAGAGATAAAATCGAAAAACCTTTCACACTAAATTAAATAAAATATTCTTGTTACCACTATGTTACAACAATAGAGTGATGCATGCATTTTTATTTTTATGGGATAAAGAACAATTCCCCACCAAAGTTCCACTATGTTACACTATATTGATGGGTACATTCTTACCTTTTGTTTTATTTTGTTTTAGTTTTATTTTTATTTTTATTTTTATGGGACAAGATGCACCTCCCCTCCACCCTACTTGTAGAATTGAGCCTTCTCTACCCAACAAACATATGGATGTGAGGGCTCAAGCTATGGCTAATCCCCTACACTACTAGTGCATGTCTTCTGGAATTCAAGTTGTTTAGAAACAAGTTGATCCCATGCATGAAGTACTTTTTCTTGATATGGGAATACTTGAGGATTTTAGTTTTGCAACCCAATCAACCTATCTCACATTGCAATAGTTCATGTTGGGAGTAATTATTTCTCTAATCCCATAAAAGTCGAGTCAAGTTGGCATAGTTAAATTTCTTAAGTAGGAGAGCTAGAGTTTTTCTCACTCATATCAAGATCAACTTAGTCGGTGAAGGAGTGAGGCAACCCATAATTCCATCGAAATGCCATCTAAATTCAAGTAATTAAATTGTGTTTATTAGTAGATCATCTAGGAATTCATGTTTCCCACCAACCATATTAATTGTGTCTCATGGTAGAGTTATGGATACTGTGTGAGAGTTCAAAAGGTTTGATTTATGAGGGAAGAACTCTAAGTTGTTCAAAGAGAAATCAAATTCATTGACAATTGTTGTTTGGTTGAAAACCTTGACAAAATATTGGGATTTGATACATTGTAGGAGTAGAGTGGGCATCATAGTGCTCATATCACAAGTGCCAACAAAAGTGCATGAGAGGGGCCCTTAGATATTTAGCCCAATATTGTATCAGGTGGTGACAAGTGGCACCATCAGAGTACTTGCTAGAATTCCTACATGTAACAACGCATAAATCCAAAAAACAAAAATTATTACTTTGGGATTATCCTAGGTAACAACATAACTTACAAGGAAAATATAGTAGCTTCTATATTAAAAAACTATTCTAAGGTTTAGCTCATAACACACGCTCAACCATCTGATTTATGACAACACATTTTCGACAGCATCTTCATGACACTTCGCTCATGAATACATAACTCTATTAGAATATTGTTTTGACTTAGTTTGAAATTCTTATGTGTTGTATGAGTTTGTCGTAATTGTAATTTGTAGTATTACACTTGTTTATTATGGAATTGGGTTCCTCATGTTTGTTATGTTGTTTAGGCCCTCTCCCTTCATACCCTATTTTAATACAAGGGTTACAAGGCCAAATGGGTCTTACTTAGCTTCTTTAAAAGCTAAATCAATTCTTTTACTTGTGATTATGCAGGTTGTTAAATATCACTCGGGGTTTTTCTCTTTTTGAATCCTATGAAACTAAAAGACAAGGTAAGGTTCTAAGGGGGACCGTAACCTTGCTAGGAGATGAGAATGAAGATGGAAACATACTACTATGACATACCTATGCAACGTTATAGTATTATGTTTGAGTTTTAAAATTATTTGCATAAACTCGCTGACTGTTTACACAAACTATCGGCCGATGGATAAGATTTGAAATAACGTGAGGGAAGGTAGGAGTTTCAATGTAATAATGTGTAGATTTTAAAGAAAATGTTGTCGAGCTGTAATTGCAAAAGAAAGCCTTCAATCTTGTCCAAATTTGTAGGGCCGAGCTGTCTGAGCTTCTAATTGAATGAAACTGTCGAGTTCCATGCACTATGTTCACCCGATGTGTTTGTGATTGGTCCACATTTGTCACCTCCCAGAATATTCTTTGCACTAAGTGTTTCCTTATTGCTTGTTCTCCCATGATAGATGCACACCATTCGACTATAGATGCAGCGTCTCGAAGGTGAGCACCTGTAAGCTTCATCTCTTCCCTTTGAAGGGTAGTTTTAATGCATGCACCAACACCATCATGCTGTCCTTTTTCATGACCAGTTTCAAAGTAGTTCCATACATGTGGCACCTTGTATTTTATGTGCAACAAACACAACCATTCAAATACATGTGCATTCTTGAACTGTCCAGCACAACCATCTGACCAAATGAAATGACGATAAAATGGTAGATCCATAGCTATCACGTGATCATAGAATAATTTAAAGCAATGTTGCACGTAATGGATGTCATGGGTCCGGTCATCACTTATGTAGAAGTGACTTTATTTCAGTATCACACGTTTCTCTTCATTGCTATCTTGACCATGTCGATATGTGATATGCACCATTATGCTCACTTGCTCTGAGTGATAGTATTGACTTTGAATTTCATTTTGTGGTTGTAGGGTGTAATTTTCCGCAAATCCAACCACTGATAGTATTTTTCTGAGAGGGAAGGTGTCCCGGCATATTCTAAATTGCTCATCTTGCCACCGTGCCATATCGACATGTTGAATGGACTGTTGGATATTTCCATGAAACTCTGGAGTAAAACCACATACTCGCACCTTGTACATGAATATGAATATTTCAATAAACCACATAAAAAAATGTGTACATGAATATTAATATGTCAATATTCAACAATTTACTTGTGAAGTCACTAGTTTAATCTTCTTGCTTTCTTTCCCATCATTTAGCTGACATGTCTCATACTGATAGT
>LPNX011114983.1:39791-51553 GCA_001517045.1 Pseudotsuga menziesii
ATCCATTTACAACAAAATCACTTCTAAATCACAATATCAAAACTTAAAGTATGCCTTATTTACAATTTTACTATGTATGCATGTTTATGGATTTTTGAATCCTTGAGAAGAATTCTATGTACAAAAAGACAAGGAATTGAAAATATATTTGGTAATAATCCATTCTTTACTAAAATAATTGAAGAATTTTTATTGAGTATTTACAATGTAATTACATATTTCTTTTGGTTCCATGATAACTATGCCTCGGTTATGTTGTAGAAGTACTAAATTCTAGCTCGTTTGACTAATTCACTCAATAATTTGACGATGTTAAGGCATTTAGAAACTCGAAATTCTCTATTAATAAGATGTGATGTAGAGTTGCTTCTTTAGCCACATTACCTATCCAATAACCTTCATGGGTGTACATTTGATCATCTCAACTCTAAGTGGATAAATTGCAATATGAAAATAAGAAACACCATAGCTAAATATATATAAAAACGAGTGCTACTTTCGAGAAATAAATAACAGTTATCACATTTATTTAGTGGCTTAATGAGTGAACGTAAATATAGCCTTAGGTTTGGAATATTTAAGCCTAATTTAATGGGGTATGATGCTTCCATTGCAATACAACATATACCATTTGAGCTCTATATGTTTCTTGGAAATCGTAGGTAACCCCAGTCACCTAAACTTGATCCCCACGAGTTTTTCACTATCCAAAAGTATTTTCTCGTTGTGTAACATGCGTTGCATGAAAATGAGTGATGCTTTCATGTTAACTTCAAATAAATTAATAAACTTAACAATGATTTGTATTGATTTCACAATTCGAAAAACATTAAATATTTCCTTTCTGTAACATTTACAAATAATTACTTGGGATATGCCGCCCAATGTCATTGATGTTTTGAGGAGACTAAATTTCTTTTTGTATTGTATTGTAATTGTATTGAGATACTAAATTAATTTGGCAAACAAAAACAGATACAACTACGTTCCCCATTGTACCAACTCCTATGTGATTTATCTTTGGGGAATAATGATGGGGGCTAGCGGAATGCATTGTGGACTACGCAAGTAAACCCATTTGTCGATGTCATGATGGGAGGACAAAATCCTAAAATACTTGGCCTGCCATTGGGGCCCCTCCTGCAGAACAACGAAGGCACAGAACTACCATGCGGACAGGAACTAGGCTATGTAGGATGCCCATTATCTAGGTTAAGGATGTGTGCTTGGAAGAAGGTTATGTTGTTGGTTGAGATTCGATTCCTTCCCTTTAGATGATCTATTTGCTTATTACAGGAGGGAGGAGGGAGGAGGGAGTGGAGCTCTTCTCCCTTGGGTGCAAAAGGGTCACCCCTCATTGGCAGCGTGATTGGATTAGTTCCATAGATTTAATTGTCAACCGCCTCAGGAAGTCATTGCAATCTTTGCTTTTCCTTCAAAGTGTATTTGTAATGTCCCTCTTGTCAGCCCCTAAATAATTTGTAAAACTTTCAATATTATTGTATTTGTCTGCTGGTGAGGAGCCCAAGGCCAAGGCCCCACCAGTAAGACCTTATAATAGATACTATCCAAAGTTCCTTAGGGGACTTGAGTGTGGGACACAGCTCAACGACGGGCGACGAAACCCATGAGGAAAAAGAAAAGAGAATGGTCATGGTGCCTCAATTACGATAAAGTGGCTTTAGTATCATCGTGGCTATGGAATCCTACAGGGATTCCCGTATCACCATAATTATCCCAATTAAAATACGATAGCCATCTTTTTAAAAATCAAAGGTAATGAAGGCAATTTCAAAGATAATAGCTTTGACAAAGGGTCAAGGCGTTATCTAGAAACTAAAAGAAAACCAAAGAGAAAACAGCCTAAAAGAAAAATAATTAAGCGACTATATGTAATAGTCACCTTATAGATTGAAAATAAAGTAAAATAAAAAGATGGAGATGTCACCATGTACATACATCTTGGTTTACTATTGCTGACATATAATATGTCGTGCCTATTATATGAGACTACTCATATAAATATATATTTACCCATATATTAAAAAGGGTGATAGTATATATATTTATTAAAGTGCACTCCCTTAATAGGGGTATTAGAAATATCATAAGAAGCCAAGGAGGGTTATACCTAAACCCCCAAAGAAAATGAGGATTAGGAAACATCTATCAACTTACGGAAAAAGAAAATTAGTTTTAGTAACCCTAGAAGAAAGGTTTTGGAAAAAGGAAAAAAACAAAAACAAAACCCAACAGTAGGGAGATCCTCCTCGAGGAGCTTTCTTGGGCATGGTCTCCATGTGGAAGAAATAACGACATGTACTATGTCAAATAGCACTGATTAAGGAGGCCAAATCGGGGAGGGGATCTTCACCGGCAGTGTTAATAACAAAGGATTGCGATAGGAGGAGGGACACTCTGCTGTTTTCGGAGGAAATGGTCAATTGGGAATCCTTTTGTAAGAATTCCAAGGTTTTCATGGAGGTAGTTTGGGTATCGACCCCTGACCACTATAAGGCAAGCCATCTGGTGGTCTATGCCATACCAGGGTTGTGGAGGAGTGGAAAAGGAGCGTAAGGATTCAGTATAAGTTCTGGGTCTGACGTCCAAGTCGTCCATCCGCTTAACCATGGTTCGGATGGGCTTTGCTTTTGCCTGCGTCCACTTTGGTGTTACGGATCTTACCTACGGATCCAGAAGATCGTATGGTGGATGACCTCAAGCCGCATACGTAAGTTGTAAATCCGTTTTGGGAATGGATCTCTGCAGGTGCCGTTTGTAAACAAGGAATTTAACTCTAAGGTATGCAGTTTTTCTTTGACGTTTTTGCTTTAGAGTATGCAATAACGTTCCTGTAGATAAATTCGTGATGTACACAGTTCAATTTCATTCCAGCGAGCTTGTTCGTACCGGGATATAGATCTAAAATTTAGCCCATCGCTGCCTTAATCCCAAGCCTGCGTGTGATGTGGGTCGACTAGCTTCTGAATGATTCCCAGCCTGTGTTTGACTGCATGCTATATAATTATGGGTTGTATTATGTATACGTTTGCTGGTGAATTTATTTTCCAACCAGAAAGCCAAGTAAAATTGCTTCAGGAGAAGCGTTGGAGGATCTTGTATCCACTTCATAAGAAAAACGTGGGGTTTTCTTGTTATTCGGCTCTTCTTTGTGTGCCGTCTAAACCACTATTTTTTCTAGTTTGTTTTTAGCTCAGAACTGCACACCCTTTTAAGCTGTTTTCTTTTTGAAGTATGGGAATTCGTATCATGGGGAGCTAACGCTCCACTCGCAGTCATGCATTTATTAAAAAAATTGTTTATACCTCTCAACATTTGGGGAAATCTCTGCGTGATTGGAGCTAGATAGATCTCTGTGTATTTTACATCTGATAGCGTTGTCTGAAATAGGATGTGTTAACCACATTTTTCCCTTACAACATCGCAAAGTGTAAAATCTAGCTACATTTATTTCCTCAAGGCTGCGTGTGCATATATGGTGAATCAATCTCACGACGAAATCCGTCATTTGATTTCAAAGGCTATTCTTTCTTTAATCTTCTGATTTCAAGCATGTGTGTATATTTTAATGGCTTTGGTTTACCGTGAAATCAGAGTTTTAGCATAACTAAGTATGTGTTGAATAAATCCAAGGTTTAGATCCGTCCTTCGGCAAGATACTCAGATCTGCTTTTTCCTGACCGATCTTCGCAACCTATTCGACTGGTTGTTGGATTTTCTTGTCCTTCTTTTACTTTATCATGAGTAGTGATCTCTTTTCGCATGTGTCTGATCAGGACGTGAAGAAGTAGTGTGTTCTTCCTAGCAGTCTAAGTACTCCATCTAGCTTCCTACGCGTTTTATGGTTTTTGCTTCCTTAACATGTAATGACTAGTGTTAGACCATAAAATGTAACTAGTTCCCTCTTGGCCCGTTTGGGTTCAACTACAGAACTGAATGTTAACACGGAATGAAGAAATAGGAGCTAGAACGTTATAAAAGAAAAGAATAAGTACATGGAACCTGAATGTTTGAAGGTTGTAAATATATATGTAATGTAATTCTAGAAGCCGAATGTATAGTATAGAAATGGGAGAGTCTAAAACCATAGATCTCCATTTACTTTTCCACACACTTCATACACATACGTATTGCATGATAAAATCCAATGTTACACTGTGATTTTAGCCAGGAACGTGAGGTCTGAACCATGGTTCTGTGTGTTACATTTACCTATCCCGTACATATGAGTCTTACAATAGTCATCTCGAAATATGTATTTGTAATTATTACAAAGGGCTATGTAATCTATGGAAGAGCACTTATACGGACCCCATGCCGAGAACGCAAATGGGGAATAGCTTAGAAACTCTTGGAGAGAATCTATGAGAATGATGTAATAGTATGGCAGCATTGTTGCTACGAATTGTAACATTTTAATGAAAATAAATGTCATTGGATGTGACAGTTCTGGTGGACGTAACTCCAAGGTTGGGGTGAACCACGTACATCTTGGTCTGTGTTCTCTTTATGTGTCTAAATGTCTTTACTATTCCCATGTTGTTTTGTGTATCTATGATAGATGAATGGATGAATATTTTAAAAAGGTATGCCTTTGGAATGATTGGAAGCACTTCTCCTACAATACATTATTAAGAATTAGACAATGAGTAATCTGTTCCATAATGGTAGATGAAGGTTAATAAAGTGCAGGTAAGAGAGGTTGGAGTAAGTATCAAATGACATTAATTCTCATACCAGTATTCCACATTTGATGGAACTACTTAATCATGTAAATAATAGAAAGCATAATGTGCACATTTAGTTATGTGGTCTTAGTGAAAGAAATGCAGATCGCTTGGTTGATTTGCAAAGGAGTATGAATATGCAGGGACAAATGTTGATTTTTTCCTGTAGTTCGACTTTCCCAAATTAACTATACATGAATCCATTGAATGGTCATTTAAATTCGGTCACTAACACAGCAGCGAAACAAAACTTCACCTCCTTTTCACCGTAATGCCTTGAGGTATGGAAAGGTACTCTACAGTAACTTATATTTTGATGACATTTGGTGAAAATTATATATCGCTTCCATATGAGAGATTCGAACCCCAATGCCTTTCTTAATGTTTATAATTTTTGGAAATAGTCTAAAGTAGGACAAGGGGTAAAGTTTGTAAAATAAGGTCTTTTATTGCATGTTAATGATCTTGTGTAATATTGACATAAGGATCGAAAGGGCTGACCTTAGCATTCTGACTTAGCATTCTAACTTAGAGTAACTTGGAATAGCAAGTTTCCTCCTTACGACCCACACCCTTTCTGGGGATTGATGTGCATTGTCATAGCTGCAAGTAAATGTGTGATGAGTTATGTTTAAAAGAAGTGAGCATATGTGTTTATAATGATATTTGGAGTTGTTTGTAGATAACCAACAGGTTTTACATATAATTAAGGCATTGACGATCACAAGTTTTACTAAGAGTTGCATGTGGAGGAGTATATGACTTAAATATAGGTAAAAGCATTTATGGAAACTAAATTCTAAATATTGTTAGAAATATGATGATGTATGAGAACTTTGCCATAGATTATGATAAATGTATGTGCCAGGGATAGTTGAAAAAGCGATACGTTTATCTTGATGAGCAAATTTGAACTTTAGAGGAACACGTGAAAATATGAATTCTTGGGTTGGTGTTATAGTGTTTTAAATTGTCTTTTGATAAAAGGAAGAAAAAAAATTATTCGTTGCATCTGGGGACGTCACATATGGTATCAGAGCCGAGTTACAAAGCTCGGACCCAATGGTCCCATCAACATACAGGTATGTGGGAACTATATGCTTTGAATATGAGATATTATAGTTACTTATGGGTATGCACACAATAAAAAGATTGTTTAATGTTAAGATCATCGAACTAAACTAGTTGCACGGGTGTTCTCAATGCATGGGGTTAGTTGCATGAACTAGAATACACAAAAGGTTATATGTTCGATGGATGAATGAAAAAAAATGAAGACAGTATTATGCTTGATACAACACATCTATGCAAAATATACTTGTGTTATTCGAAGATTGTTTTAGTGAGATTTAAGTGCGTAATATTAACACTTCAAGAAAGCATACTAAGGAGGATGTAAAGCATTAATATGATACTTAGATATATTTTGTTGCATCCAAGCAAGAACTTGTTGTTCTATAATGTGTTTATGAGAGTATGATGCCACTTATTTTTGGTAAGAATGTGTGAGCAAGTGTGCAGGGTCACAAAAGGGAGCATCACATGGGATCAGAGGAAAATGATGAAATCCCTAGTGGGAAAAGCAACATATGGAGTTTGTATGTTTCGTACAGAAGGTTACCAAGAGAATAACTTTGATTCATTATATTAAATATTTTGATATGTTGAGAAGCTACTTTATAAAGTTTTGGGAAAAATTTGTACATGATTATAGTAGCTATTTCTTTTGAGAATGAACACTCTAAAGTAATTTAGTTATAGAACATTTGAGATAGTCTATAGTTGTATTAATACTAGAATAGCAAGTGGTGATTGAATGAATAATGCAGTCACTTAGGCCTAGAAGGACTAGGTAGACATCCATTGAAGATGTCAAGGTAATAGTTGAGATGTAATAAGTGACCATTCAGGGGTCACCGTATTACCTTGACACTCTACCAGATGTGCCACAACTATAGGAAAATGGCTTAAGCAAAAGGTAAGTGATGCTAAAATATGTAACAATGCTAAAACATGTTTAATATGAAACACCTCTTCAACGAAAGCTGGGAACACAAGATGTCATCGCATGGTCACATGCTAGTCAAAACAACTACATTTGCATATTCCCTAAGGAAGGATTATGTTTGGATATTATCTCGCTATCCTGAACTAATAAACCTAGAAATGGATCATTGTTTGTACATAATAAGTAATGATGAAAGAAGCACTTTTGGTTTCTAAAGCTGAGTACAACAATGACTGATGATCAGAAGTTGTTGGCTAACTTGTGTATATTGAATATTCTTAGCATAGTATATGGATGCTAAGTAAGGCTAGAACTAGGTTACCAGAGTAGCTGGAAGAAGTATTCAAGTTAGTTACAATAACACCACTATGGTAATGTATCCTTTAGGAAAAAGGGTTATCAGTATGCAAAAGTTGAGTTATACAGTTGGTTATGTATATATTCATTGACATTATTGATTTCTTACACACCTTTACCAAGACAACAACATTCCTTATAGGATTTCCTTGAAAGGGAGCCGGACGGCTTATGGACTGGCCTACGACTCAGCTAAGGTAAAAGCATGGTATGTTGCACCTAATGTTACTGATTGTCTAGGAGTGCACATGTGGAAAGGTTTGCATTTGAATGAGCTAGAAAGGTTGTACAAGAGGACATAAGTAATTGAAATTATGTTTTACCTTGAGTTACTAACCTTATTGGAATGTTTGTGTCCCTAGCATCTCCACACGTGAAGGGGGAATAAACACGCCTTCACTAGCGAATATCCAAATATATAGACAAATAAGGATGTCTGAAGTTGTAAAAATAATTGATGAATGGTGTACAATGTTATGTGCTAACATTGCAGGTTATGCTAGGAATACCATCAGCCGAAAGTGGCTGTTAGTAATTCAGTGCCTTAACCGATAAGGATTAAGTATGGGTGACTTCTACTCATTATAAATCGTCAAATTTCGAGTTTGAGAATCAAATGATTAATTGTAGATGATGTTATACTAAAATTGCAGGTTTCATTAAGATTTTGACCATTGATGCAGTTGACGTGCACTACGGTCTGTAGAATCCTCCTGTGTTTATAGGTTACACCCAATTTCCGAGAGAAAAGTAAGGGGTAATTTTTCTAGATAAATTACATGATGATGTAATTTGGGAATGACAATTGAAATCACTGCTAATTGTGAAATTCTGGTAATTGATTAATTAAGTCTTGAATTATAAATAAATGCTTTGACTAACCTTGCAGCTGATTCACGAATTAGGACAATGATAGTAAGTCATGCTGAACACTAAGTAGTGTGCATCACAAATAGTCAAAGATTGAATATTAAAATATGAACAAGGAAAAATTTGAATGCCGCGGGAGCACCATGGTGTTAGGCAAGTGATTGCTGCAAGAGCACATGGGTGTTAGGCATACATGCCGCAGGAGCACAATGGTGTTAGGCAAGTGATTTCCGTGTGAGCACATTGATGTTAGGCATATGGTGTGGCAAAAGACCTAGGCAAAATTTTGACATCTGGAAGACAGGACGCTGTTTGATGTCACTGAGGGGAAATCTTTTAACTGGTGGTTAAAAGGGAGAGTAACCTCAGAAAATTGTCGTAAGTCCACCCAAGAATAGAAAAGAAAACTCAAGGGAGAGTTTGAAAAACATAACGAAACAAAAAAACGTGATAACCAACTTCCAAATGACTATTACATTGCTTAATGTGTAAGGTCAAGAAAGGGTTCCTCAGCTAGGGGACGATCTAATGGACCAAATGTTGGAAAAGGGGAATAATCATGTTTTATTGAAGAATAAATTGCATTATTGTGGCATATGTTTTGTTGAAATACAATTTTGTACATGTTGTACTGAAGAAATGGTGGGCTAGACCCAAAACTTGATGCAGGAAAACTGCAGGTCTTGAACGATGGGAAACTTGAGAAGAAGACAAGAAAGGTCAGAACAGGAAAGGCAAATCAAGAAAAGATGACTCGTGAAGAGAAGGAGACTGGCCGAAGTAATGAACACCGAGGATGGTGTTGTTGTTAAGGGGAGGAGGATGTAATGTCCCTCTTGTCAGCCCCTAAATAATTTGTAAAACTTTCAATATTATTGTATTTGTTTGCTGGTGAGGAGCCCAAGGCCAAGGCCCCACCAGTAAGACCTTATAATAGATACTATCCAAAGTTCCTTAGGGGACTTGAGTGTGGGACATAGCTCAACGACGGGCGACGAAACCCACGAGGAAAAAGAAAAGAGAATGGTCATGGTGCCTCAATTACGATAAAGTGGCTTTAGTATCATCGTGGCTATGGAATCCTACAGGGATTCCCGTATCACCATAATTATCCCAATTAAAATACGATAGCCATCTTTTTAAAAATCAAAGGTAATGAAGGAAATTTCAAAGATAATAGCTTTGACAAAGGGTCAAGGCGTTATCTAGAAACTAAAAGAAAACCAAAGAAAAAACAACCTAAAAGAAAAATAATTAAGCGACTATATGTAATAGTCACCTTATAGATTGAAAATAAAGTAAAATAAAAAGATGGAGATGTCACCATGTACATACATCTTGGTTTACTATTGCTGACATATAATATGTCGTGCCTATTATATGAGACTACTCATATAAATATATATTTACCCATATATTAAAAAGGGTGATAGTATATATATTTATTAAAGTGCACTCCCTTAATAGGGGTATTAGAAATATCATAAGAAGCCAAGGAGGGTTATACCTAAACCCCCAAAGAGAATGAGGATTAGGAAACATCTATCAACTTACGGAAAAAGAAAATTAGTTTTAGTAACCCTAGAAGAAAGGTTTTGGAAAAAGGAAAAAAACAAAAACAAAACCCAATAGTAGGGAGATCCTCCTCGAGGAGCTGTCTTGGGCATGGTCTCCATGTGGAAGAAATAACGGCATGTACTATGTCAAATAGCACTGATTCAGGAGGCCAAATCAGGGAGGGGATCTTCACCGGCAGTGTTAAAAACAAAGGATTGCGATAGGAGGAGGGACACCTTGCTGTTTTCGGAGGAAATGGTCAATTGGGAATCCTTTTGTAAGAATTCCAAGGTTTTCGTGGAGTTAGTTTGGGTATCGACCCCTGACCACTGTAAGGAAAGCCATCTGGTGGTCTATCCCATACCAGGGTTGTGGAGGAGTGGAAAAGGAGCGTAAGGATTCAGTATAAGTTCTGGGTCTGACGTCCAAGTCGTCCATCCGCTTAACCATGGTTCGGATGGGCTTTGCTTTTGCCTGCGTCCACTTTGATGTTACGGATCTTACCTACGGATCCAGAAGATCGTATGGTGGATTACCTCAAGCCGCATACGTAAGTTGTAAATCCGTTTTGGGAATGGATCTCTGCAGGTGCCGTTTGTAAACAAGGAATTTAACTCTAAGGTATGCAGTTTTTCTTTGACGTTTTTGCTTTAGAGTATGCAATAACGTTCCTGTAGATAAATTCGTGATGTACACAGTTCAATTTCATTCCAGCGAGCTTGTTCGTACCGGGATATAGATCTAAAATTTAGCCCATCGCTGCCTTAATCCCAAGCCTGCGTGTGATGTGGGTCGACTAGCTTCTGAATGATTCCCAGCCTGTGTTTGACTCCATGCTGTATAATTATGGGTTGTATTATGTATACGTTTGCTGGTGAATTTATTTTCCAACCAGAAATCCAAGTAAAATTGCTTCAGGAGAAGCATTGGAGGATCTCGTATCCACTTCATAAGAAAAATGTGGGGTTTTCTTGTTATTCGGCTCTTCTTTGTGTGCCGTCTAAACCACTGTTTTTTCTAGTTTGTTTTTAGCTCAGAACTGCACACCCTTTTAAGCTGTTTTCTTTTTGAAGTATGGGAATTCGTATCATGGGGAGCTAACGCTCCACTCGCAGTCATGCATTTATAAAAAAAATTGTTTATACCTCTCAACATTTGGGGAAATCTCTGCGTGATTGGAGCTAGATAGATCTCTGTGTCTTTTACATCTGATAGCGTTGTCTGAAATAGGATGTGTTAACCACATTTTTCCCTTACAACATCGCAAAGTGTAAAATCTAGCTGCATTTATTTCCTCAAGGCTGCGTGTGCATATATGGTGAATCAATCTCACGACGAAATCCGTCATTTGATTTCAAAGCCTATTCTTGCTTTAATCTTCTGATTTCAAGCATGTGTGTATATTTTAATGGCTTTGGTTTACCGTGAAATCAGAGTTTTAGCATAACTAACTATGTGTTGAATAAATCCAAGGTTTAGATTCGTCCTTCGGCAAGATACTCAGATCTGCTTTTTCCTGACTAATCTTCGCAACCTATTCGACTGGTTGTTGGATTTTCTTGTCCTTCTTTTACTTTATCATGAGTAGTGATCTCTTTTCGCATGTGTCTGATCAGGACGTGAAGAAGTAGTGTGTTCTTCCTAGCAGTCTAAGTACTCCATCTAGCTGCCTATGCGTTTTATGGTTTTTGCTTCCTTAACATGTAATGACTAGTGTTAGACCATAAAATGTAACTAGTTCCCTCTTGGCCCGTTTGGGTTCAACTACAGAACTGAATGTTAACAGGGAATGAAGAAATAGGAGCTAGAACGTTATAAAAGAAAAGAATAAGTACATGGAACCTGAATGTTTGAAGGTTGTAAATATATATGTAATGTAATTCTAGAAGTCGAATGTATAGTATAGAAATGGGAGAGTCTAAAACCATAGATCTCCATTTACTTTTACACACACTTCATACACATACGTATTGCATGATAAAATCCAATGTTACACTGTGATTTTAGCCAGGAACGTGAGGTCTGAACCATGGTTCTGTGTGTTACATTTACCTATCCCGTACATATGAGTCTTACAATAGTCATCTCGAAATATGTATTTGTAATTATTACAAAGGGCTATGTAATCTATGGAAGAGCACTTATACGGACCCCATGCCGAGAACGCAAATGGGGAATAGCTTAGAAACTCTTGGAGAGAATCTATGAGAATGATGTAATAG
>LPNX011114983.1:51756-74621 GCA_001517045.1 Pseudotsuga menziesii
GAATGTTTTAAAAAGGTATGCCTTTGGAATGATTGGAAGCACTTCTCCTACAATACATTATTAAGAATTAGACAATGAGTAATCTGTTCCATAATGGTAGATGAAGGTTAATAAAGTGCAGGTAAGAGAGGTTGGAGTAAGTATCAAATGACATTAATTCTCATACCAGTATTCCACATTTGATGGAACTACTTAATCATGTAAATAATAGAAAGCATAATGTGCACATTTAGTTATGTGGTCTTAGTGAAAGAAATGTAGATCGCTTGGTTGATTTGCAAAGGAGTATGAATATGCAGGGACAAATGTTGATTTTTGCCTGTAGTTCAACTTTCCCAAATTAACTATACATGAATCCATTGAATGGTCATTTAAATTCGGTCACTAACACAGCAGCGAAACAAAACTTCACCTCCTTTTCACCGTAATGCCTTGAGGTATCGAAAGGTACTCTACAGTAACTTATATTTTGATGACATTTGGTGAAAATTATATATCGCTTCCATATGAGAGATTCGAACCCCAATGCCTTTCTTAATGTTTATAATTTTTGGAAATAGTCTAAAGTAGGACAAGGGGTAAAGTTTGTAAAATAAGGTCTTTTCTTGCATGTTAATGATCTTGTGTAATATTGACATAAGGATCGAAAGGGCTGACCTTAGCATTCTGACTTAGCATTCTAACTTAGAGTAACTTGGAATAGCAAGTTTCCTCCTTACGACCCACACCCTTTCCGGGGATTGATGTGCATTGTCATAGCTGCAAGTAAATGTGTGATGAGTTATGTTTAAAAGAAGTGAGCATATGTGTTTATAATGATAGTTGGAGTTGTTTGTAGATACCCAACAGGTTTTACATATAATTAAGGCATTGACGATCACAAGTTTTACTAAGAGTTGCATGTGGAGGAGTATATGACTTAAATATAGGTAAAAGCATTTATGGAAACTAAATTCTAAATATTGTTAGAAAGATGATTATGTATGAGAACTTTTCCATAGATTATGATAAATGTATGTGCCAGGGATAGTTGAAAAAGCGATACGTTTATCTTGATGAGCAAATTTGAACTTTAGAGGAACACGTGAAAATATGAATTCTTGGGTTGGTGTTATAGTGTTTTAAATTGTCTTTTGATAAAAGGAAGAAAAAAAAAAATTATTCGTTGCATCTGGGGATGTCACAGTATTGACAAAAAAAATTGCATAAAGGTTTATCATAAGTATATTTGAATGATGTGAAGTACCAACACATCCATTTCCATCATTGTAATAGATAGGCCTCTAATTGTATAACCTGGCACTATTGACATGCAAGGAAAAGATTTCTGCACATGTAGCAGTCAATGAGAGGGTCACCACGATTTATTTTATGTTAGGTTTATTCATTCATTTTTGACATTTCTCCTTTGTCAATTTACATAGAATATATTTGCTTAATAAATATTATGAAGTTATGCAATGACATTTGGATCTCATAAATTTGATGAATTAATCTTATTTAGCATTATAATTCTTTTTGTCGAAGTATCGTATTTGTAGTAGAAGGCACAAGGCATAAAGCACAAGTTCTTGAATTGAAACAACTTGCATATCAATGATAGAAATATATTGATTCCCTTGCAATTTGTCATGAGGCAATAGATGAATGTTGTATGTTCTCTTGAACTCTATATTTAATTAAAAGATAACTTAATATGTTAATTATATCATTCATTTTAAAACAACTTTATATAATTAATCCATAAAGTATAAGCATAGAGGATTAATCTATGGTTATATTAAGTGTAAAGTAGAAGCATATAGGATTAATCAATGAATCAATGGTTATATTAAGTAGATACAAATAAACTCAATATGCCTATTGTGTGTCATTTAGTATAATTTCATCTCTTTACCACATGTAAGCTTCTAATTAGTTAAATGAACAATATGAGAAGAAGGTAAGGTTTTATTAAAATGTTTTTATTTAATTTTATATGAAAATAATATTGATAAATTAAAGTCATACTTTTATTAAAAACTTGAACTTTTAAGAAATATTTTGAATAGTAATTTGAGTCTAATAATAAATACTATTAGTTGCTATTTGTTGGGATCATTATTAGCTGTATTTTCTTAACCTTTGAAGTAATTCAGTATTTTTGTAGTTAGTTTAGGGCTAGACTTATTCAAAATCCAAGATCTTAAATTGGTTTCTGTCTATTTCGATTTTAAAATCTGGTATATTGAAATTAGTTGAGATTTTATTCCTTCCCTCAAAGTTCCTTCTTTCTCTATTTCGATTTTAAAATCCAGTATATTAAATAAATTAGCTGAGATTTGATTCCTTCCATCAAAGGTCCTTCTTTCTCGGGTCCTTCTTGAATAGAAATTCATGGATTGAACTGAATTTAACGCGTTTTCTGTCATGTTGTATATATATGCAATTATGCTAGGTCTTACTTATTATGCAAATAAAATATGGTACATAAGCTAGCACTTAGAGAAGACATTGGTTGGAGCTTGGTTGTTTACTTACATCAAATGGACACCTTTTGCACGACAGGTGAAGTAAACTGAAACTAGAGCTTGCAAAACCACTAGCCCGAGTTTTCAAAGTTGAGTTGGAATGTTTCCATCCTTTGTTGCTCGGTGTGTCCATATACCACATGGTAACGTATCCTTCCTTCTCTTCCTTCCCCTTTACCTCTTCACGTATCGGACCTTCCTCTTTTTGATTTCATATCATAAAGTAACGAACCCCGAATCACCATGTCGGGTCTAACAACAAGTAGAGCTGGAGTGACATGGAATTTGCCAGCAGTAAGTTACTCTTTCCTCCTGCGTTAACTTTTTATCCTCCCCTCTGCCGACGAGGCGTTGTTCTTCATGCGGGACCAGTTTCTCATCCACCAGATGATCGCTTTGCTTATTACATGATTCCATTGAAATCAGTCGAACGAGCTTGAGGTTAGGGGTATGCTTTACCAACTATTTTAAGTATTTCCCAAGATGAAAGTAATATCTTCCCTCTCAAATTCACCCAACCATAGGCCTTAATGAATGAATTAAATCCTTAATCCAATGAATCGGACGTAATCGGGCCCTGAAAGCATCCTTCAACTCATAAAGGCAATAGTGAATTCATAATCATCCTAAACATGATAGAGGGATACTTCATTACTTAATAATTTTTTTTAAGAAACTCAGCCATTAACCAATAAGAGGGAGAAGGGAGCGGAGCTCTGCTCTGGGGTGCCAAAGGGCTGCCCCTAACAGGTGGCGCGATTCTGAGAATCGAGCCGCCTGTTAGGGGTGACCCTTTGGCACCCCCGAAGTGGAGCTCCACTCCCCCGCATCCCTCCTCTCCCTAACGGTTTGCTTAGCATATGTATCACCCCCTCGTTATTATAACGATGGACCTTCCAAATTTTAAGGCCTTCAATATTTTGAGGAGTCGTTTGTGAGACCTTATCTTGTAATGCTGGAAATTATGGAGAAGGTACTCAGAATTGCACCACCTGTTAGGGGCGGCCCTTTGGCACCCCCGGAGCGGAGCTCCACTCCCCTGCGTCCCTCCTCTCCCTAACGGTTCGCTTAGCATCTGTATCACCCCCTCGCTATTATAACGATGGACCTTCCAACTTTTAGGGCCTTCAATCTTTAAGGAGTCGTTTGTGAGACCTTATCTTGTAATGCTGGAAATTGTGGAGAAGGTACTCGGTGACATGAAATTCCTCATTTCACGTCTGAACATAACAATAATGTCGCGTTACTTACATATTTTCTTTAAGAAACTCAGCCATTAACCAACAGGAGGGAGGAGGGAGAGGGAGCTGAGCTCTACTCCCCCGCGTCCCTCCTCTCCCTAATGGTTGGCTTAGCATTTGTATCACCCCCTCACTATTATAACCACAGACCTTCAAACTCTTAGGTCTTTCAATCTTTGAGGAGTCGTTTGTGAGACTTTATCTTGTGATGCTGGAAATTGTGGAGAAGGTACTCAGTGAAATGAAATTCCTTGTTTCACGTCTGAACATAACAATAATGTCACGTTACTTACATATTTTCTTTAAGAAACTCAGCCATTAACCAATAGGAGGGAGGAGGGAGAGGGAGCTGAGCTCCGCTCTCGGGGTGCCAAAGGGCCACCCCTAACAGGCTGCGTGATTCAGAGCTCCGCGCATCCCTCCTCTCCCTAACGGTTGGCTTAGCATCTGTGTCACCCCCTGGCTATTATAACAACAGACCTTCAAACCCTTAGGGCCTTCAATGTTTGAGGGGTTGTTTGTGAGACCTTATCTTGTAATGCTGGAAATTGTGGAGAAGGTACTCGGTGATATGAAATTCCCTGTTTCACGTATGAACATAACAATAATGTCATATTTTTTGAAGGATGCACATCCATCTGTGTATAGAAAGGATCTAATGAAGGAGGAGCACAAATGTCCCGACAAGAATGATGGAAGTGCATATGGTGCAAGGATCTGAGAAAAGTGTGATGAGTGGAAGAGGTGGATACAGAAGCATCACATAAATGGAACTGAGCAACTCTTACTTATATTCTCTATTGGGGGATCAAATTCAACTAGAATTGGAATGCATTCTTTGACTAGATCAAGTGGGTATTATTCATATGTGACTCCCTGTTCAGAACTTAACGTTGAACAATAGATCGCTTGCAATCTTCCACCTAACAACGAGGATACTCCCCTTTTATCACAACCCGCATCAGGAATTTCATCACCGGCTAAAGATGCTAATGGGAATGGAGAGGATGGATATAACCACTTACTGCTGGGTAGGCCCAATTCGAGTTCCGGTATAGGAGAGGCTCTAGTTTTCAGATTTAGATAAAGTGACTTGTATGAATGTATATCTAAAAATAGCTAGAGATAATTATCTGGACAGCTGATAGATATGACCCTGTAAAAAAGTGTATCATGACAGTCTGTATATCTAAAAAGAGATAGAGATAATTATTTGGACAGCTAATAGAATGACCCTGTAAAAAAGTGTATCACGACGGTCTCTACCCTTTCTGTTCATTACATCCGATGCCATAGCTTCAGCTTTTGACCTTCAGGATATACGGGCTGTTGGGATTCCTTAGATCTCTGCAAAGCACAGAGGAAGTAGGGTCGGTTGCAAGACAAGATTATAATGGGAAAGATTCGATACTGATTAGCCATTTGCAATAAGGTGTGTTAAACGTAAAGGCTCACCCACCAGGTTGCAAATCCACAAGCTCCATAGGATAGATTGATGGGTAGAGAGAGCCCTTACAAAGGCATATAAATAGTCCATTTATATTCAATGGGGAAGAGATGGAGACGGCCTCGTACACCTACTTTCTTGTATGTTTCCTATCCACCTGATTGGAGATTGCAACCACTAGTGTTTGCCTAGTTTTCCTGATATATGGAACGAGTTATTGTATGGAATATTGGTCATGGAGCTGGGCGCAATTTCTTCATGATTGGTTTGTAAGAGTTTATCTGCTTCATATATTTTATCCATTCCTCCATTTTTTAATATTGTGTGGGATGTTGGTCATGGACGATGCAACTTCTCCATGATCGGTGTGTAATGACATATGTGTTATTTATTCCACTCCATTTGAAAAATTCAATGTAAAGTTATTGTTTTGTTCTTTGATTGCATATCCATGTAATGGATCGTAACCATAAGTTGTAAGATGATTTTTTGTAATAAACTATTGTCTAGAACTTTCTGTAATTTTATGCCTTTTAAATTTATTTGCATTTGTTTAATTGATTAATTAACTGGAATGTAAAAAATATTTATAATTATAATTTACTTTTAAAAACATTATTGCAAATTATCCGTTCGGTGCTTATTTTTAATTTCACTCACAAAACTAAAATGATTATAATAAATTGAATAAATTAGACAATATAATATAATCAAATTAACTTTCAATATTTAAATTACTAACATGTTGATATTTACATCAATTCTATTTATAAAATAAATGAACCAAAAAAGTGCATAAAAGTTGATATTAAGAATCGAAATTCCGTTTATAAAATAAATAAACATAACTAAGAAGTCCATTAAGGTTTAAATCAACTCTAAAACAAAACTATTAATATAAAAAACCCAACATCTCACTGTGTATGAAGAATTACCATAGCAATGCGACCATATATGCTTTGGAAGTCATAGTAATGCTATTTGAAATCATAGTAATGTTAGGGGACCGGTAATGTTAGGGGACCGTGTTGGAGTTAGGGGGGTTTAATTATTTTTAAATTGTTTTCTAATATAATGTTTTTTGGGGGAGATATGGTTTTTTTTTATTTTTTAGTTTAGGTGTATTAACATAATGTTTAGGGGTTTTAATTTTAATTTTTTTTAATATAATGTTGAGAAAGGTTTAGGGAGTTAGGGGTTTTAATTTTCTTTAATGTATTGTTGGGAAGGGTTTAGAGAGTTATGGGTGGTTTTATTTTTTTTAAATTTATTTTCATGTAATGTTGGGGAGTTTAGGTGGTTGGAGGGGGGTTTTAATTTAAACAAAAAAAATTAGTGTAATGTTAAGGAAGCAATTATGGGGGTGGAGGGGGTTTAACATTTTCTATATTAGGAGGGATGTTTGGAAAGGAGCACTTTGAGAATCTTGCAGATCTAGAAGACCCAATGGAACATGACATTGATGTCTCCGATGAAAGCCAAGCTCCAGAAAATTCCAATTTTGGTGAAGAATTTGGCTTGCATGATATTGTTGATTAATTTCATGTCTTGAAGAAAATGCTAAATTTGACAACCTTTTGATAAGATATATGAGTATTGTTTTGAATTTCAAACTTTATTTTAGAAATAAAATTTCTATATATATTGTTTTTAATATGTTATTTACAAATATATGGTATAGTTTTTCTTCAATTTATGTGAATAGTAACTTTTTGGAAAATAGTATGAAATAGTATCATTTTTATACAAAAAAACTGTGAAAGTCCATTAAAAATGGTTTTAAATGTCATTATTTTCTATAATTTCTTAAAATTTTTCCAACAAAATAGTCTTCTTTTGTCTATAAAAATGTCTTATTTTAAAGAAAAAGTTGCAAAATGTATATGTTTTTCAATGTAACTTAATTCTAAATATATATTATTTTGTTAAATTTCTAAAAATCACACTTGAAAATATAAATTAAAAATATTTTACGACAAAGATGATTCAAAGGCCCAAAAAATGCCTTAAAATGAAAATCTGTGATACTGGTATCAACCCTTTTTTAAACGGAGGTAAAAATAGCTACTAAAATTAAGAGAGAGAAAAATGAGAACTATGTCGAGTTCTCGTTTCATAGTATAAGTGGTTGGATGCAATCACACCATAATGATAGCCCACCACAATTGTTGCAAGAACCGTCTACACATTGTTTTAAGTAATGTGTCTGCCCATATTTCCTCGGACACATTATGCTATGGATGAAATCTCTGGATGACATTGGCGGTATCGTACTTGAGCATTCCTGCACATGGTTAGGATGAAAAAAACGACGTATATGTGCAAATGTATGGTAATATAGGTCAAAATCTATGTGGTATCTACAACAACAAGTGCTCCGGATGGTATTGATTCTAACATACCAAGGCTTGCATTTTTTAAAAGATCTTTGCTCGAGCCTTATCTCTACATGGGCAACTTTAAACATCTCGAACAATTGAGTTTGTGTCATGTCAAGATAGTGTTTAACATGAGGTTCAGTGTTTCTAGAACCCCTACAATGTTTTAACACATCCTTCGTGTTAGAAGAAGGCCTAGTGTTATCATGCCAAAACGTTTGCACTAGGCCCTTCACTGCTTCGACTAACTTCATGTCCTTGCGGGGCAAGCTATCGCAAAATGACCATAATGTTTCCATTTGTCCCTATACATCAAGGTTGTCTCTTCTTACTGAATATTTTTTAAGTGTCTTTGGATGTAAAGGCACAATTTGTGATGTGCATTTAAGTAAACGACGTTGTCTTGTGGATCTACATACAATTGATTCAGCCAATACATGATGAGCCACATTACAGTCTTGTGAACAAGTTTTTTAACCAATCGATGTGAATGCAGCAGCAAGAGATTTAACAATGTGATTACTTGATTCGATATTCTTCATTGTTGTTATGCCTAAATTTCTTGTAACAGTTTCCATATTTCTAGATTTAAGCAAAGCTAAAAACAATTGGCATTTACCGACTTCAGATTTGTTATCAAAATATTGTTTCATTATTTGAGAACAATGACAAAGGATAGTGCGTTTAACCACCTTACCTTCCATGAAAGTCAATCCGCTCTCGTCCACTTGTATTCGTTTAGGAGTTCTCTTTCGTTTTGATGCAAAATTTGTTGCCGTTCGAAATGTTTGAGTGATGTTTACATCCACTACAGGATCACAACTTCGATTAGGATATTGAAACACCGATCATGGTTGTTGATGAGTCACATTTGCATTGGGAGTAACATAATTATTGAACTCTTCACAAGATTGTCCGTTTACTAATGGATCAATAATATCAACTTCCGTATAACCAGCTTCCTTTAATGTTGCATTATATTCCTCAACCTCTATGTCAGGTATCTGTTGAGGGGGAATGGGAACTATTTGCTCATGTAATGAATGCCGACAATTTCTTGAATCTTCCCTCTTTTTTTCTTTTTTATTTTCTACTTCTTCTGGTGTAAGCACCTTCCTTGCTGACTTTCGTCCTCTATTACATACATTCCCCATTGAAATCCACCCAAACCTGTACAAAACTATGGAATTATGTAAGTAATGATAAAAAATTGCACGTTGAACAGTTCTCTATGTGTGGGTTCAGACGAATTATGTCTTTTGCTACAGTAAACCTGGCCCACAGGATGAAAACCAACATTTTGTATACAACACATATCGCATATGCGATATAATGCACCTATGATATATTGCATATGCGATATTGATAGAATGGTTTTTAATGAACGGGCAGGTTTTTTACATGTTCTCCAAAACGCATATGCGATATATCGTATATGCGATTTAGTGCATATGAGATATATCGCAAATACAATTTAGTGCATATGGGATATATCGCATATGCGATTCGGTGCTCATTGAATATATGCAATTTACATTTATCTATGCTTATGAAGATGATGATGAACAATGATGGTGATGATGACGAGGATGATGACTATGACGATGATGATGAGGATGAGGGTGATGATGATGATGATGATAATGATGATGACCATGATGATGATGATGAGGATGAGGGTGATGAGGGTGATGATGATGATCATGATGATGATGATGATGATGATGATGATGATGGTGACGATGAAGATGATGATCAACAATGATGGTGATGATGAGGAGGATGATGACTATGATGATGATCATGAGGATGAGGGTGATGATGATGATGATGATGATGATGACCATGCTTTAGATGACGAGGATGAGGGTGATGATGATGAGGAGGAGGAGGATGAGGATGAGGATGATGATGATGATGATGATGATGATGATGATGGTGATGATGATGAGGATGAGGGTGATGATGAAGATGATGATGAACAATGATGGTGATGAGGAGGAGGATGATGACTATGATGATGATGATGATGATGAGGGTGATAATGATGATGATGATGATGAGGATGATGATGATAATGATGATAATGAGGGTGATGATGATGATGATGATGATGAGGATGAGGGTGATGATGATGATGATGATGAGGCTGAGGGTGATGATGAGGAGGAGGAGGAGGATGATGATGATGATGATGATGATGATGATGATGATGATGACGATGAGGATAACGATGGTGATGATGATGATGACGGTGATGATGACGATGATGATGATGAGGAGGAGGAGGATGATGACTATGATGATGATGATGACGATGAGGGTGATTATGATGATGATGATGACAATGATGATGATGACGAGGAGGAGGAGGATGATGACTATGATGATGATGATGAGGATGAGGGTGATTATGATGATGATGATGATGACAATGATGATGATGATGAGGATGAGGGTGGTGATGATGATGATAATGATGAGGATGATGATGATGGTGATGATGATGGTGATGATGATGAGGATGAGGCTGGTGATGATGATGATGATGATGAGGTTGACGATGATGATGATGATGATGAGGATGAGGATGATGATGGTGATGATGTTGATGATGATGATGATGAGGATGGTGATGATGATGATGATGATGTCGATGTTGACGATGAGGATGATGATGGTGGTGATGATGATGACGATGATGATGATGATGATGACAATGATGATGATGATGATGGAGGATGATGGTGATGATGATGATGATGACGATGATGATGAAAAATGATGGTGATGATGATGAGGACGAGGATCATGCCTATGATGATGATAAGGATGAGGATGATGATGATGATGATGATGATGATGAGGAGGATGAGGGTGATGATGATGATGACCATGATGATGATGATGAGGATGAGGGTGATGACGATGATGATGATGATGAGAGTGATGATGATGAACAATGATCATGATAATGAGGAGGATGATGATGATGAGGATGAGGGTGATGATGATGATGATGACCATGATGAAGCTAATGAGGATGAGGGTGATGATGAGGATGAGGATGAGGGTGATGATGATGATGATGATGATGATGATGACCATGATAATGATGATGAGGATGAGGGTGATGATGATGATGATGAGGATGAGGGTGATGATGATGATGAGGATGAGGGTGATGATGAAGATGATGATGAACGATGATGGTGATGATGAGGAGGATGATGAATATGATGATGATGATGAGGATGAGGGTGATGATGGTGATGATGATGATGATGATGAGGATGATGATGATGATGATGATGATGACCATGATGATGAGGATGAGGATGAGGATGATGATGATAATGATGATGAGGATGAGAGTGATGATGATGAACAATGATGGTGATGATGAGGAGAATGTTGACTATGATGATGATGATGAGGATGAGGGTGATGATGATGATGATGATGATGATGATGACCATGATGAAGCTGATGAGGATGAGCGTGATGATAATGAGGAGGAGGAGGAGGATGAGGATGAGGATGATGATCATGATCATGATGAGGACGAGCGTGATGATGATGAGGAGGAGGAGGAGGATGAGGATGATGATGATGATGATGATGATGATGAGGATGAGGGTGATGATGATGATGATGATGATGATGACCATGATAATGATGATGAGGATGAGAGTGATGATGATGAACAATGATGGTGATGATGAGGAGAATGTTGACTATGATGATGATGATGAGGATGAGGGTGATGATGATGATGATGACCATGATGAAGCTGATGAGGATGAGCGTGATGATGATGATGAGGAGGAGGAGGATGAGGATGATGATGATGATGATGATGATCATGATGAGGATGAGGGTGATGATGATGATGATGATGATGATGATGATGACCATGATGATGATGATGAGGATGAGGGTGATGATGATCAGGATGATGATGATGACCATGATGATGATGATGAGGATGAGGGTGATGATGATGATGATGAGGATGAGGGTGATGATGATGATGAGGATGAGCATGACGATGAAGATGATGAAAAATGATGGTGATGATGAGGAGGATGATGACTACGATGATGATGATGAGGATGAGGGTGATGATGATGATGATGAGGATGAGAATGATGATTAAAAGAACACGATAACTATAACAATGTTGATTAAAGTAACCTATTGCCTATCGACAAATCATCACTAGCAGTTTGCAGTGAGACCGTACGTTGATCCATCGGTACTTGTTCTGGATTTTTTACATTCAAAGAGCTACCAAAAAAGCATCCTTGTGACTTTATAATGTCCTTTGAGTGTTGACATAAATCAATCTTCAATCTCTCTGTTAATGTGGTAAATTTTCCCTTGAAGCTGAATAGACTGAAGGATTGGAGGAATTATTGTTTTCTTGGATGCACATCCCATGGCTTCGTTCACTGCCCTATTTTCTTGGATGCACATCCCATGGCTTCATTCACCGCCCTATTTTCTTAGATGCATAGCCCATGGATTCGTTAACCATTAAAAAGAGGAATTATTTGTGTCAATCATAGTGTTGTCTAAATGGTATTATAATGGGATAAGGATTCCATTACTCTTTTTTACTCTTGTACCAAATTAGTTAAGAAAAAATGCATATGTGTTATAACGCATATGCGTTATAGCTTATTCATATCGCATATGCGATATGAATAAGCTATAATGCATATGCGTTAAATTTTAATTTTAAAATAATTGGTGGGAATAAGGTTTGGAATTAGGTTCGGAAATAGCTTCGGACTACCGAACCTATTGGCTAGGACAAATAAACCAGGGCTATTGCTTGTCTTTTAGAACTCTATCAATATGCTCAGTTTAGATGGTGTGTTTTGCTATGACATACACAATATTTTTTTATGAAAATCTAGGATATTGTAGAGTACGATCTTACGATTCTGAATATGTAATTTTTTCCTTCAAACCTATGTTTTATTTATTTATAGTTATTTTTCTAAATGACACACACCAATTTTTGAAAATACATACATCGATTGTTTGTTATATAACTTTTGATTTCCATCACCATTTCCCAATAAACCTATATGGTGCACTAGACAGGATCAAGGTCTACGATATTATATTTAGAAATCAAGGATTTCATTAATTTTTGCCCCTAAAGTGTTGCACCCGCACATAAGGTTTTAATTTCAAGCTTTTGTGAATTCAATAATTAATAATAAAAAAAAAATCATGAAAAATTCTGAATAAATAGTGTTGCACTAGGCCCATATGTCCTTTATATGTCTGCAATATTTTATCCCAAATTGACATCATTTACCTCATATATTGCTGCACCCGCACAAACATATATGTTAAGATGTGCTGAAAATTTGAAAACCCACTTTCACGGAAAATAATTTTATAATCATTTACACAAATTTTCTCTGCATAAATGCTATATATTATGAAAGCTGATTCAATTTCCTATCTTTTCTTTTTTTACTTCATCTTCAAATAAGTTAGGGAAGTACCCCTAATTGTCACCTAAAGTTAGAGTTTTCTGTTTATTCGAGTATTATGTGGCATATAAAGTGTCTTTAAAGGAGTCCATGATTGTGCATCAGCCCTTAAGTGACTGTAACTCGCATTGATTTTATGTCTTGCTAATGGTGTAACACTCATGCTCTATATTGAATGGCTATGGCTGCATGGGTTATGAAGTTTACTAATAGGGTGAATTCCTTGTTCTGTTTTAAGTTAACCATGACTGTATTTGATATAGAAGTTTACCAAAGGTGAATTCCCTGCTTTTTTTTAGTTAACTATGACTGCATTTGATATATGTTTTACCAAGGGTGAATTCCTACTCGGGGTTAGTTAACAGTGACTATTTTGTTATATGGTCTACTAGTGGTGTAATTCCCCTACTCTGTTCTATTTTACTGTAACTTTCCTGGGCTAGATGGCATCCTGAGAAGGTAATCCCCATGCTCTGTTATGAAAGACTCAGACTAGGACTTAGTTGATGGTCATTTATTGGGTGCATGATTACTCCTGCAAAGAGTCACTTCTATGCCTTAGAACCCCACTCTCAAAGACCAGTGCTAGCAGACCCCTATAGAGAAGCTTGAGTGTGGGTATGTGTTTAATCCTTCCCTTCTTATTGAAGTTCATGAATAATCCTCTTAGTCCTTAGATGAATATAGATTTGTGAAGGAAAGTGTGGCATCTAGCTACTGAATCCCATTACAATTTCCCCAATCTAGAAACCAAACCTAAGAAGCAAGATCAATCCTAGGGCTATGAGGCCACAAAAGGTGGAAAACCCGTGGGTTCCACCTAAGAAGAATCACACTGGAACATAGTAAAAATTATTACGATTTGAGTGATTTCCACAACCCGCAATCTGCATTACGGAAGCGAAAAACTGTGTAAAATCTGTAAGGAATGGAAGTGTTTCCGCAACCCACAACCCGCATTGTGGAAGAAGAAAATAGGTTAAAAATATAAATAACTTAAGGGTTTTACGCAATTTGCATTGCAGAAAGTAAAAAACGAAAGTTAATATTATAGGGATTTAAGTGTCTTCCACAATTTGCAATCTGCATTGTGGAAAGAGGAAGGCAAAAGTTAGAATTTTGAAATATTTAAGGGTTTTTCACAACCCGCAATCTCCATTGAAGAAATCAAGAAGGAGGATTCACGGGTGAAGAGATTTAGGAAGGGAATTCGATGAGGGGTCTAACTACTTCTGCAACCCACAATCCACATGTAGAAGTAGTGTTGCGAAAGGAAAGGACT
The DNA here is from genome assembly GCA_001517045.1 of Pseudotsuga menziesii. NCBI lineage: Eukaryota > Viridiplantae > Streptophyta > Pinopsida > Pinales > Pinaceae > Pseudotsuga > Pseudotsuga menziesii. Next base: position 66,131 of record LPNX011114983.1, read on the forward strand.
GCATTGTTTTGAGCACGCTTCCATAAGATGTAATCTGCATGTGGAAGCAGAGTGGCATAATGAAGGGTCGTTGCAGAAGGATTGTTATGGAAAACTTTGTAGAAATAATAAGTATTGGGATATAAACCAGTTAAGGTTTAGGATGAACCTAGAAGATTAATCTCAAAGAGTTTCCTTGTGTCGTCCCTGTATGAATGATAGAAAAGGAATATTGGGACATTGATTCCATAATTATGGGATAAAAAATTTTGAAAATTTTGTGCATCATGAAAATTTTATTTAGGTATGTTACAATTTTTAAAATAGGAGGCGTGGTTAACATGTGTTTTAGTTTATTAAAAAATTAAGTATATTTTTTCGCTTCAATAAAAATTCATACCTTTCTTTTGCAGTGAAGTTATGGGGTAGGCTATCTTAGAAAACCCTTCAATGAATTTTCGGTAGTAACCAATAATCCTCATGAAGGATGTTATTTTGGTTACATTATTTGGAACATGACATTTAGTGATAGCCTTAATATTATCTGGGTCTACTAATATTCCATATTTGGACACCACATGTCCTATATTTTGGATTATGTCTTTAAAGGAGTCACACTTGCTAAACTTAGCAAACAATTTATGTTCCCTTAACACTCATAAAATTATTTTTAAATGTTGTTCATGTTCTCTTTTATTCTTAGAGTAGATCAATATGTCGTCGATAAAGACGTCTCCAAAATTTTCTTATATCTTCCCTTTCCCGAGCCTGTACAATTACCAGATGGCTTCCTAATAGTTTGCCTACTTCCCAATAATCATTTAATTTTTGATGGCTAACTTGTCAGCAGTTGGTTTGTTGGTGGCTACAACTATCACTTCCTCTATCTTATTAATGGTTGTGCTCTACTCGTGCAACTATCAACAATTTCTAGGTTCAACACTCCACACTGCGTGATTAGGTCCAAAAATGGTCTGTCGAACCCTAATACAAATTCATTGTTATCATGTATTAGCTAATCAAAATATTTTAAAAATTAAAAAAGGTGCATATGAGAGGAAATTTTTTATTATATAATTTGGGGATAAGTAATTTTTAATAATATAATTTGTCTTCCAACTTCCCAAGCCTCCTGAAACTATCTTGGATTTAAAAAATGAAATTAATATGCTAACAAAATTGAGTTAATATATAACCCATTTATAATATATAATAGTAAATAATTAATATTATAACTAATCATTTTTCACTAATATTATAACTAATATACCCATCCAACTGCTAGGTAATACGTTACCAATATATAATATATAACAGCAATAGTAATTAATATTATACCTAAGATATAATAATATTATAACTAATATATAATAATATTATATTATAATTAATATTTAATAATAACCATAAAAAAATTGGCCCAATAAATTTTAACTATTATATTAGAGTAGCTAGGTGTTCTAGAGCATAGTATGGGGGAGATGTTGTGAGGTACCCAATGTAACACTACTTTAGAAAAAATAAAATGTAATTAAAAAAATTCATGTTTGCTCATAAAATATAAAATTATAAAAAAATTAAAACCATCATAGATCCATGTTAAACCCATATTTACCAAGCACAAAAGGGATCAAAATTCTTTAGATCCCTCTCGGTGCTTGCTAGATCCAGGTTTAAGATGGATCCACAATGGTTAACATATAATAATAACTAATATACCCACCCATCTTTTAATCAATACTTAATCAAAATATAATATATAATAATAACTAACATACACGTCCATCTTTGAGTCAATAAGTAATCAATATATATTATATAATAGTAATAATTAATATTATGACTAATATATAATAATATTATTTTATAACTAACACCATATTATTTTATAATTAATACCATATTAATGCATATCAACCAAAAAACAAGCTAATGGATAGAAGATCCTTAGTTATAATAAAAATAAAGTCTATAGGATACCTGAAGGGTCATTTTTATAAAATACACCAAATCACATACAACTCATGGTATTGAATCCCTTCAAAGAATTTACTTTAAAATTATCGGATCAAGGATCCTTTACTACAATCTACAAAATTAAATATCGTATCCTTTACCAAATCTTGGAATTAATCATCGTAGATAAATCCACATTGTGGATACTAAGAGATTTATACAATCAAACACAGTCCGAGATAATCTCTACACACTCCTATTTATTTCTACATTCTAGGAATCAGTGGATCGAATCCCCATTTAACTATTAAATCTTTTACACAATGTTGGACATAACTCGGATATGGGTCAATGAGTTATACAAAAGTAGCTATTGAACCTAGATAACCCGTAATTAAGATCCATAAATGGTATCATGATTCAAGCTACACACATAGAGATCGATAGATCAAACCTTTAAAAGAAATATTAAAGTTACAGTCTGACAATTTATAAATCACAGTATAGGATTAAAACATTAAACACAAATAAGATGGTTGTAATTCCTTTCAGAAGGCTACCATTGCTACACTTTCAAGAATACATTTTATAACGAAAACAAAGATGCAAAAAAAATGTCTTCTTCCCACTACCATAAGACCATCTATGATAATAGCCGAGGATTTCTTTATAAACCATAGAATTATTTACTTACATATTTTCTCAAACGACATTGGTTATAAACAAGCCTAGTTCGATCCCCATTTTTGTAAGCTATCGAAAAGGGCATCTTACTTACATACTGAATGGTTATAACACCATTAATAATGGCATCAAGTATAAATATCAAAACCATAAATGTATCAACAGAACTATATAGAAGTAAGACTGTCAAAACTCTACCAAGGCTCTAAACAAACAACGAAAGAATAATTCATTACGCTACAATGGTCGTTATGGATTTAAGCCACCTTGACCTGCTTGGGGTTTCCATTTTAAACAGTAGCTAGTTTAACCCTAAAGAAAAAACCACTTATCTTAGAAAGTGCGACCACCTAGAAGCTCACAACCCTGTCCACGAGTCATGCAAATATAATTTGGGTGGGGTGAGTATAATTTCTCACTGAATAAAAGCACACATAAGAAGAAAGACTAAAATGTTGGAATGAACCAGGGTTAAGAACCATTTACACAGGCGTTCAAAAGCAAGGGCCTCGGAGAAGGTCACCCTGTCACCTTCCTGCTAGCGCCAAACCTTGTGAGTGAACCATTTGTAACTAGTTTGTAAGCATGTTGATCCTTTAAAAAAAGAACCAACATAAAATTACAATGATGGAGCTCTTACCTTGATGCTGAGTGTTAATGGATAAGGGTGAGCTCCTTCGAGCACCCTTATCGCTCCAAATTCTGCAGAAAACAAAAATTGTCAATAAACAAAAGAACTAAAACATTTATAAGCTTAAAGAGTGCAGCCAAAGTTTGAATGGTAGTTACCTGTTCAAACAGGTTGTTCATAGGTTGGAAGTGTCAACGACATGATGGAGCTCTCGCTAGGCGGGCCACGGTAGAGAAAAATCTCAAGAGCACTCTTCACCTCGAAAATAACGAGTACCAACTCCATTAACACTGTGAAAACCATGCGGGAACAAATAGAGTTGCAGAGCTTGGCCCTCGGTCAGTCTTTGACAAACAACAACAATAATACAAATCTCAGACAGAGAAAAATTCCCTTTACAAACCCTACGAGGCTCTTAAATCTCACAGTCTAGGTGTAGGTAGGGATTAAATCATGTACTTCCTTGTGGTCCTCGTTGCGTTGTCAACTCACAGTGAGGCCATGTTATTATTACCAACCAAAAGTACCAATTAAATATCACGGTTGAAATTATTGTAGCGAAATAATTACAAATACAAATATTGGATGGTGCACGTTCATATACACTATTCCATAAATCATCGTGGGTCATATTACAGACAAACCTTGTCGTGAGAAGTCAAACCTTGCAAAAAACCAAACTATGGTATAGTATGCTAGAACCTTCATAAGTTGGATATGGGGCTAGTGCCATCGTGGGCTATGGAGAGTCCGATACCTTCCCCATGACATTTAGGAAGGGTTTTAAAGTGTATTATTAGACTAGTTTTAAAACCTTAGAAACCATACACAACATTAATACGATACATAATTTAAAGTATTGTTTTATAAACTATAAATCATAACTAAAATCCCATGAAATAGAATCCACTGATATTTGAAGAAGATTTAAAAGAGATGCATCAAACCAAACCATATAGGATCTTAAGAATTGCAAGTTAGGGAAAGAACATGTGAATCCAAACAAAACATATGTAGACCAAAACCTTGTTGGCTTTCTTATTAAAAGGGTCGATGTATGGATAACCATACATTACAAACCCAAGCCTCTCACGCTTAGGGACCAAACTTTACACACATAGCGTGAACTATGTTAAGGTCAAGCCTTGAAATGTATAAAAACTAAGTACATAACTAGTAAACAAATACATCACCCGTGGGAGTTTGGCTAAAGGTCCGAGACTGAACTGGACAACTTAATTAATATGAATCCTGCCGAACACAACAGAATGATAGAAATTAAAACCAATAGTTGAAAACATGGAATTCTACTAAAGTAACTGTTTAAGTAACACATGCATTTTTTATTTATTTTTATTTTTAGGCATGTTACACTTTAGCTTGAGTTCCACATGCGTCTCAATCCCATGTTCCTCAGCTCTTTGCCAATATTCCTGTACCCATAGTTCTTGACCATTCCTCCTTGACAAATTGCATCTTTTCCTAACACCCACGATGGCTTTGTTCCATGCCATCCACATGGATCAATTCCCTCCATGCATTCTTAAGCACGATCATGTGCTACTACGCAATCCATGGATTGGGCTTTGACTTGGAGGCCAGTTGCACTGGCAGAATGTCTAGCTCACTTCTCACGCCCACCGAAATCTAATATAATCTTGTATTTTGAGCCTGAATATTAGGCTCAATCTCTATCATTGCCTCCTACTCTTTTCATTAATGCTATCCGCCAGTTATAGTTTAGTTTCTCATTGCTCCACCTTATCAACCCATTATGATCACTCTGCCTATGCATATTTGTTATGTTTTCTATGTTGTCATAGCTTAAGTCCTAACTTGATAAGCATTTAATACATTTTCAGCTATTGACCCGACTTACAACAAAGGGTTTACCTCATGAATTTTACATGACATTTTACATTAGTGACATCTCGTGAAGGTAGAATAATAATAATGTAAAGTACAAGTAGAAAATTATTCAAGGTAGCATTATTTCAACAACCTCTGTGGTGCTCTTGAACAATACCCTCACAACCCACATGCCCTTCAGTTAGCAATACTTCTCTATGTTATCTCACATCACTTGCATTGTTATTTTGCTAACTCACAAGTTCAAGAATGGCTTTGCTGACACTTTGTCTGACAGTGCATATATCCTTTGTTCCTAGCTCACGCTCCAATAATCTCTTAGCAGTAGCACATACAACATCTGTCATGCAATGTATCAGTTTTTGTCTTTGCAAATAATCTCAATTATCAACTTCCCGCTGAGAGCTAGCCTCACTCTCATACCATGTTAATTTTATAGACCCACATCTTATTATTTTTTGAAATAATTTCTTAATAATTTACTAAGCAAAAATACATTAAATATTAACAAAACTATGCAACATAATTAAACATGAAAAACCACATTCATATTTGACATAGATTTACTGTATAAAACCCAACTAAGGAAACCCCAACAAACAATTTGATTTTATTAACTATAAAATATTAGGCTCCTTTCTTGGGAAAATGCCCCAGTGAGGAAAATACAATGATAAAGTGCTAGCCTTCAAAAATCAAGATTATTCCTTTGCTCTTGTTGGTAGCTAACCCTCTATTGCCACTTGGTCAATTATTTTGACCTATTTCCTCTCCACCTACAAACATGGCTAACATTCCTTTTGCAACCACTCGAGTGAGATGTAAACTCTATGTGATTAACTGATGTGTGTCCTCCTCTCACCTAATATTCCTTCTATAACTTTACAATATGAAAATACCTAAGGCCAATAACATGGAATACCAAAAACTATGGGTCCTCTCTTTGCATAAAGTAATTACAAAATTTCCTTCACTTTAACAATTCACAATTCAGTTCAATAAAGTGAATCCCTTATGTTTGAGAGTCAACAATGACAACCTCCATCTATAGACATTGTCCATGTGGAAGTACCCATCTAAAGCTAGAAAAATTAACATGTTTGACCACCATTGCTTAATTTTTATAGATTTCTTTTCTTTAATAGTATTTTTCACTAAGGAGGCTATCCGACAACTTATTTTTTGTCTCTCGAGGGACAATGTTTAGGAACCTTTCATGCTTTTTTGTTGAAAATAGGGATTCTTCTTCTATATTTGTTAATTGTTTTCTTTTGGCATATAATGTTTTAAAAAAACCTTAAGTTTTTAGTGCCACCACCAACGAATCCCTTCATCACTCAACATCTATGCATGTCTGTGTTATTTTACATGGCCCATGTAATCTACTACCAACATTGACACAACTACATAATCAAACTCACCTCAAAAACAAAAATAGTAAGGAAACAAATAAACCAATAGTGGAAGGAGAATAGGTAACACAAATGGAAAGAATGAAACCAATGTTGTAATTTATAGTATCACACAAAAATAGCTACTAGTAGCATATACAACTACATATATTATTCAATAGAATAATAAGCATGCACACATGCATGGAAGGAGAAAATAAGAGAAAAGTAGTAGTGATCCTAGCATAAGGAGTTATTTATATTTTATCAATCTATCAACAGAATCCATATCGTTTCTTTACAAATCTAAGACTTTGTATATCCTTACAATCTTGGTGGTAGTTATAACTTCCTTAACTAACTTCGTGGTTGATCGACTTGCTCAATTGATAACCTCACCAACTAGATGACTATATTTTCTAGTCGACTAAGTCAACTAGGATCCTACAATAAAAAAACAGATCCTACAATAAAAAAACAATGTACTTCATAGTTCACGATTGTTATAATACACATTTTAGATAACGATTGAAGGATGTTTCAATGACACATAACAATAACTTAAGTTAACCAAGATTAATGACATACTCTGAAACAAATTTAATCATGCTGAGCAATTGTAAATCATATTTAACCAATGTCACACAAACTCAATGCTACTTCAGTCTTTAATAATGTAACAATTCAATACATGCCTAAATTTTAGAGAACTCAAGCGAGATAAATATTGCAATGTAAGATAAGTAATTCATGCTCAACCGTATTCAATATGGTTATCTATGGTTATCAAACTCTTGATGCACGAGAGCACTTGAAGAATGTTTAAATACAACATAACCAATTAGGAATCTAACAATTTCACATTGACAAGATAATCTACCATAACCCTTTAAGAATGATGTGATAGGACATAACTATGAAACATATTTCAAAACTCACTCAAAATACAAGGAGAAACATATTTCTCCTTATCACAAAAACAAAGTTGTTTTATAGCTCAATAATGAAAAGTGCATAAGCTTTTTTTTTTTTTTGCTTATTCAACATCTTTGTCACTGTAAATGAACCATCATTTCATAATAAATACCTCTTTAGAAAGCTCATTTCATTGACGCTCTATTGTTATTTCCATTCTCAATCTCATTTTTAAATATGATCTACAAATTCATTGCTACTAAACCACATAGATGTGATTTGTCTATAAATTCTCCTCCACTCTCTCATTATGTGTTTGGGTAAATATATTATTTTTCATTTTTTATTTATAGAAATATCACAATTCTAAAATACAATATAGGTATTTTAATTCAAAATAGCATTGTCCATTGATAAAACAATGTGTCTAATGCATAAGTATAGAGAGTAATCTACATATTAAAAGAAAAACAATTAATTATGTTAAAACCCTCAAATATAATATTAATACTTAACCTCATATATATATATATATATATATATATATATATAACCCATAAAAAAATTGAGTAAAAGTTTACACCTCATATAATTTGTTTTAATCCACATCTATCCAGTAGCAAAAGGATCCAACCATTTAAAATGCAAACTTTAAAAAAAAAAAATATTAAAAAGTTTGCAGCTCATGTGATTTAAAAGCTCTCATATCTTTATAGTTCCAAAGTTATAATTGATCTATATGGTTCTTACTAAAGTTTATAAACAATAAAATTCCAAAAAAAATCATTTCCTAAAATTTTAAATTCAGATGAATAGTTTCTCCACAATAAAATTCCCCAAAACAATTCAATTTTTAAATTAACTGAAGGTAAATCAATATTTTATGAACAATAAAAATCCTCAAAAACTCAATTCCTAAATTATTGAAGTGGCTGAATTTAGATCAATAAAATTCATACATGAAGCATCACACTTAACCCTAATCATTAAACAGCGCATAACACTCCACTTACCTGTGTGAAATTAAAAAAAAAAAAAAAAAAAAAAAAAAATAAAAAAAAAATAA
>LPNX011114983.1:74696-105956 GCA_001517045.1 Pseudotsuga menziesii
GAATATTTAAATACTGTGACTGAGAAAGCTTCAGAATTTTTAAAGAGCTTCTTCAGCGCCATCTTCCCAACAAAGCCCCTGGATGTTGCTCGACATTGCTCCTCTGTGGAGTGCACTATGGATTCCCAAGGGACCTATTGTTCAGTTTTGCATTGAGGGTCCAGTTGAATTAGTGCAAGTTTTCCCTGGAGGAGCTACTACAGTCCTGTGCAAAGGCTCACGCCACCTTCAACTACATTTTCAGCTACCTGCTAGTAACATTTGCCATCTGGAAGTGGAAACTTACAGAGGAAAATAAATACACAACTTGGTTACCTTATGGTATCTAGTTGTACTGTTTCTTATGAATGCCATGTTCTAGCTGAGAAGACCATGCATACCACTAGGATTATTGAGAATATTTATGGTTGATTTATGAAAAATATATATGGTTGTTTAAGTACTCTCATATTTATATAGTTTGTGGTTGAATCAAGTAGATAGAAATTAAATGGTTGAGCGATAGTTATAAAATGAAACATATTTTTTTGTCAAATGGTTGAGAGATAGTTATGAAATGGAACATATTTTTTTGTTAGTCATATTGTGAGTTATCCATGCCTAACTACATGTTATCACCTACATTCTTATTGTTATCCATTTATCAAGTATGAGTAATTTTTATATATGTTTTTCTTTTTTATCTCACATTTTTCTAGTTATTTGCCATGAACTGTTTGTTATCCATTCATCAATTATGAGTTATCCATGCATTGCTATCATTTATTTTCTATATTCATTTTTTTTATAATTGTTTATTTTGAATTTTAAACAACTAAGATAAAATCAATCTAGACATTACACTTGTCTTATTTATTCTCTTTAGTAGATGAAAAAGCATAGGCTTTAGTTCACTCCAAATTTCAAATAATAACATCTATCAACCTAAATATGCAAAACTATTAAAAAGATTAGCGTCTTATCTCATTTAGAGCACAAATATGTTGAGAAAGCTACTAAGGGTGCCATTATTAATATCATGCAACAACATCAAAGCATAATGGAGGAGGATAAGTTTGAAAACCTTTTGGATAGAAAGAGAGACAAACTAATCCCTTACCCCCTCTTGTTAAATGGGTGAGGAACATTATTTACAGATAAAGGGATACTTTACTAAGAAATATACCAACCTCTACTATTCCAACAAAAGAATCAAGGTATACAAGATTACATACTCAATAAGGACACATATATCACTTACAAAAATTGAAAATGAATAAAAAATATAACCATATTTCCACCCAAATTACAAGAACAAACATATCACTTACACAAATTGAAAATGGATAGAAATAATAACAATATTTCCACCCACATTATAACCAATAAACAGAAGGAAAAAAAACAAATCATTATAAATATTTCTAAGTTGTTATATAAATAAAATTAATTTAATTTTTAATTTTTAATGAGACATGAAAAGAACCATGTAAAATTGGGAAAAGAGATTAAAATTTGAAAACAGAAGGTAAATGTAAAATTGGGAAAAGAGATTAAAATTGAATAAAAAAAAAATCATTTTTCATGAATCTACTGTTACCATAGATTATATTCATTCTTGTTAAAGTTTATTAACAATAAAAATTTTAAAAAAATTATATCTTAAATTATTTTATAATTTAGATCAAAAAGTTATTAATAATAAAAATTCTTAAAATATTTAATTACTAAATTATTTTAATAGTTAAATTTTGCTTAATAGTTTATAAACAATAAGAATTACTGAAAAAGATTTGATTCTCCAGATGTTTTATAAACTAATATAAATCCATTTTAAACCATGATCTATTAAGAGAATCCAATTTCTTGTATTGTCCAATTTTTTAACCATTTGAATCCCTCTTAATCTCTTTCTAAAATGGAACTATGCCAAAATTTTTTTATTTTTATTTTTATTTTATTTAAGTCTATATGTAATTTATATTTTATATTTAATATTTTTCTCTCAATCTGTGTTTAAAATAAATCTATGCTAATTAATTTTTTTTATATTTTATTTAAGTCTATATGTAATTTATATTTTATATTTTTAATATTTTTCATTTATGTCAGCTACCACAAAGTAACTAATGTGACACTATCGCACTATACTCTCTTGAAGAGGACCTAGGATGCAATCAACAATTAAAATGAATTTATACTAATTCTTCCCAAAGTTTATCAAGAATAAAAATCTTAAAAATTCAATTCTTAAATTATTTATCAACACTTTATCAACAATTAAAAAAACCTTGAAAAAATCAATTCCTAAATGATTTAATAGCAGAATTTAGATCAATAATTTATCAACCATAAAATTCCCCTAAAAAGTGAATTCCTAAATTATTAAAGTAGCTGAATTTAGATCAATTTCATAAAACTAAAACTAAAACTAAAACTAAAAAATAAAAAATCCTAGAAAAACTCAATTCCTAAATTTAAATTCCTCTAGAAATATATACATCATGAATTATGATTTATCTATACTAGCTTTTACCAAAATTTATCAACAATAAAACTTCAATACTCATCTTTTAAGAATTTGATCAACACTACACTAATAAAACAAAACAAAAACAAATACTTAAAAAATAAAAAATAAAAATCAATTCTTAAATCACATCAATAATTTATAAAAAAGAAATCTAAAAAACATTTAAGTCTTAAATTTAAATCCATATTTTCTCACTATTAAAAATCCAAAAAAAATTCAATTCACCAAATTATTTCAGTCTCAATAGAATTTCAAATCCATAATGAATTCTACTGACTTCAGATAACATTGTAAACCCTAATCATTAAATGACGCATAACACTTAACCCTAATCATTAAACCAACCAAGCCCTTTGGCGAGAAAGATCCCGATTTAAACCAGAAGAAATCTCTTCGACCAATCCAGAAAACAATATCTTAACAATAACCAATAGCAATAGTATGACTCCTAACCCTAACAATAATCAATAGCAATAGCATGACACTTAACACTAATCAGAAAACGTAGCCAAAAGCATAGACAGAACCCTATTTAAACGGTAGTAAGTCCTCTAGAACACGACATCCTTAGTCTCTACGTTCTTTGCTCCCTTAACTCTTTGGCCCTCCTTTGCTTGAGCGCCTCCCGAAACTTTCGATCATCACCATTTAAACCGCCACAAGATTCAAAGAGCTTCCTCAGCTCTTCAACGCTGTCTATGAATCTGTTATGATATGCTTCCAGATCTTCGAAACGCTTCTTCTGAGAAAGCTGCAACTCCCGTTCTCTTCCCAACAAAGCCTCTAGGCACTGCTCCCCTTTGCACACACTCTGTTCCCACTTCATCGCTGGATTCCCAAAGTTTAAGTTCTGCCCACTTAACAGAGATTCCACAACACTAGCTTGATCCTGTTCAGCATCCACGTTTGGAAGAAAGGCAGAAAGATTGTTTCTCTCTACCTGAGTAAGGTGTTCTATCCATGTCTCCTTGTTTAGAACATTTGTCAGGTCGTCCAAAGCAAGTATGTCACCGGGCAAACTTACGGTCTCTGCTATTTCTAGTTCCCGTATTTTGTATTTATTGCTCAAACAGTGTTTTGTTAGACCGATCACTAATCCCCGTGATCTGCAGAATAGTTAACGTAGAATTACATATAAAAACAGATCTCGAAGGAATCTAAAGAAAATAAGAACTACTGTAGATTTACATACCCCTCTTTTTTGTGCTTTCGAATCTGATAATTTAATTGGTATTTATCACGATGATGCTCACAGTAAATGCAATTGTCCAAACGGGGACTTGAACACCGCCATCTCTTGTTATCAGAGCGCCTGCACCGTACTTCGTCTGGCAAGTCGCATTTGGATTTCCCTTTCTTCGACATGATCCTCTGTGATCCTCTGTGATCTATCGAGTTACAAGCAGCTGCCCAGGCCTTTCGTTTTCGGAATAGAAAGGTGTGAAATTGGTTCGAATATCGTAGGCAGTGGTTTGTGTTTACAGTTTTCACTATAGGTTTTATAATAGAGTTAGTTTTTTTGTTGGCAAAGTGGTGGAGCATTTAAGCCGTCAAAATCACCTGGGGTGGATTTTTTGATATGGAACAGGATTAGAACAGGGTCCTTTCAGCTTAGGTGGCGGGGCGTCTTAACCATACCCCGCCACCAACTGTTCTATATCTCAGCTTAGAGGCGTCTTAACCATACCCGGCCACCCACTGTTCTACATCTCGGGGATTTTATAGTAGAGTTAGTTATAATGTGGACAAATTAAATATTATTTTATAGAAATCTGTTTAAATTATGGTTTTATTTGTTTTTATTTTGACCAAAATTTTAATGGTATAAAAGAGTTTTTTTTAAATTCTTCCTAGAATCATTCTTTTTTTATTTTTATTTTGTAAAATTCGAATTTAATTGTGATTTGATAGTAAAAATGAATTCATCACTCTAAAAAACACTAGGTACCCAAAATTCACTAGGTACCCAAAATTCCGGAACTTGAGAGGTGTAAGCTCTATTTTAGAAAATCCAAACTGGAATTTTTCTAGCCACTATGCTAGACACATAATTCTGGCCACTATGCTAAAACACATTGATCATTGATTGCCTGCATTATTATTTTTAATTTTTATATTTTATTTTTAATTTTATTTTTTATTTCAATTTTATGGAACGCACAAACACTTCCTTCAAGTGGGACTACACTATGCTACAACACATTTATACATTCATTCTTACTTTTTTATTTTTTATTATTATCTTTTTCTAATTTATTTTTATGAGACATGAAGACACTTCTTGCTGCCGTGGCTGAAATACTACCTGGTGCACACGCAAATGAATATGGAGGCTCAAGATATGGCTAACCCCCTAGAGCACTAGTGCATGTATAGTGAAATTCAAGTTGGTTATGACCAACTTGATGCTCTCCATGAAGTACTTGCTTGTGCTATGGAAATAATTGAGGATTTTTATTGTGCAATCCAATCAACTTATCTCACATTTCAATAGTTCATGTTAGGAGTAATTTTATTTCTCTAATCCCATAGAAATCAAGTTAAGTCGACATAGCAAGTCAATTCTCGTTAGCTCATTTGGTTACTTGGTGTGAGTCTCGTCACTAAGGAAACTCGGGTTCAATCCCCTTAGGGATGAGTTAGTTGGGAGGAGACACCCAAAAATCCATCCATGTTAAGGGTTGGTGTGGCTTAGGCCGGGTACAATCCTAGGTGATTTTGACGGCTTAGACGCCCCTGAGTTGCGCTTTCTTAGCCAATGGTTGAAATGCACTAACCTCGAGTGACAAACATTTCTTACCCCCAAAAAAGTCAAGTTGACATAGTCCAAGTTTCACAATAGAAAAGCTCGAGTTTCGCTCACGAGTCAATGAGTTTTCACATGTACTTGCATTGAAAATGCTCTTTAGGTTCAATTTGATCAGAATATCAAAATTTGACATTCATTGTGCGTGGTTCGAAACTTGAGAGAATATCGAAATTTGACATTCATTGTAGGAGGAGAGTGGGCATCATAGTGCTCACACCGCAAGTGCCACAAAAGTGCCTGAGAGGAGTTCTAAGATATTTATCTTGATAATGCATCAGCTCGTGACAAGTGGCACCACTAAAGTGGTCGTTGGATTACCTAGGTGGGAGTTGTAAAGAAAAAGTGTTTGTGAGGAGCCTTGACACAAGAGACCAACATGATGACAGGTGGAAAAAGATGAGTGGATTCCTTAGCACACTCATATAAGGTGAAAACAAGTGTGTTTAGAGAAAGTCCCCACGAAGCAACTCTGTTAGTGTATGAAACCTAGCACAATGTAGTTGCATCAAGGTGTCGATGGAGGAAATTCTGATAGGAATGTCCAATGGAAAAGTCTCGTTGGGACACTTGTGAATTGGAGTCTATGATTTCTGGTATGTAGCAAAGTATAGTTTTTGTAAAGGATGATAGGAGAGGTTTGATAGGCAACGAGATTGAAGTGGATTGGAGGTTGTATTGGTATGGATGTTTCCCATGGTTGTAGGTCCTGCTGATGTTCTATGATGATTTACCCAATGGTTTTGTAATAGTTTATGGCCCAATGGAAATCTTTGTCGATGTGAAAAGTGATGATATATATCTAATTTTTCCTCTTAATCAGTATAGAGTTCATAGAATATAGAGAAGGGTAGAGTTTGAATATTTTCCACCGTTTGCTCTATGCTTTGTGTACAGCTGAGTTTGTAAACTTGCATGGATCCAACAATTGGTATGAGTGTTGTCTTAAGCTCTACTCTTCAAATAGTTGGTATCAAGCCACTATTGGTGTTGAGTTAGTATACCCTATATAGACTCCATTAATCCACCCAACAAAGCTTAAGGGAGAGTTGATTTCTACATTTGAATAATATTTCAAATAATGGTTCTAGGTATTGGACAAGTTTCCTCTGAGTGATAGTAGTTTTAAAGGGTTTTAATTAGTAGTTTTGTGTTGAGCCTATTGAGCTCACGTGTCTTCTAGCTATGTGATTTAAGATGTCGCGAGGTTTAAATAGTCTTTTGAAGGCTATGCGAGGAAATTATATTTACTATAAGGATCTCTATTTCTGAACATGGAATAATTGTACATCTATGGATGTTGAAGAAACCAATCCTGAGTGTTGTTTGATGTTGGCTATTGAGACAGTTGTGCTCCAAACCTAGTATGCTCATTGTTATGAGTAGAAGTCACTGAGTTTGGTTAAAGGAGAAGGAATTCTCTAAAGTAGTAAAAAACACAACCTTATATGTCTTCGTTCATGTATCAATTTGAAGAGAGATACTCGGTGATCCAATTTGTTGTAAGCAACGAATTTCTTGAAGTTCAGCTAAGTGGATGTTTATCCCACAATGTTGCCAAAATTCCTCATAATCGATTTGAGTGGAACATGTTTGTTTGTGAATGAATCAATGAATGAAGTTTTTTATGGGGTTAACATGTAGTGCCATGAGAAGACAAGGAGTATATTAAGGCATTTAGTAGTTGTGAAATAGGAAGAGAACCCAAATAAAACGATTGTATGATAAATTTCTAAAGAGGCTGTAGTGTTTTAGTTCGACTAATTTAAAAAGTTTAAGTTGTTAGTAAGAAGTGCATTGAAGGTGATATTACTCAACAAAGACTCAAGCTGCTTAGGAGAGAGATAAGAGAGACAAGACATGAAGAAGAAGAAGTTACAATGGAAAATGAGTAGCACCTCATAAGATATTTTTCAAAGAATTTTAATTTTCCACCACCAATTGTCATTTGTAAAAAATTTGATATTTGGGTCATTAAAATGATTGCCATATTTTGAGCACAAGGACATAGAGTGGCAAGGATTTGAAGAAATAATTTCCCATGAGAAATGTCAAAAGATTGATGTTGTAGCATTATATAGCATTCGTTAAGGCTTCAATGAGAGCATTTTAGCTAGAATTGAAGAAGCAAAATGAAATGTCCTCAGAATTTGAAAATATTTATTTTATTTTATTAGGCTAGTTAATTACTGCATGAACTGGACATTATATTAGCTTATGCGGAATGTGTCGTACTTTGTTCACTGAATTGAATTGTCGTAAGTTGTTCTTATCCTCTTCTAGATGTTTTCCCCGATGTGGTTATTACTGTACTTCTATGTTGTGGTTATGTTACTTGAATCTGAGTTAGATGGTAAGCTCGTTCAATGATTACTTCTTATCTGGTATTTATGTGTATGTGTGTACGGTTTATTGTTTACTTACTGATTATAACTATTGGTTACTGGTTTGTGGAAATTCCTGACTTAACTTGTATTGTCAACAGGTGGAGTGGCGGGACTTGTATCCCTTGTAGAATCACCTGGAGAGGTAACTGGTTTTACTTGTCACTGCAGAGTTTAAGTAGTTCATATCGAACTAATGCATCTCTCATTTGTGTAGGTGCACCAGGTGACCTAAGACTTGTGATGATAGTTTAAAACAAGGGCATACTACCTATGTTGAACTTCTTTATTGCCTTTGAAGACAACAATACAAAATTTGTGTCCTAGCATCTCTTATTACGGTGGTTGGCATTTATCATTTATGCAAGGCTGGGTTATTTATACCTATGTCTATACTCGTGACCATTATTACTTATGGTTTTAAGACCTTAATTTAAGGTAAACATGTGCTTAACATTTATCTGGTTTAAATTTGTATTGTGTAAGGCTTATGATATTAATATTAGCTCTATGTTGATTAAGGTTTTTGTATATAATTTTACAGGTATATTATAAGCCTGAATTATGGCTCTTTACCCTAATTCCACGACTCATTGTGTAAAGACTCATGGTTCTACCTGCGAAGTTAAGATTGGTGACAACTGAAGCCGGTCACGATGAAGTAAGTTATGGTAAATACCTTCCATAGATGGTGATACCACACCAGGGCACCTCCAGGTCGAAGCCCAATACATTGAAATGGCAGTTCTATCGAAGTATCAACCCTAAAATCCTCATCAAACTCTCAACTCGAGTAATGGTATGTTAGCAGTGAATATTGTTTGTTGCTTTGGCCAGGGATACAATACTTGGGAGCGGTCCAAAGAGCTAAGAGACAACATTGTTACCTTTTTCCGACTTTACATCACTATCACCTTGAATTCCCAACTGGCGCCCATCAGGTGACTATAAGCGTGGGTAGTTTGTAGTTCCACGTTGGTCTTGGCCATAGAACGACATTAAGGTTACAAGTGAAATTAAGGAAATAGGTTTGTAACAAGAATGTAGTGAACATAGGAGGGTTTAGTAAAAACAATGCTACACTAATAGTAATGTTAACTTGGGAGTTGCTGTGAGTGGTGGGCTTGGCATAAGGATAATATGAACTTTGAATGCAGTACATTATGTCCAACCAATGATAAAAATAATAAAGGAACTTATCTTGTACAAATAGGGGTGGAACATAAAGATAACACAGTAGTAACACCTTAGAATAATTATAACAAGGATCAAACTCTTTTTATAAGTTTGGTACAAGTTTGTACAAGTTCTAATATAGACTAAAACTTAGTTGTAGTCTTTAAAGTAAGGGGTTATACCTAAGAGGTAGCTTATTACCTCATTTAAGATCCAAGACGCTAAACATAAGAGGAAATCCTAGCTGCGAACCTGTCCATGGTTTGAAATCTTTAGCTAGAGCTAAGTAAGCGATAATCTAACTCTGAAGACCATCCTTCACAGAATCAAAGACTGCACTATTTTCTTCCAATAGAGCTTAAGTTTAAAACCTACTACAACTGTATGTAACTTATTTTATCAGCATGGATAAATGCGAAACACACATACACACACACACACACACACACACACATAGCAATTGTATGTAACTTATCAGCATGGATAAATGTGAAACACACACACACACACACACACACACAGACACACACATTGAAAAGAAGTGAAAAAGAACAATAAGGAAAAAATTAATTTTGAGGCATTTTTCACGCATTACAAACTTGACATTAATCAGATCTAAAAAAGTCATAGATTAAATCTTTTATCAAATCAATAAACATAATATAAATCCACAATATCTATTCTCGGGTATCCATACCCAAGGATAGATCGTTATATTAAAATGGTTAAGTTCATGACCAAAATCATAGAACAAATATTAACACAAATTCCAACTATCAACATTATCGTGGTTGTAAGACAATACATGGCATCCATAGTATGGACCTAAAAATGCAGTGTACATTCTTATATGATCAAACACATTAGAATGTTAGAGGCTACAAAACCACACTATAAGCCAATGAATCCAAGTAGAGACCCATAAGGGTTTAAAAAAAAGAAGAATAAAACTTATCTTTGCAGAGACTGTAAAATTCCTATCCATTGTTGGACTTTGAACCAATGGGAAACCATTGTAACCCTAAATTTACAAGATCCTTACCATATTGACTATTGACAGATCCATTCGTGTAGACCAAGCGAAAACCGCGATGGTAGATACATGCAAAATAACAACTAAGTAGCATTAGTATAATGCTAGTGACCAAGTTAAAGAATGCATTCTCCCTAATTAACATATTCATAGGAAATTCCTCACCTCTATGCAGAGAAGAAGGATGCATAAGAGAAGGTGACCCTATTAGTGCTCTCGCTAGGCTAGGCTTAAGGAACTGTATTCCACATTTACATATTGTTAAAAACTATGTATTGTAAACTGTAACAAGTTTAATGAATAAGGAAGGTGTTTCTTGTATAAAACCCCTACCCTTGCAAGCAATTTATGGGCCATGAGAATGCAGCTAGGATCATCTGAAGCTCCATTAAGCAACCTAACTACATTTTCACATGAGATTTCAATGTTATAAAACCCCTTTCATATAAATGAAGTAAATATTTTGTAAGTATTGAAAACAAAAGGAAACTCACCTTCGATTAATGCGTAGAAGGCCAGGGGTTGGCTCCTCCCATGTTCCCCTTATTCTCCTATCCCTACACAATGATAGACGAGTGGTAGTTAAACTCTATATATTACTTTAAAGTTTTAAACATCGAACTTGTAGAATGATAATGGATGGATTTTCCTTCCTTACTTGGTTAAGATAGGTTGGATGCAAAGCCTATGCTAAAGCTCGAAGAAGGATTAGATTCCAACGATAAACTAGAAAGGTCAAGATTGTAATGGAAGACACTTTTCCATTAACCATACGGATAAAAACCTTCAAGAAAAAATCAGGTATAAGAAAAACCTTCATTAAGAGACCGTGAAAAGAAAACGAACAAGACTGGTGTAGTGTAGCCATGGAGTGGTTGAGTTCCTTTCACAGGAAAAACATATAGACCAAATTATTGCGACTACACCCTCATGACATCATAAAAAACGCACTAAAACTGTATAAGAACCTATAATCCATATCGTGACAAGTGGAGGGTAACGATCAACCATCGACCACATCGCATGTGGGAGAGCCTTGTCGTTAAAAGAGCCTAGCTATGCTGTTAACTCACAGCGAGGACCAAGGATTAAATATTTTCATTACAAACCTTTGAATTTATGTGCTAGCTTCCCCTTGTACCTTCCCATTATTATTTGCATGCCAAACTTCATAAACATAGAATCCCACGACTAGGGTAACAAACCATAGTGTTTGTTTAACATTTCTCACCATAGTTTAAACATGTAACCAAATATTAATCCAAGGCATGTGATATTACAATCTTTCGAACATAATTAACACTTACACAAATCTTATTTTATTCATATGAAACCCCCTTTTCCAAACATGTCTTGAGGGGTGGGTTTAACTTCAAGGGTGAACCTTTAAGGGTAGATAGGACTAAGCCGTTGGGTTAGGCTTAGGTCGTAACTCCCAAAACTTAATAACAAACTCAAAGTACTAAATGCATCCCCTTGACGATACTTCGACACGATCGTCGCTACATGAAGGAAACGCCACAAGGGAGCTTAACTTGTCATATAATACTTAAACACATCAAGTGAAACTCACATGCATAAATTATATGTGATGGCAAATATAAAAGTGTCACGACTAACATTTACATGCTATGACAAAGATAAAATAAATAGTAAAGCAATTTTTATTTATTTATATATGGATTTTACATGTTTGTGACACAATGGTATCAGACCATGGTTACAACATTTGGCGTGAATGAGCCTAATACTGAAACTGATAAAACAAAAAACTAACTTTATTTTGTTATGGTTTGAATCTCTTATGAACATGAAGAGAATAATAAGCTTGTTTTTTGCAGGAATTATGGCAAATGTAGGAATGTCTGCTAAAGAGGAATCACATTCTAGGAATCCAATAAGAAATGAAGAAGGTAAAATAAGGGATGGTGAAATATAGGTGAATCTAAATGAAAGTAGGAATGATAACCCATTTGAATTACAACAAACAATAAAATAATTAAGGGAAGAACTAAAATGAGTTAAAGAAGATAACAAACGTATCGTGAAAGCACATGAAGAGTTAAATAACATTATGTTGTCTAAACCACACAGTAATGAAAAGGAGAAAAATAAAGAACCTGAACTTAATATGGCAAGAACTAAACCTTACAAATGTAAGGTAAGGAAACTGGAATTTTCCAAACATGAGACTGAATCTTCCATTAAGGAATCAACTAAACATTATATTGGAAAACATAAAGATTCTAGTGAAAGTAGTGATAGTAATCAGAAGAAAAAGAAATACAAACGGTATGAAGAAATTTTTGGTGAATTCAAAAAGATAAAAAATTCTATGTTTAACTCAGAGATCAATAGAGGAGAAGAAGCAGAAGCTTGGTTCTCTGGAGTGAAAAAATATTTCCAGATTTATAACTATTCTCATGAATTAAAAGAAAAAATGACCATTTATAACTTAACAAGAAAAGCATATATCTCATGGATGCTTGACATAAAGAAAGTAAAAGGCATAAAATAACATCATTTAACATGGATAACCTTTAAGAAATATTTCAAAAGAAAATATTTATCAAAACAATATTACAAAGAAAAAGTTAAAGAATTTTACAAATTATGATTAGTTGCCATGACCATGAAAGAACTTTGTAGTAAATTGTTCAGTTTAATTTGTTATGTGCCTTATATAATTGACAAGAAACAAAAAACATAGTGTTTCCTCATGGGTGTCTGCAAAAAGTTGAGGGACCTTTTAGATGCAATGGTGGAGTGAAGTCAATCACTCTTGATCCAAAAAAAAGAAATCATCCCAAGCAATCCTGAACCTGCCAAGCTTAGTCCCAAGGCTGCCAACAGGAATGCCAATTAGGATAGTAAACCAAATTGCGCCTTCGTTTTAGTGAACAAAATCATGCGTGTGATTTGGAAAGGTTGTTTAAAAAAAAAATAGGCCGAGCGCGTCTTTTTTGCCTCATCGCATGACTATTGGACTACTTTGGAGCAAATCTCGACTCGGAGAACACGTTTTTGGGTGTGCCAAATCCATCCATCTCCACCTTTGGATAAACCTCCTATTTGTGAGGTATTTTCCTCATTTCTTTTCATGTTTTTTTTTTTTTTTTTTCATCAATTTATTTTCCCTAAATTGAAAATTAAACCAAAATAAATTAAATTATGGCCAATGGAAACAAAAACCCCAATGGAAATAAGAACCCCAATGTAATTGGCCAATTGAAACCAATTCCCCAATTTAATCATAAAAGTGAAATAATTTTGATTATTTACCAAAATTCATACCCAAAATTCCCATGCCCAATGGAAACCAAAACCCCAATTAACTAAAAAAAAAATGAATTTCACTATTTCCATATGCATATTCATAAGGATCCTTGTGAATCCATACCCAAATCCACAAATATGCAAAGTCTGTCAAGCACATTGCAAGTTTGCATAAGTAATTTACATGCCCAATGTAAACCAAAACCCCAATTAACTCATAAAAAACAAATGAACTTCACTATTGTGAATCCAAACCAAAATTAACAAATATGCAAAGTTTGCCAATTATGTTGCAAGCTTGGATACAACTAAAAAAAAATCAAGTAGAATTCATATATTCCCCTAAAATACATAAACAAACATGGTAAATCCCTTTCCTCTATCCGAAATATCGAAGTTTCTTTTCCAAGAACATCAATAAACACCTTATAGTTTTGATGAAACTTCCCAATCCAAGTGTTAAAATAAAGTATAGAAGCTTCCCATGCTTTTAACAAATATTTCGTCTTGAACGAAGGGTACTTTTTGGTTAAGGTCAAGACAACAAAGTTAAACAATAGACTCTATGAACGTGAAGATACATAGGTAGGTTGATGTATTTGATTAAACATGCCAATCACATACTATCATACATGATATAATCCAGTGGAACCCTTGCAACCATAAAATCCATAAAGATCTGCTAAATAGACTTTGGAGTCCAAAAAACATCACACTACAACAAATAATTACATATATAACAAAATCGTTTCCTATACTGGGATTTTATTCATCAACAACACATTATGCCGCCTATTCTAGGGTCTAGTTGTTGCCTCTACCCGCAATCTGGGAGCTGGTCCTGCAAAGGCAATAGTTAGCACCTCACAATTTCGACAAAACTTCATAATCTAAGCCTTAAGATAAGCATGAGGAGCTTCACAATAAACATATGCACTCAAGACACTTTATGTACACATTCATACTTAAAAATTGGACTTAATACTTGAATTTAGGACATAAATATGAAATGAAAAAATGTTAAATGTTTATTCTTTACTGTAAAGTTCAAGATGAATTTTTAAATTTACATGATAGATTTAATTTATATGTTGTTATTTGTCGTACATTAATTATATAGTTTTTGGTGCTTAGATATGTCATTATATCATGTGTTTATATTTCTAAAGATATATTATTTGTATTTATGATTGCAGTGGCTACTATGGATAACAATGCGGAGATACTTAGGTTTATTTCCCATTTAAGAGAGATTGGTTATGCTTGGAGAGGTGGAGATGAGCTCTGCCACTCCTTGTTAGATTCTTTGTTGTCTATTGTTGATAGGATTGCAATATCGAATGATGCTTTGTATAGCATCGCATCTTACAGGGAGAGGAAAAGACAACAATATGCTGATGGGTTAAGTTACAATGAGGTAAAAAAGCTCAAAATAACAAAACAACACATCTATTCATTGTTTAGACTGCCTGGGACAGATGAAATTCCAGATATCAATAGGCCACATATTTCTATTGAGTGGTGCACCTTTTCACCTATCAGAGACAATTGGATGGATAGGTGGTACATGGTTTTTGACATTCCCCCTCATAACAATAGGGAAGTATCGATGTACTTCCTCCAAAAATTGTATGCAGAGTTTGTGATGGGGAAACATGTCAACTATTTTGACATTTTGGGCTTCCAGGGAGTTGAGGGATGCCCCAACACTGACCCAATTCTAGGCATAGAGATGCCAATCCATAGATACCTGCACCTCGTGCCCAGCTACCGAGGGCAGACATCCCTCCTGCACATGACATGGTTTCCCAGACACAGGAGGCGTTTTTGACTCTAGCTGAGATGGTCTCTCGACACATGACCACTATTGACTAGAGAGCGCCCTCTTTCTCTACTGGTGTACAACCACCAGCTTCTGGTGGTGGAGGTCATGGTACCACTACGATGACTGGTGGTCAGGGAAGGACATTGTTTTAAAACTCTGTTATTGTTCAATTTTTAATTTTTTCATACTATATGAACATATTAAAAGATCCGTAATATATGCAATATTTACTCTTGCAGGAGATTGATGCCTCTCATGGGGGTGGTACTGCACCCGGTGTGGTTGCACCCGAGGCCCAAACAACCTCCATTGAGGTAATATTTAAACACTTGTCATTTTGTTATTACATATAATTTTGTTAATGCATGTGTTAGTCTTGATTAATTTATTAATTTGTCTAATATTTACAATTTTTGAAGTTGCAGGAACCCCATTTAGAACGTGATGCTGGAGACGTTGATATCAACAACACAGTCCAAGGTGGAATTTATGATTACTAGAAGAATGTAAGTACATGGGTTATGACTGAACCTTGTTCAAATTATTTAAATTTCTTACTGTATACTCCTTTATAGATCACTAATATTTATAATTTTTAAACTTGCAAATGTTATTAGCATCTAAAGAGGGGCAAGAAATTGATAGAAGCGGTCACTCCCATGGGGGAGATATGTCCCAGGCAAGGGTAAGTATATTACAACATGCTAGTTTTTCAGTACATATTATTCCATCCATTCAAATCCATGTCTAACTATGGTAACACTTTATGACTGCAGACATCATCGCAGATCCCTGCATCGCCTCTTTGGTTTGGATCTCCCCATAGTCTAAACATAGATAAGGGGGTTTTTTACACCAGACGACCCTCTTCCTTGAACAGAGCAGGTGTGCATGAGGATCAACCTACTCATCCCACGGTAATGTACACACTTCCAATGGTAGTTTTTGGTTAGCTATGAATTCACTTCACAAGTGGTTTTTCTTACTGTTATTTTCGCATGTTTACAGCATCAAGATGTAGAGTCATCTGTGCCAGACCTTAGTGGGATTGTTGATGTTGTGGTCAATGCTGCATCTATAATAGGGATAAGTCACACTGAGGTACATCTACTTGAATATTTGTAATTGTACATTTCATTTGTATTGTTTATGGACATGCACAATGTCTAACTATTTAATCATTTGGTGAATGTAGCCACACCTTGGTCCATTAGTGCACGCAACTGAGGTTGATGTTCAACCTACGGCTCCTATTACTACTGAAGAGTCCCAGCGTAATCCCCTAGAGATGGTTTTTTTGGTGAGATGTTCATTTTTTACATAATTGATTAGTACTTTCACATTCATGTACATGTTGATAATTCTTGAGATAATTGACATATTTTTTTTTATTCAAAGAGAAGCATTGCAAAGAGGCTCTCTGCAAGGAGGAGGACACCATAGGCACCTATACCCTTGACACCAGAGGCACCTATACCCCAAACGGATATAGTGAGTCTTTGCTTTATTTACAATTGAGTCATATTTTAAATTTTCAAACTTTGTTATTGATGGACAATACTAGTTCAGTTACCTGATCAATAAATATTGTCATTGATTTGCAGTCTCCAGAGATGCACAGTGGTCGTAGATAGAGCCGAAAAGCATCAGGGTCCATGAAAAACAAGAGAAAGTTAGATTTTTGATGTGTTAGTCCAGAACAAATATGTATTTTTATGTACAATCTGGAGTTAGAGTATAGGGGCGCGGTCCAGGACATACTATACTTTTGTTTGCACATGTACATCAAATATGTTTTTGATACATGTACATTGATAGGCCATAGATAGGTCTTCTATTTTTGTATTATAACTTTCATGATATAAAAAATATTTCATATCAAGGCTCTTGAGATATTCATGGTTCAGTATTTTAAGTGTGATTATACACGTGTGGCCAAGAATGTTTCTATGTGTAATGTTCCCAATTTTTTTTATAGATTTTACGATTGCATGGAGATATCAGTTATAAATTTGAGAACAATGCACAATCACAATATTATGTAATGACAAAAATGTACATTTTAATTGTTTTTTACCACGATCCAATTGCATATACAATGTTATATCAACAATGTCAAATTGTATTCATAAAGATGGAACATACCTAATACACATAAGCACCCAGCACGGCTAAGCAACTGATCCAACTTGGTGGAATACAAAATCATCTTACCCACATAACAACCTAACAAAATTTTAAAGGATGCACGAAGTTGACACACCTAAGTGATGCACCTATGTGGTCTACATAAATAAAATTAGTGTTTGGCATGATATATTTCATCTAACAAATACATGGGATACACATCAAACCTAAAAGTATCTGAGTATTATAAGGTTGTTTTAAAATAATGGTTATGACTATATCCTGCACATTATGTATGTCCTACACATTATTTTATCATTTTGTACTTAATGTACATGGCACTTGATGAATGGCCTCAAGTAACAACTTTGAAAGAGATGAAAGTTATGTGTGATTTTATTATAGTTTAAATTGATTAGAGAAGTACTATTATGAATCTTGTTTTATAAATTCATGTTTATGGAGTATTATTCGAAGCATTCGTAGCGTGAAGATATATATATTTTGTAATAATGGTGTAATAGGTTGGCCACTTGTTTCTAAACATAAACATGTTCCATTAAGTGGTTACTGACATAATGGCATTGTCTCCTCCTGCATTTCATCATACAAATGCTCACATCTCTTGGATGAGGGGAAGATCTACAATCACCTTCAAGGTGGCCTTTATGTGCAAAAATTTCACTTTCACTTACTGAGAAAAACCCTAGTTTCCAAAATTGACAAAAACAAATGATCTCTTGTCCATGGACCCTGAGTAGAGGGCCACTCTAGAACTATCCCCATGTACTGAATCCAACGGAGCCGACGGTTCATTGATTCGAGCAACGACCATCAATCTATGGAACGTTGAATCCCACCTCCTACAGGCTTTTAGGGACACCTGTTGAATCCCTAACCGGGGCATAGAGTGGAAACCGTGCATCAAAAAGGGATTTCAATGGGTCGTGCAAATGTATTTAGGCAGGTTCCATGTGGGAACACTAGCCACACTTTCACGGTCAAGGAATTTGCAAAGCCGACCTGTATGTGTAGAAATTGGACATTCACTTACTGAGCAAAACCCTAGTTTCCAAAATTGACCAAAAAAATGATCCCTTGTCCATGGACCTAGATTAGAGGGCCACCCTAGCACTATCCCGATGTCCTAAATCCAATGGAGCTAATGGTTTGTCGATCCGAGCAATGGTCATGATTCTATGGTACATTGAATCCCACCTCCTATAGGCTTTGAGGGACACCTGTTGAATCCCTACCTGGGCATAGAATGGAAACTGTGCATAAAAAAGGGCTTTCGGTGGGTCGTGCAAGCTTGTTTAGGCATGTATTATGTGGGAACGCTAGCCACACCTTCACGGTCGAGCAATATGCGAATTTGACCCCCATGTGCAAAAATTTCACATTCACTTACTGAGCAAAACCCTAGTTTCCAAAATTGACCAAAAAAATGGTCTCTTATCCATGGAACCAGATTAGAGGGCCACCCTAGCACTATCCCGATGTCTTGAATCCAACAGAGCCAACAGTTCGTCGATCCAAGCAACGGTCATGATTCTATGGCACGTTGAATCCCACCTCCTATAGGATTTTAGGGACACCTGTTGAATCCCTACCCGAGGCATAGAATGGAAATCGTGCATCAAAAAGGGCTTCCAGTGGGTTGTGCAAGCGTGTTTAGGCATGTGTTATGTGGGAACAGTAGCCACACCTTCACGGTCGAGCAATATGCGAATTTGACCCCCATGTGCAAAAATTTCACATTCACTTACTGAGCAAAACCCTAGTTTCAAAAATTGACTAAAAAAATGGTCTCTTGTCCATGGAACTAGATTAGAGGGCTACCCTAGCACTATCCCGATGTCTTGAATCCAACAGGGCCGATGGTTCGTCGATCCAAGCAACGTTCATGATTCTATGACACGTTGAATCCCACCTCCTACAGGCTTTCACAGACACCTGTTGAACCCCTACCTGGGGCATAGAATGGAAACCGTGCATCAAAAAGGGCTTTCGGTGGGTCATGCAAGCATGTTTAGGCATGTGTTATGTGGGAACGCTAGCCACACCTTCACGGTCGAGCAATATGCGAATTTGAACCCCATGTGCAAATATTTCGTATTCACTTACTAAGCAAAACCCTAGTTTCCAAAATTGACCAAAAAAATGGTCTCTTATCCGTGGAACTAGATTAGAGGTCCTCCCTAGCACTATCCCGATGTCTTGAATCCAACACAGTTGATGGTTCGTCGATCTGAGAAACGAACATCATTCTATTGCACGATGAATCCCACCTCCTACAAGCTTTTAGGGACACCTGTTGAATCCCTACCCAGGAGAAAAAAATTATCGAAGTGAAGGAGATAATTATCGGATTCAAGGAGATGTCCTTATAGGATCAACTTCAAGATTCAAGGAAAATGAAATAGACATATCCTAGATAGAGTGGTAGATCATGGTCTTGGGCTATAAGGCATGAGTCATGTAAGTATCAATATAATACAACAAATCCATTGTAGAAGTCTATTGAATTTATCAATATATCAAGCGCTCAATGTATCAAACTCCAAATAATCAATGAGACCATGAAACCAAAATATCTGACTACCACATACCTGACTACCTACCTCTGGTCATTCGACTAGACCATCGGGATCACCTCTAATAACAACGGTATCCTTTAGCCTCTCGTGCTCGGAGTAAGGCAACAAGTATCGTGACTTTGATGAGTTCTTGTTTGGCATTGTTTGCAGCTGGAGGTTTGTGCCAATAACTAAGTTTGTATAATGGTATACAATTTGACCTGGTCTATAATCTTCAAATACATAACCTTTTTTCTTTTATGCGTGGGAAACATGTGTTAAATATTCCCCTTTGATAACCATTGACCCAATTGGAAAATCATTGCTCTTGGAGTCGCTTAATGATACAATGAGGGTCTGCTTCCCATCTCAGCAACGTGCCAGCCGGTAGTCAGTGTGTCATTCATTGTCTCTCGGGGAAACCACTGCGTATATGTGCCACGCATAAAATAAAGTGTAGACCTAGGAGTCAGCTAACTAAACACAACTAGTCGTCAAACATTTCAAAGTGATCAACATAATAGTCGAACTTGGTTGTATGAGATCTGAAATGTGGTCATAGTCATGTGAAATACTCGACTGGCCTTCCTCCAACTGGGATAATTCTGTTCACGCACTGTCTGTAACCTAAATTTCCATGCGGACTGTCAAACCTGCGAAAATATGCTTAGAGTGTTTCTCGAACAACAACTACTACTATTTATACAAAGGATAAACGTGCATGCGTTATTGTTAACAAAAACGGGGGCGTGTTTTGGATACATAAAACGCGTGCGCATTTTACTCTAATAGAATTTTGGAGCATTTAAGAAGATAGTTGCATGGCTAAGGGATCATTCAAGGTTTAGGGGGGATTAACAAGCACTCCCTTAGTCTTTGTGCCTTAACATCCCCCCTTTCTTCAACCTAACTATATTGTTTTACAACTCTAGGGGTGTGTATTAAGGGGATACATGGGGATATGTGTGTGTGTGAGAGATATGTTAGGGGGTGTTATTGGTAATGGGAGACATACAAATGTGTGTGTGTGTGTCAGAGAGATAGGTTAAGGGGTGCTAGTGGTAAGGTCTGACACAGGGATTTGTGTGTGTGTGCCAGAGATATAGGGTAGGGGGTGCTAGTGGTAAGGTCTGACATAGGTCTGATGATGATGATGAAGATGTTTTTGATGATGATGATAATGGAGGATGAGGATGGTGATGATGATGGTGATGATGATGTTGATGATGTTGATGTTCATGATGATGATGATGATGATGATGATGATGATGATGATGAAGATGAAGATGTTTATGATGATGAGGATGATGTTGATGATGATGATGATGATGACGATGATGGTGATGATGATGTTGATGGTGATGATGATGATGATGATGATGATGATGATGATGAAGGTGATGATGATGATGATGAGGATGTTGATGATGATGATGATGATGAAGATGTTTATGATGATGATGACGATGGAAGATGAGGATGGTGATGATGATGTTGATGATGTTGATGTTTATGATGATGATGATGATGAAGATGACAGTGATGATGGTGATGATGATGATGAGGATGATGACAATGATGTTGATGATGATGATGATGATGACGACAATGGTGATGATGATGATGATGATGTTGATGGTGATGATGATGATGATGATGTTGATGGTGATGATGATGATGATGATGTTGATGATGATGATGATGATGACGACAATGGTGATGATGATGATGATGATGTTGATGGTGATGATGATGATGATGATGTTGATGGTGATGATGATGATCATGTTGATGATGATGATGATGATGATGATGATGATGATGAAGGTGATGATGATGATGATGATGATGAAGATGAAGATGATGAAGATGATCATGATGATCATGGCGATGTTGATGATGATGGTGATGATGAGGATGAGGATGGTGGTGATGATGATGATGATGATGATGATGAAGATGTTTATGATGATGATGATGAGGATGAGGATGGTGAGGATGGTGATGATGGTGATAATGATGGCGACGATGATGATGAGGAGGATGATGATGATGATGTTGTTGTTGATGATGATGATGATGATGACAATGGTGATGATGATGTTCATGATGTTGATGGTGATGATGATGATCATGTTGATGATGATGATGATGATGAAGGTGATGATGATGATGATGATGTTGATCATGATGATGATGAAGATGTTTATGATGACGATGACGATGGAGGATGAGGATGGTGATGCTGATGGTGATGATGATGTTGATGATGTTCATGTTCATGATGATGATGATGATGATGATGATGGCGATGATGCTGATGAGGATGATGATGATGATGTTGATGATGATGATGACGACGACGATGGTGATGATGATGTTCATGATCTTGATGGTGATGATGATGATGATGATGATGATGATGATGATGATGTTAAAGGTGATGATGATGATGATGGTGATGATGAAGATGAAGATGTTGAAGATGATCATGATGATCATGGCAACGTTGATGATGATGATCGATGATCAATGATCATGGTGATGATGATGGTGATGCTGAGGATGAGGATGGTGATGATGGTGATGATGATGATGATGATGATGAAGATGTTTATGATAATGATGATGATGATGATGAGGATGGTGAGGATGGTGATGACGATGGCGATGATGATGATGACGATGATGATGATGTTGATGATGATGTTGATGATGATGATGATGATGATTATGACGACGATGGTGATGATGATGTTCATGACGTTGATGGTGATGATAATGATGATGATGATGATGATGATGAAGGTGATGATGATGATGAGGATGATAATGACGATGATGATGATGAAGATTTTTATGATGATGATGACAATGGAGGATGAGGATGGTGATGATGATGTTGATGTTCATGATGATGATGATGATGATGATGATGAAGTTGATAATGAAGATGAAGATGTTTATGATGATGATGATGATGAGGATGAGGATGGTAACGATGGTGATGATGATGGCAATGATGATGATGATGATGATGGTGATGATTATGATGATGATGTCGATGGCGATGATGTTGATGTTGATGATGCTTATGATGAAGATGAAGATGATGATGATGATGAAGATGGTGAAGATGATGAAGATAATCATGGCGATGTTGATGATGATGATCGATGATCGATGATCATCGTGATGATGATGGTGATGATGAGGATGAGGATGGTGGTGATGATGATGATGATGATGATGATGATGACGATGGTGATGATGATGTTGATGATGATGATGGAGGATGAGGATGGTGATGATGATGTTGATGATGTTGATGTTCATGATGATGATGATGATGATGATGATGATGAAGATGAAGATGTTTATGATGATGATGAGGATGAGGATGAGGATGGTGACGATGGTGACGATGGTGATGATGACGATGATGATGACGATGACGACGACGATGATGATGATGACGACGATGACGATAGTGATGATGATGTTGATGTTTATGATGATGATGATGATGATGATGATGAAGATGAAGAAGAAGATGATGATGATGATGAAGATGAAGATGATGAATATGATCATGATGATCGTGGCGATGTTGATGATGATGATCGATGATCAATTATCATGGTGATGATGAGGATGAGGATGGTGATGATGATGATGATTATGATGATGAAGATGTTTATGATGATGATGATGATGATGAGGATGAGGATGGTGAGGATGGTGATGATGATGGCGATGATGATGATGAGGATGATGAGGATGATGTTGACGTTGATGATAATGATGATGACGATGATGGTGATGATGATATTCATGATGTTGATGGTGATGATGATGATCATGTTGATGATGATGATGATGATGATGAAGGTTATGATGATAATGAGGATGATGATGATGATGATGATGATGATGAAGATGTTTATGATGATGATGACGATGGAGGATGAGGATGGTGATGATGATGGTGATGATGATGTTGATGTTCATGATGATGATGATGATGATGATGATGATGATGAAGATGAAGATGTTTATGATGATGATGATGATGAGGATGGTGACGACAGTGATGATGATGGCGATGATGATGATGATGATGATGATGACGATGATGATGATGATGTTGATGATGATATGATAACGACGACGATGGTGATGATGACGTTGATGATGTTGATGTTGATGATGATGATGATGATGAAGATGATGATGATGATGATGATGATGAAGATGATGATGATGATGAATATGAATATGAAGATGAAGATGATGATGATGATGATGATGATGAATATGAATATGAATATGAAGATGATGACGATGATGAAGATGACCATGGTGATGATGATGGTGATGATGATGATGATGAAGACGATGATGAAGATTATGATTATGAATATAGCGATGAGGATGATGTCTACGATGATGAAAATGATTGTAATGTCCCCCTTACTACCTTGATGCCAATATGTGCGGATAATGGGTAAAGAAGTTGTTTGCTTATGTCAACAAAGGAGTCCATATTAAAAATGTCAATACCATGTGCATTGTAACACAATCATTTGAAAATTATTTTTAATATAACTCACCACATGTCGTCGCCATAGTGTCCTGGAAGATGTCTTACTGTGCATACATGTAACATCACCCAAAACCTGAAGGAAGTCTTTAGTGGAATTTGGGGTAAATTTAAGCTCCTTACAAAAAGGCTATTCAGAATATAATAGCCATTACGTGAGATATTATCATTACCATCTGTTCATGCAGTTACCCTTACATTTAATGACATATGCTAAATTTGTTGGTTCGAAAACCAAAGTATACTGAAACAATAATTTGGGTTCCTCATCCCTCTTCATTCAACAATTTAAACCATTATTATGATCAGACTTAAACAGTGATACACATATGAGATAAAACATAAAATGAGTACGTCAAGGTCCAAGAGAAAATAAACATCAAGAACATAAAAGAAGGTATATATCAAGGACACATGAAAACGAGACCAATGTACGTGGTTCACCCAATCCCTGGGCTACGTCCACCAAACCTTCATGCCATGTATTATTCATTCGATAAAAAAATTGCACTTTGCAACATCCCTGTTGCCACATTTTTCTTTCGGTTATTCCCATGGTTCTCTAACCAAGCTATAACCCAACCATTAGGCTCGTAGTACTCTCAATTTGACAAGCTAAAAGCTGTCATAAAATATATACATTTATAAAAATAGAGTCCCATGTGCTGGTCATCTTCAAATGCCCATAATTATAACTATCGAAGTAACATGTGCTGATTGACTCATACTTCGTGCCTTAGTGAGGTAACTTATATCTGTTTAGAATACGGGTTAGAATAAGTCACCAGGTGTTTCTTTCTTTAGATTTCGTGAAAAGAGACCCTTAAACTATGTACCCATGGTACAATTGCACATGTCCCCAAGGACAAATGTTTATGATCAGACCATTATCTTTTTAATTCAATCTAAGGTCAAAGGGGGGGTAAGTTTCCTACCAAGCATAAACCTAGATCCAAGGGCATATGACCCTATGTGTATATATCATTCGTATATAACAATACAAGTATGCAACACATAACTTTAACTTTCAAAACATTATCCTATGCTCAAGGCTAAGTCTAAACCTAAAATCTTGAAGGTGGCCAGCGTTAATCCTCATATTAAAACAGAGGGCATTAAAACAACAAGCTGTTCAAAACAGGATTATAGGTAACCCAATACCTTTGGGATTCGTTGCAATTAGATGAGTAGAAAGACACCCAAAGTCATCGGGTTAGAGACTAGAATTAAAAGTACTCCTTGCTTTTAAAGATCTGGAATTGACATATGAATTGAAAAGGGGTCCGTCATCTGAAAATTAACCCAAAAGTACAAAGCTACAAAAATTACGAGAGACATCAGGTAATTGCCACCTTGCACACTTGCAAGCACTTAGCGATCTTAAAAGGGAAAGCATTTTAATAGTTTCAGAAATCCCATGGTTTGACCAAAAATATGGTCGCAAATACTCTATGCTTAAAAGGGTATAAAGACAAGCAAGCCGCTGAAACAATTAATTATCCCAATATAGCAAGTCAAACGAAGGAACCAAAACTCTGTTCATGGTACTGGAATCTGGTGACTGACACACATTTTATGCTCAACGAAGCACTGAGCACATACTAAAAAATCTGTGTAGCACGGCATATCTCTGAAATAATACCCTGGAAACTTACCTCCCACAGCACGCCCGTGCCAAACACACACGCCAGAATCAGGGACCCCGCCATCCATCAAAGATTTTATTGGATTCTGGTTTTAAACGTGGTTAACAAAACCAACGGCAAATGATCGAACCAGCGGACCAGAGGCGCAATCAGGGAAAAATAAAGTGGATCTACATTCACAGTTTAGGAAAGATGTACTCAAAAACTATAATCGGCTGTAAATCAAGGGATCTGCCGGGGAAGGATCCAGTTCACTTCAAGGATCTGGACACACACTCCATTCTACTAAAAGACATGGCGCCACAGCCATTTGTTCTAGCTAAAACAAAATGGGGTTTACATACCCTGGAAAAACATAAAAGGGGATGGAGTAGTTTACAGAAAAATTCACCACGACTCCCAAAGAGCTAAGTATACCCATAGAGGGCAGTAATACATCCAAAAAATGGTCACTTGATCTTGCTTAGGCCTGTAACTAAACAGTAACTTGAACCAAACAAAAATACCCATATCGCCTGCAGAATCTAGAACCCTAAAACAAACCACACGGTGATGGACACAACGTTTTTCTTTAGATCTGGAGTTGGTCTAAACAGTAAAAGATTACAAAACACTGATCGCAAGATTGTGTTCATCAAAACCACAGTGATATCCTAGAATCAATCAGATCTGATAAATCTACAGGCAAACGCTATGGTGAAAGTTTCGAAGCGTTTAAGGACATAAAACACTGTCTGCCGAATCATGGCATGCGTTATCAAAGCAAACAATAAACAATAATTGCCAGCAATCGTTATGATACAACTTCTAAGGGGTATAGGGTAGAACGTTAGCTACCAAAACCTGGTATGCTGCTCCCAAGAAATTGTTACGGCTTGGCTCTGAGTTTTCCCCAAACTTCCACGGTGGTCCCTTGAAATATTTACACTGCTTCCAGTAGGTCGCACCAGAGGTATTTTCTAGGCGGAACCTAAAAATCTCCTTCAGAATCCGACCCAAGAGGTGTGTCCCTTACTAATGTGTTCCCTCTTTTAACTATCGTAGGAAGGATATTTTTTCCAAAAAAAAGGACTGACATATTCCCCTGATTTTCTCCTTGTTCCTAGAATAACTCCACGATTTCCTCCTTGAAAATCATACCCCTGCTTAACTATTCTTTAGAAGAAAGGAATCTCCACGTCCCCTAGCTTCCTAACTAAGGAGTTATTATGCTTGGATTTTTCCTTAGAAAACCCATTCACCTCGTGGCAAGTCGACAAAGAGAAGGATACTATTTTATAAGAATAGTAACAAAATCTTATAAGTATCCATAGTGTAGTTCAATTATATATATCTACATCTATAACTTGAATATGAATATGTTGTTTCTAAGATTCTATATATATGTATAACTCTTTATATATATAGATTCATCTCTAGGTATATTTTCATAGATATACCTATATTCTCATGTATATAAATATGCATATGTTTGTCTTGTATATAAGCATATATCTTCACGTTTGTTCTTACCGTAACTACACAACTACCAGTGCTCACGTAGTCTAGCTTCCTCATGTTACCAATATCGAACTCGTACGAACCCAGGTTACACTTTCCTAGATCTCCATGTCCTTGTTAACTTCGGCCCCTCCCTCTTAGCGATAATTTGTTGCTCGTCGTTGAGGTTGTATGGAAGTCTTAGATCTCTCCGGTCTACCCTTAGGAAATGAATCTCTTTAACTTACATGGTTCTTACTAGTGGGGCCTTGGCCTTGAGCTCCTCACCAGAGAATCAAGTACAATAACTATTCATAATTACAAGGCATTTGGGGGCATGTAGGAGGGACATTACATCCTCCTCCCCTTAAAAACAACACTGTCCTCGGTGTTCATGGCTTCAGCCAGTCTCCTTTTCCTCATGAGTCATCTTTTCTTGCTTCACCTTTTCTTGTATTAACTTTCCTGACTTCTTATCAAGTTTTCCATCGTTTGAAACCTGTAGTTTTCCTGCTACAAGTTCGCGTCTCGCCCAAGTTTGCCATCGTTTAAAATCTGCAGCTTCCCTGCAACATGTTCAGGTCTCGCCCAGTATTTATTCAGTATAGCATGTACAAAAATTATAATTCAACTAAACATATGCCATAGATCCCTTTTTGCAATGTTCATAACACCCAATCATTTTCATAATATAATAAAACCTGATTACTATCCTTTTACTATTGGTTTTATTTCCAAAACTTGGTCAATTAGGTCATCCTCTACCTGAGGAACCATTTGTAACATGTTTTTATGCTTGTTATGTTTTTTTCCAAACTCCCTTTGAGTTTCTTTTTTCTTTTTCTGGTGTGGACTTACAAGAATTCTAAGGTTACTTTCCTCAGTGACATCAAACAGTGTCCTGTCTTTCTCGATGTCCAAATTTTTTGCCTAGGTCTTTCGCCACACCCCATGCCTAACACCAATGTGCTCACGCGGAAATCGCTTGCCTAACACCATTGTGCTACTGCAGCATGTATGACTAACACCAGTGTGCTCACGCGGCAATCACTTGCCTAACACCACTGTGCTCCTGCAGCATGTATGCCTAACACCAGTGTGCTCACGTAGCATCCAAATTTTTATTTTTATTTTTGTATAAATTTTAACATTGATTGTTGTAACGCACATTCTATGGTGCCTGCCTGACTTTATTGTCATTTTCCCGATTCATAATTCAACTTACATGGTCAGTCAAAGCATTAAAAAATGCCAATAATCAAGTAATGAGAGATTCATGCTTTGCATCGATTTTTAATCGTCCTTCACGAGTTACATATCCTTGTAAACAAAACAAGAATTACTCCTTACTCCTTTTCTCAGCAATTGAGCGTAACTTACATACACTGGAAGATTATATACCATAATGTACTTCGATGTAGCAATGGTTATAGCCTGCAATGTTAGTATGCAACAACATCGTCATAAATCAGCCCTTGTTCATAAAGAAAATTGAGGTTCGACAATTATATTGAGTAAAACATCACCCATACTTAACCTCCTTATTTATAGCAACAGATATTTTCTAACTGTCGGCTCCAACCGATAGTGTTTGTGGCCTATCCTGCCATGTTAGCATGTGACAATATACAACATTCATTAACTTATTTATTTTTAACATCAATATCAAATCCATATCAGCTCTAAGATGCCAATCTTAACATCACCCAAGCAACAACAATGTTTTCCAAATTCTTAATGGTTTTACTCACAAGACTACCAACAAGATCATTTAATCGAGTGCTAGAATTCAATTATAGGGTTCTTGCTAGAATCTATAAATAGACATATGATAGCAATAAAATAGTCTACTTGATTAGCATATCAATACCCAAAATGAAAAATACCATCCATGGGAAAGTAAAAACATAGGATAGTTCAAGATCAAACTCAATTCCAGAATGTTCACCCATAACAGCATGAATCTAAGAATCCATTTTTTTAACAATTATGAAGCTGGTACTTGTAACTACACAAAAACATTTCAGTATGTGCAACATCATTCGCTAATATCCAAAACATCCCTAGCAAGATCAACATAGATCAAGAAGTACATTCGCCAATCTGTCTCTTTTAAGGATTTTTTCAATGCTCAAACCAGCAATGTCATGATTCATAAGGAGATACGGCTTGTCTTGTATTTTTTTTCATTTGTGACTTTACTGAACAAGCAATAGGTTTTAACATACAAAACTTCAAAACCTCTATTTATGAATTTATAACCACAAATCAAAACTGTTAACAACTTTCAAACCTTCATTTTTCTGCCGTTGTCAAGAAATGTGTCGACATTCTTTAAGCATTTAATTAGATCTTTGGTATTCAAGTCGCAAGGGAGGAGATTAAGTATCAGAGGGAAACTTACCAAGAATCAGATTCCAGTTAATACAATGTCAGCAAATAGATTCATGATTGATAGCTGATTAAATTTGGAAGCCAATCAAGGATTTCGACCTCAATACTCAACCACAAGGTTAATGGATTACACATATCAGCAGTAATTCCAACTAAGGAAATAGGAGGCATTCCATTCATGACTCTTCCATTAACCTTATCTAATCAAAATACAAAACAAGGTCCCGGTCCATGCCCATACATGCAATCATTAGATCTTGACAGAAATCAATATATAAACAGATCTATCCTTGCAAACTCATACCACCATAAGATCGGAATTCCCATACATGAGATCTATACTTGGAACACATATCATCCTTAGATCTAAACATGCAGCCCTATACAAGCATTGGGTCTAACACGATTAATTCCCTATGATCAGATATATCTTTGCAATTACATACAACCATGGAAATATGGATCTCATACATCTAATCTATATCTAAAATGCATGCAATCATTAGATCCATGCATGAATACATTTAGAGCCATCGGACCTAACAGGATTCGTTTCAAATCCATCTTTGCTAGTGTATATAACCATGGGAATCTAAATCTCACAACCAATCTATACTCTAATGCATGCTGGAATTCGTGCAATAATATAATCGTCGAAGCGTACTCATACTTGGATGCATATCTAACAATCTCTTAATTGGTCACATAATGAGGTCTTGAACGCATATGGAAAAACACACAAGAATCACAGAAACATACTCATGCCCCGATGTATATTGAAATTCTAGGTGCATAAGAAAACTCAAGCATAATCTCAGAATATAATCATAACCAGATCCATATTTATGAATTGAAGCAAAATCACAGTACAGACTATGAATCCCCAATTCCCATATTACTATTTTAATAGAAACTCCTATGGTACTTTCGTTGACCATGAGCTTGACCAAGAAGACCTCTATACCTCAGTAAATTTTTATTGGCGCAACTCAAAATAGAGACGAAGCAATCATCTTAGCTATTTGTAAACATATTCGTAAGTGAGAAAGGGAATAACTGGATACCTGTGTACTTACATGCTCGGGTCTCACATAGAACTGTCAAGGTATAGGGTCATCGTCGTTGTGATTTGAGCTAATGTTCCAGCCTCCCCTGCACAATCCAAGGTCAGTAAACATGTAGTTCTAAAGTAAACATGTAGGAGCGTTTTGAGCCCAATTAGTCCCAAGTGTTTCAAACTGGCTCTGATACCATATGTAATGTCCCCCTTACTACCTTGATGCCAATATGTGCGGATAATGGGTAAAGAAGTTGTTTGCTTATGTCAACAAAGGAGTCCATATTAAAAATGTCAATACCATGTGCATTGTAACACAATCATTTGAAAATTCTTTTTAATATAACTCACCACATGTCGTCG
>LPNX011115037.1:4301-17603 GCA_001517045.1 Pseudotsuga menziesii
TACTGAAACCCTAATTTTCAAAACTTGGAATTTTTCAGATCTGATTGGATGAACAGATATATCTCTTCAAATGGAG
This sequence comes from Pseudotsuga menziesii, assembly GCA_001517045.1. NCBI lineage: Eukaryota > Viridiplantae > Streptophyta > Pinopsida > Pinales > Pinaceae > Pseudotsuga > Pseudotsuga menziesii. The sequence goes on from LPNX011115037.1 coordinate 4,378, forward strand.
CTTTTCAATATACTCCTTTTCTGAAAACAGTGGAGGGAAGCTCCCAGAACAGGAAGCCCTAATTTTCTGATTTCTTCTGCAGAAATGCCTGTTACTGTTTCTGTGATATCTCTGAAATTACTAATCCTCTGTGTCTGAAATTTCTCACTGAGGTAATATCTCATGTCCCTGATCTAAAACCGCAGGTTTAATCAGAATTTGTTTCACCATTTGGGATTTATGATCCTTTTCCCAAGGTGACCTGTTACAATACTGTTCAGAATAGAGAAGTTGTACGGCATGCCACGTGTCACTGATTCATCTTCTGAGTCTGACCTTCGGACCAAAGAAATTAAAGTCCGTTCCCTTTCTGGAACATCTTCAGGAATTTCATTTGGACCTCTGTAGCCCAAGATATTGCAGATCTCCCCAGGTGTCCTGTTTATGGATGATTTCTGGAAGAGGATGGAACCCTAACGTGGAGAGATCATATCTCCTGGAATACAGCGAATCAGAGGATTCCCTTTGGAAAAAGTGTTCATAAGGATTTTATCTTCGTTCCCTGAAATTTTCAGCTTCTGAGACTCCTCTAATGTTGGAATATAGCGACTGTACCAAAACGTATTAGTTTTAGTATTTAGGGTTTCTCCTAGCTAGGGGTCAAACTAGGGTTTGACTTTCCCGGAGATTTACCCAACCAAATTTCTTGATCCAGGTCTCTAAATTTTGGTTTTGATGAGGAGAACAATCCTATGCTGGTCTCACTCAAAAATTCCTCTTCTGTAGAAAGCCCTAATTTCCACATCGAAACTGAAAATGCTTGAAATTGAATTCCGCATCGACAGAACGATGCACCATTTAATGGAGAGTCATCTTAGCATACTTTTGCTGAAAATATGTGGAGGAAGATCCACAAAATAGGAATCCCTAGTTCCTGTAGCTGCACAATGTCTTCTTCTCAGGATAACTCTGATACCATGTTAGTTTTTCAATATTTAAGCTAGCATTATCATAAGATCTTTTCATGAGAGAATAACAAGCACATCAATCACATAATCACATCACAAGAGACAAGAGACACAAAGCTTTTAGGAGGGGAAACCATAAATGGATAAAACCCCTCAACTTTCTCTAAGATAGTATCACCACAAGATGTGATCCCAAAATAGTAATATGACCTCCCAACACAATAGCAGCCTTCTATCTTCTGTCAAGCCCAAGAATTTCCTTCTCCAAAAGTGCGCCACACTTGAGAGAGCAGGTGATGTAATTCACAAGTGATAAATAGAGAGACTCACCCTCTCTATTTATATTAGTCCGTTCACTTGAATTACCATTTCACACATAGGCTCGACCTAATAATTACTACTCGAGCCTACACCTTAATTAGTGTATAATAACTCAAGTGCCCCATAACTGTGGGGACTTACCTAATGACTTGAAATGACTTGATTACATTATTAATCCTCCCGATCGGAACATCGGGGCATGACCACATGACTCAAATACATAATAGAAACATCTCAGAATAAACATCAGGTTACAATATATAAAATACATATAAGAATACATTCCGAAGTTACATATACATCAACAGGTTATTTAGAGGGCCATCCAGAGGTTTGCAGATTGTTCCAGGAGGTAGGATGCTAAAAATTTTGTGAAAAAATATAGGGTTTCCATCAGCAGGTGGCTGAAGCTTTTTCCCTATCATTTGATGGTTCAAAAGCAGTCATAGGAAGGGAGGAATTTCTCATAGATGAAGCACTAATCTCAGAGGTGACTGAACTCCCTTGCATAAGAGAGAAGTGCTTCAAGACCGCCATACCCAAAGATGTAGAATTCGGATCATATCTCAAGACTGAGCATAAAGGAATAACATGGAAGAAGAGTGTGCCATCATCATGGCTAGAAGAGAACTGGAAACAACTACTAAAGGCCATTGTGGTCTATTTAACCTGTGAAGGGAGATACAATAGAGCAATGATCTATCATTTCAAACTCATGAACCACTTCAAAAAGAAAAACCCTCTTAATTTGCCCTTTTATTTACACAAGAGTCTAGGGAAGATGGCACATCAAGTGAAAGCCCAGCCATCCAATATTGCTGGCAGGTTGTGCCGCCATGGTCTTATCCAGCTATTGGTCCAAAGGCTGCAGTTGAAAAAATCCAAAGCAAACCCTAGCAACCACCTTGCCTTATCAACCCTAGCTGAAGTAGTCATCAGTCTCCAACCTCCTGAAACCAACTAAGCCACTATTAATACCCCTAGCACGAATCCTGCAGAAGAGAAAAGCTGAGCCAGCAGGTCTGAGAAGACATTTTTGATAAAAACCTAATAATTTTGGTAAAATAGGGCTTTCGATGGCTTAGGTGGATGATGGAACAGTCCATTAGCCACCGAAAGCACCACTTTCAGTAGCTAACGGGTCTAATAGACTGGCTGCTTAACCACCGAAAGCGAATAGAGGCGTAAAGACAAGTTTTGGGCACACATGATCATTTTTTGGCGACTGCAGTTGGCTCAGGGATGTAAGTTAAAGATGAAAGGTGCTGACAGAAGTATTAGAAAGGGTCTATTTAGATCTATTATGAGAAAACAACGCCATAAAGTCATCAACCCTAACTGTCAAGGAGAAACCAGTGGGTAACTGACAGTGGACCAGCAGCAGTGATCATCAGGAAATACTGCAATTGTTTTAATATTCAGTCAGTAAAACTAAATCTTCATTATAGTTACACAAGTAGTTAGGTAGGGTTTCAAACCCTAATTTGGAAAAACTGTCACTTTTGAGTATTTTTGTAAAAATAGATCCAAGTTTCAGGATCTGTACTTTTTGTAAAAAGGCTATAATGCCTAAGATCGATTTTATAATAAAGGTTCAAATTCAAGTATTTATAAGCCTATTTTGCTTTCATCTTCTCATTTTTACTCTCCATGAATATAAGCTCTTTTGTTATGATCTGTTCAGCCATCATCTCTTTCTTTACTGTATATATGCCTGAATGTGTATTTAGGTCATTTTCAGATTGATTAATAGCTGATAGCTGTCATCCTATTGGTTTGTTAGTGCAATTTGATTTATAAGTGCCATCCTTATCACTATTTAGCCATTTATATGCATATGTTCTGTATGTAAGTCTGCTAGCCTGATGAGTTCTTCATTCCTGCACCTTATTGTTAACTTCTGAGTAATTGTAACTAAAATCCTTGTAAATGAGTGAGTTTTATGTATGTCTTGAGAGTGGAAAGTTTATATAGGTCAACTGATTTGATCCATATAAAAAAACCCTAAAAACATTGTAAGTTACTAGGCATCCTCGAGCTACAACCTAGAGGATTTTCCTGTAGTGATAACACGGTGTATTTAGACACCACCAAATAGAATTCATAAAATTACATGGTCTCGAGTCGTTTCAATTTACTTTTAATGAATTTTTTATATATTAATGCACATTAAATTAAATTAATTTTTACATTGGTGGGTCAATCTTGCAACTCTTGCATTGGTGGGTCAAATATGCAAAAAGCTCCACCGTGTGACCATTGGTTGTGTTCCCATATTGGCCTTTCCCATACACACTTTCAAGAGCCAACGACATGCAATTATGCTGCTCTGTTTGGTTTTTCACTCAAGGACCGAAAGTCACCAAATGTCCCTGAACCACATTTTGAGGCGACTTTCAACTCGACATAAATTGGGAACCGAAGGTCGTATCGATGAACCATAAAATTCGTTGGTCTGTAGGAATGCGACTACATCTAAGGGGGCCTCTCCACTATGTTTGCATGTCCAGGTGACTACATTGTGCATTGATTTCATAAACTATGGATTTGTCAGTTTCCTTGAATGCAACTCTTGCATTGGTGGGTCAACTCTGCAAAAAACTCGATCGTGCGACTATTGGTCGTGTTCTCATATCGACATTACCCATACACAGTTTCAGAAGCCAAAAACATGCAATTATGATGCTCTATTTGGTTTTTCGCTCCAAGACCAAAAATCACCAAGTGTCCCTGAACCACATTTTGAGGCGACTTTCAACTCGACATAAATCAGAAACTGGAGTTGGGATCGATGAACCGTCGAATCCATTGGTCTCCTGGCATGTGACTACACCTAGGGGGGCCTCTCCACCATGTTTTAATTTCCCAGTGACTACATTGTGCATTGATTTCATAAACTAGGTTTTTCTCAATTTCCTTGAATGCAACTCTTGCATTGGTGGGTCAATTTTGCAAAACACTCCACCATGAGACTATTGGTAGAGTTCCCATGTTGGATTTTACCACACACACTTTCATGAGCCAACAACATTCAATTATGTTTTTTCCTTTGGTTTTTCTCTCCAGGACCAAAAGTCACCAATTGTCCCTGAACCAAATTTTTAAGCAACTTTCAAATCGACATAAATCAGAGACTGGAGGTTGGATCAGCGGCTCGTTGAATCTGTTGGTCTCCTGACATGGGAATACATATGTGGGGCCCTATCCACCATGTTTTCATGGCCTAGTTGCTACATTTTGCAATTATTTCATAAAATAGGGTTTTGCTCACTTTCCTTGAAGGAATCTCTTGCATTGGTGGGTCAACTCTACAAAAAACTCTACCATGCAACTATTGGTAGTGTCCCCATATAGGCCTTACCCATACACACTTACAGGATCCAACGACATGCAATTATTCTACTCCATTTGGTTTCTTTCTCCAGGACCAAAAGTGACTAAGTGTCCCTGAACTACATTTTGAGGCAACTTTCAACTCGACATAAATCAACAACCAAAGGTCTGATCGAAAAACCGTTGACTATGTTGGTCTCCTGGCATGAAACTACATCTAGGGGGGGCTCTCCACCATGTTTTCATGGCCCAGTGACTAGATTTTGCATTGCTTTCATAAACTAGGGTTTTTCTTAGTTTCCTTGAATGCAACTCTTGCATTGGTGGGCCAACTCTGCAAAAAAATCCACTGAAGACTATTAGTAGTGTTTCCATATCGGCCTTGCCCATACACACTTGTAGGACAAACGACATGCAATTATGCTGCTCCATTTTTTTTTTCGTTCCAGGACCGAAAGCCACCAAGTGTCCCTAAACCAAAATTTGAGGCAACTTTCAACTCGACATAAATCGACAACCGGAGGTTGGATCGATGAACCGTCAACTTCGTTGGTCTCCTAGCATGCGACTACATCTAGGGGGACCTCTTTGTCATGTTTTAATGGCTCGGTGACTACATTATGCATTGATTTCATAAAATAGGTTTTTTCTCAATTTACTTGAATGCAACTCTTGCATTGGTGGGTCAACTCTGCAAAAAACTCCACCGTGTGACTATTGGTAGTGTTACCATGTTGACCTTTCCCATACACACTTGTAGGAGCCAATGACATGCAATTAAGCTGCTCTGTTTGGTTTTTCATTGCAGGACCAAAAGTCACCAAGTGTCCATGAACAACATTTTGAGGCGAATTTCAACTTGACATAAATAATTAAATAGAGGTAAGATCAATGAACCATTGACTTTGTTGGTCTCTTGGCATGCGACTACATCTAGGGGGTTCTCTCCACCATGTTTTCATGGCCCAGTGACTACATTGTGCATTGATTTCATAAACTAGGGTTTTGCTTAGTTTCCTTGAATGCAACTCTTGAATTGGTGGGTCAAATATTAAAAAAATCCACCATATGACTATTGGTAGTGTTCCCATATCTTCCTTTCCCATACACACTTGTAGGAGCCAACGACATGCAATTATGTTGCTCCGTTTGTTTTTTCGCTCCAGGACCGAAAGTCACAAAGGGTCCCTGAACCACATTTGAGGTGACTTTCAACTCGACATAAATCAGCAACCGAAGGTTGGATCGATGAACCGTTGACAGTGTTGGTCTCCTGTCACGTGACTACATCTAGGGTGACCTCTCCACTGTGTTTTCATGGCTCGGTGACTACATTGTGCATTGATTTCATAAACTAGTGTTTTGATTTGTTTCCTTGAATGCAACTCTTGCATTGGTGAGTCAACTCTGCAAAAAACTACATCGTGTGACTATTGGTAGTGTTCCCATATCGACCTTTCCCATACACACTTTTAGGATCTGACGACATAGAATTATCCTGCTCCATTTGGTTTCTCGATCCAAGACCGAAAGTCACCAAGTGTCCTTGAAACAGATTTTGATGTGAATTTTAACTCAACATAAATTTCCAACTGGAGGTCAGATCGATGAACCGTCGACTCCGTTGGTCTCTTGGCATGTGACTACATCTAGGGGGGCCTCTCCATCATGTTTGCATGGCCCGGTGACTACATTATGTATTGATTTCATAAACTAGGGTTTTGCTTAGTTTCCTTGAATTCAACTCTTGCATTGGTGGGTCAACTATTGCATTGGTGGGTCAAATATTTCATTGGTGACACACATATGATATCTTCTCTCTTTGATTTCCTTGTTACATTCATGAAAATATCTAGGAAAGAGGTGAAATTTCTGAAGTCTCATTAATTTTCCCTAGTTCAAAACTTTTCTACATGGCATCATAGGTTTTTTTGGTTGGGATCACTCTATAGGTGAAAGAGGGATTTGGTATTCTAATTGTTGTGTTCTTAGGTGAGGTGCTTGAATTTGTTGATATTGTTGGGGTGTGATACCCTAAATTTCTTTGGAGAAGCTCTTGGACCCTAAAAAATGTTTTCTCTTCTTCATATTTTTGATTTTTTAACATGGATATGGATATGGTGTCTTGCTTATATTTTAAGATTGTGTCTAGACTAGGATGGTATGTAGACAATGGAGCTTTAATATGTGTGACATATGGTAGGTCATTATTCAACATGTTTCAAGAGCAAGAGGTAGTGATGAGTGTGGATATTGTTGATGATGATACTTATCACATGTGATGAGTTGGCTCCATTTCCTTCCAAATTCCTTAGGTGTTGTTATTGATTTGAGTGATGTTCTATTTGTTCCTAGTTTGAATAAGAATTTTTTTGAGAATTCCTTATATGATATATGTATAGTATAGAGTTCCATTTGAAGGAAAATAGTGCACACTCAATGATTGTAGTTTGTTGAGAGAGGGTGGTATGTACAGGTTTCTTGTTGATCAAGTGGCACTTGTACATTCCATCGAGAGGAAAGATGGGCCATATATTTTTTGTTGTTGATGTAATTGTAACTTCAGAATGTATTCACTTGTATTTCTTATCTATTGTAACCCAATGTTTATTCTGGGATGTTATCATATCATGTCATGCCCCGATGTTCTGATCGGGAGAATCAATAATGCAAACAAGTCATGTCAAGTCATTATGGGTAACCCTCCGATTGTCTAAGGGTTAAAGTCCCCGCAGTTCTGGGGCACTAGGGTTATTAGACTCTCCTAGTAGAGGTCGGCCCTAGTAGGGTTTTAGTCATGTCGGGATTAGTATAAATAGAGAGCTGGACTCTCTATTTAGCACACATCACATACACACTCAAGTGTAGCGCATAGTTGAGGAAGGATAAGACACTGGGGCTAGAGAAGAAGAAGGTTACTGCTGTCGGGAGTGCATCTTACTGTTTTGGGGTTTTACCTTTTGTGTTGATTCTATCTCTGAGGAAGTTGCGGGGTTTTCTCCATTTATGGTTTCCCTGAGGAAAAAAACCGTGTTCATTGTATCTTGTGTTTTATTGCTGTGCTTATTGTTCTCTCAGTTAAAGATCCATATAATGCTAGCTTAAATGTTGAAAAACTAACATGGTATCAAAGCTAACCTGAGAAGAAGACACTGTGCAACTGCAAGAACTAGGGATTCCTACTTTGTGGGTCTCTCTCCACATATTTTCAGAAAAATTAAGGTGGAATAACTATCCTCCTTAGGGCACATCTTTCTGTCGAAGTAGAATCCAATTCTGAGGTTTTTCAGTTTTGGACCCGACACTACTGCTGAAAATTAGGGCTTTTCATAGAAGAGGAATTTTTTAGTGAGCGCATGCCTAGATTGATATCCTCCCCAAAATCGAAGTTAGGGATAAATTTCAAAGCATTTGGGTGGACAGAACTTCGGAAAAGCAAAACCCTAATTTGCTCCTAAACCAGCTCTGCAGGATTTCAGCTCAAAATTCAGATCTGACATCTTGACCTGGTAAGATCTAAAATCTTTTGTATTTCCATTTGAGGTTCTCAATTAAGATGTCTCATCATACCAAGCTTGATGAAAAGCTTGAGGGAGCTGATAACTTCTGAGCTTGGAAGTATAGGATCTCCCTGGTCTTGGAAGAAAATGAGTTAGACTCCTACATCCATGAGGAGGTTCTAGTTCGAGAGGGAGATGAGGCTAAGGCATTGCATAAGAAGAAGTTGGTTATGGAAAAGAGGATCATTGCTGATTCTATCAAGGATCACCTTATCCCTCAGGTGTCCTCTCTCAAGACACCTAAAGCTATGTTTGATGCCCTAACCAAATTGTTTGAAGGGAAGAACATAAACCAGAAGATGAATCTGAGAAACCAACTAAAGAATGTGAAGATTCAGAATGCAGAAACAATCCAGTCTTACTTCACAAGAGTCTCTCAGATCAAGGAACAACTAGAAGCAGTAGATGAAGAAGTGGAAAATGCAGAGATTGTGATGACTACCTTGAATGGCCTTCCTAGGTCACGGGATTCTTTCATCCAAGGAATCTATGCTAGAAAGAAGTTAGTCAAGTTCAGTAGAATATGGGAAGAGTGTTCTCAAGAAGAAGCACAAATAGCAGCTCGAGAAGAAAATATGGGAAGTGAAGATCAAGCTCTCATGGTACACTCCAAGTCAACCAAAAGAAGATCTCGTCACCCTAGAGGTAAGCACTATCACAAAGATAACACTAGAAAAGATTTGTCTAGGGTCATATTTTATACATGTGACGAAGTAGGAAATTATGCAAATAATTGTCCTAAGAAACCAAAGCTATCAAAGAGGAGCAACAAAAGAAGACATCATGCTCATGCTGCAGAGGATGATGAACCATCCAAGAAGAGAACCATATATGAAAGTGAAGATTCTTCAAGCGAGGATGAATATGTTTTGATTTCTGCTCTCACAGGTAACATTACTCATGGAAGTGATGATTGGATTATAGACAGTGGGGCCTCCAAACATATGACAGGATTCAAGGAATCCTTTGTGAGACTGTCAGAACATGAATCACCTCACAACGTGAGGCTAGGAGATGACTACCAATATCCAATAAAAGGTAGTGGGGAATATTCCTATAAGCTAGACTCTGGAAAGTCTCTAACAATGAAAGAAGTATTGTTTGTGCCAGGACTCAAGAAGAACCTCCTCTCCATATCAGCATTAGATGCAAAAGCAATGAGGGTTGCATTCATAGATGGTAAAGTCATCATGTGGCCAAAAGTAAAGACTATCGATGATGCGGTGGTGATTGGAGAACAAGAAGGAGGATTGTACAAACTAAAGGGTCATCCAGAACAAGCCTTGGTCCATGACACAGTAGAGCCAAGTGAACTTTGGCATAGAAGGCTTGCACATGTTCATTACAGAGCACTACCTATTGCAAGCAAAGCTGTCGAAGGTCTTCTAGAAATCCAAGCAAAACATGATGGGGGTCTGCAAAGGATATGCAAAAGGAAAGAATACAAAAAAGACATTTCCAAGCAGCGAAAGAAAAGCAAAAGGAATATTGGAAATCATCCACTTCGATGTATGCGGTCCTATGTCATCAAACTCATTAAGAAAGTATGCATATTATGTTTCTTTTATTGATGATTTTTCTAGGAGGACATGGGTTTATTTCATGAAGAACAAAGATGAATTATTCAGCAAGTTCAAGGAATTCAAAGCCTTGGTCGAGAACCACACTGAAAAGAAGATCAAGACCTTTCGATCAGATAATGGCGGATAATTCACTTCAAATGAGTTGAAAGAGCTATGCAAAGAATCAGGGATTAACAGAGAGTTGTCTACTCCTTATAATCCACAACATAATGGGATTGCAGAATGAAAGAACAAAACTATCATGGAAGCTGCAAAAGCAATGCTTCATGATCAAGACCTTCCTATGCATCTTTGGGTGGAAGTTTCCAGAACAACGGTGTATGTACAGAACTGTACTCCACATAGAGTACTCATGAAAAAGACTCATGAAGAAGTCTTCTCCAACAAGAAACCAAAAGTAATCTATCTCGGAATATTTGGCTGTCCTATGTACATACACATTCCAAAAGAGAAGAGGACTAAATTAGATCCTTCAAGAAAGAAGGGTATATTTGTGGGATACTCTGAAAGCTCGAAGGCTTACAGAATATATTTCCCAAGATTCAAGAATATTGACATTAGCAGAGATGTGACATTTGATGAAGATACAGCTTAAAACAAATCCGGAAAGAAAACTGTAGAAGAATCTGAAGAAGCAGAAGCACCAAGAATTCATGATACAACCATGAATGAAGAAGCTCAAGAAGAAGATCGAAAATTTGAAGAACCACAAAGACCTGTAGATCCACCTCTAGAGAAGAATCCTCATAAGAGGAAACATGCTTGGGTATGAGAACTTATCCAAGGTGCAGAAAGATATGGGGCTCCAGAAGAGAATCACAGAGAAAGAAAGAGGACCAGATCCTGCTCCAGGTATGTAGCATTACTATGTGATTTCATTGATAAAGAACCTTCCAGTTATGAATAAGCGGTAGAACGGAAAGAATGGAAGGATGCTATGATTGAAGAATACCAATCGATCATGAAGAATGATGTCTAGGATGTTGTACCAAGACCAAAAGGGAAGTTAGTAGTAACTTCCAAATGGATCTACAAGATCAAACATGTTGTAGACGGTAGCATAGAAAAATATAAGGAAAGATTTGTGGCTCGGGGGTTCTCTCAGAAAGAAGGAATAGATTATGAAGAAACCTTTGCACCTGTAGCCAACTACACTTCCATTAGATTAGTACATGCTCTGGCTATAGTGATGAAATGNCGGGGTTTCTCTCAGAAAGAAGGAATAGATTATGAAGAAACCTTTGCACCTGTAGCCAACTACACTTCCATTAGATTAGTACATGCTCTGGCTATAGTGATGAAATGGAAGATACACCAAATGGATGTCAAGACTGCTTTCTTGAATGGTGTAATGGAAGAGGAAGTGTACGTAGAACAACCACTCGGTTTTGAGACACATGACAGGGAGTCTCACATGTGTAGATTGAAGAAGGCCCTGTACAGTTTGAAATAGGCACCCAGGACATGGTACAACAAAATTGACAGCTTTCTATCCAGTTTGGGCTTTACCAAAAGTAAAGCACATTCCAACCTTTACTACAAGGTTGAAGATGGCAACCCAGTGATGCTTCTACTGTATGTAGATGATCTATTTGTGATAGGTATGGATGGGTTGATTGCTGATATGAAGAGAAATCTTGCTGCTAAGTTCAAGATGAAGGAATTGGGAATGATGCATTATTTTCTAGGTATGGAGGTGTGGCAGAGTGCAGATGGAATATTTCTTGGACAAGGGAAGTATGCAGTAGAGATCCTAAAGAGGTTTGGGATGATGGTGTTATAGCGGATTTCACCACACTAGGTGAATCACACATTGTATGGCCTTCCCCTATCCCGCTGCAGACTCATTATTCCCTATGGACCATTTGTTGTATTTTGATGTATCATTGACCATCCCTAAAAACATTAGAAAACTGATATACGTGGCCTTTTCCCCGATAACCGCGTACATACGCGGATATTCCCTCGATAGTCGCATACATCGGGATGTGTGCATAATCCAAAACTGTTGGAGAGTTCCTTGACTTGGATCCGACTCATATGACTCCTGGCCTTCCACATGCCTTGAGATCGCACGGATTCAACCTTTCAGTATCACTTTGAAAAGCTATATAAGGAACCATTGAGACATTGAAAGCATAAGAGAGAATTGAGAGTATCGAAACTATAGTCCATTGTTGCCAGAACTATACTTGAGTCTACATCCCTTTGTCCCTTTGGAGCACTGTTGTGTTCTTCCCAAGCTTGCCTTTGTTAGTGAGCTTTCTATCGGAGTGATGGAGGATTGAGGTGGTGGAGGCCCAAGTGGGGGATTCAGTTTCTCTGGTTCACAGAAGTGCCGTCAGAGGTTGTCACTTGTAATCTCTGATTCATATTAATAGAAATATATTTTCCTGTCCAGTAATGTGTATTTGAATGAATGTTGCATCCATTGGAATATGTCAAATGCTTAAACATTATTGATTATATATGCTAGAATAGATCTAACACCATGAAATATAGTATGCTTGTATTGTTTACTTGTTGTTGAGGACGTGCTATAACAATTCAAGTTGAATATTGGAAAGCTCAACAGGGATCTACTTCAACCATCCGGAATAAGGTACGAGGTTTGATCCTTTAGTGTTAGATGTTTTTATTTCTATTGCATATTGGGAAAGATTGATTTCTGGAGTCTAGTTGTCTGTTGTGGTACCCCAAGCCATATGAATTTCTCTCCGTAACAGAATTGGCGACTCCATTGGGGTGTTCCTAGTAATTGTCTTTTGGGGGTTGATCTCTTGGCATTCAATGTATTTGAATTTCTCTCTCTCTCTTGTTTCTGTGTCGGGTATGGGGGCATGTATTCTTGGTAGAGCCTGATTGGTGTGAATTTAGTCTCAGCCTGTCTGTTTGCCTGGAATTTTTTGCATCTTTTTCTTCCTGTACGCGGGTTTGTCACTTACAGTCGCATATACACGCGGGTTACTTTGGGATTTCCGCGTATACACGCGGGTTTACTGCAAACAGTCGCGTATACCCTGGTTTTTTACCCTTTTGTGGAAGATAGTGGATTGCTGGGTGAATGTTGTTAGTTGCTGAGTCTCCTTTGGCACTGCCTGAGTCTGTTAATACCTCTGTTTTTGACCAGAAACGTTTTTTTTAGCCTAAATTTTTTCTTTTAGGAAAGTTCTTGTCATGGCATCTTTGATTTTTTGTTTGAGATTAGTGCATTAGAGTCCTTTTGCCTTAGTTCTTTGCTGGAATGCTGTTTATGTGTGCTTGCAGAGTCTGGGGTGGTTAGAGTCATTCTTTTGCTTTTTGTATCTCTTTATTTTCAAAAAATCCAAAAAAATTTGCTTATCATCATGCATTGCATTATGCATTTTGCATTGTACTTCCATTAGATCTAGATTTGCTTTGGAGTAATAGTTAGGAATTCATATAGAGAAATTTGCATTCAGCATTTGAAGAAGAAATTGTGCATTCACGTAGTACGCATA
>LPNX011115060.1:3644-98299 GCA_001517045.1 Pseudotsuga menziesii
GACTAAGTTAATTAATCACCAAGGGGTGAAATTAATTAACTAGAAAAAATAATTAAAAATACAACAACACAACGAAATTCCGCAAGACTCTACACAGATGCCCAGCATGGTCATGAATCACACTTTGAAGCCTTAGCCACCTCATGGAATTGACTGGTAGAACGCCCGTCACCACTTTGGAGGATTTTGAGTGAAAACCAAACCGATTAAACTCGTTTGTTCAACAAGGTCAATTGGAAAGGGAAAAACACTCGATGAGGGGACTTCCCTAACAACCCGTTCCATGGTGTGGCATCAATATCATATGACTCACACTATCACATAAAATTACATTGATTTTCCCACACAGGGGAGCGGAAATTTCGTTTTACAAAGGGGCAATAGCCCTGCAGAAGTGAAAAATCCTCAGATTTTTCTAAGGTACAATTATGTACATCCTCATGTACATGGAGTTGCCACCTAGTCAAAATAGGTGGGCAACAAGTCCTAAGCAACTAAGTTATACAAAAACTAGACCCTCATGCTAACATATCATTACAATATCCCCCGCAAGGGTGCAGAAATTTCATGGAGAAAAAATAAGAAGAAGAGTTGCCTCACTTGAAAAAACTTTATTATGTACTTTTTTCTCATCTTCAAAGCACATGGGACATGTGCATGGTACATGGTTGGCCACCTAGTTGGTTAGGTGGTCAACACTCACCAAGGCAAATTTTGGATAACCCTCTAGAAAATTCTCAATCAAGTCCATTGTTTATCTGATTTGATTCTCCAACCAATAGTTCAAATCCTTCCACTCCTCCAACCAATCCAACTAGAGTAAATTTTCAAATGGCTAACACAAATCCCCTAGTAGGACCTAAGCACTTTGGAAACAAAGTTAGGCCATCTCCTTTCAATTTTTCACAAATTCAAGGTGCTCCTCATGACATGCCTGAGAAATACTTTGATAAAGTTCCAAAGTTCAATGGTTCTTCTGCAATCCATGTTGAAGAGCACATTGAAGCAATTTGGAATTATATTGAAGCATGTGGTGCTGAAGAAGAAGATGTTTATATGAGAGCCCTTGTGTCATCCTTAGAAGGGGATGCCCGGGGATGGTTTGATAGACTACCTACAAGGTCAATCGATGGTTATGATACTTTCACTCAGAAATTAATTGAGGGGTGGTCAGCCAAGCCAAACAATAGGTTCCTTTTAAATCAACTCTTTGAGGTTAAGAAGAAAAAGAATGAGACAATCCATGAATTTAACGTACGATTTGACAAACTTGTCTCTAATGTTCCCCAAGACCTAAGACCCATAGAAAAAGCTATCATTATCTTGTACTTGAATGCTTTTGAAGGATGGTTTGGATTGAATCTCAAGGAATAGAACCCAAACGACCTCAAAACAACTCAAACCTAGGCCAACAAAGCAGAAGCTAATATAGCCTTTATGGGAAAGAAGAATTTATTTGATGTGTATGCTCCCTCTTCTTCCCGTAGTGAATCAAAACCCAAGAAGGCTAAGGAACCTATAGCTGAAGAAAAACCAACTCTAGAAGGAATGTTTGAAATGATGAAAAGTCTCACATTGTTCACCAAAGACATAGCAAGGACTAGGGAAAATGACCGATATAGAAATCCCTACAGCCCAATACCCTATTGGAACAATCAAAGAGGGCCAGTAGATGATAATAACAGATAAGCCACTAGGAGGAATGAACCAACAGAGAATAAGAATGTGAACTTATGTGAGGATCCTGAGGAAGATCCTGAAGTCTTTGACCCTAAGATCATGGAATAAACTTAGTTGAAGGTTTCACTGATGATGATGACTTTGGTAGAGTCTTACTCAAAGAAGATGATTGGTGTTATCCACTAATTTTGCACTTAGTTGGGTTACCTGAGGAGCCGTCGGTTGACAAACATGTTCAATGTTTGATTCCAGTGTATCAGTTGATCCGTCTTCATGTCTAGCAAATATTGGCTAGTCAGTTTTTCATTTGAATAATCCTGACCATGGCCCCGCGGGGTTTGTAATAAAATGTGCTAGTAGGGTATTTTGAGTGGTTCGGTCTCCTAAGACGTAGAATCTCAAGTAAGGTATTCCATAGAGTTTTTTGCCCTTGACAATTATGCTTTGCCTATAGCCGAGTATAATTGACGAGGTTTTCTCCCGCTTCCTCCAAAGCTGGAATGCCCGATTTTGAATTCTGGGCCTTGGGGATTATTAGAGCCCAACTGAGTGTTATAAACCTACTAGACATTGTTAGAGTAGAGCATGGTCTTGTCCTAAGTCAATAGGACCTTTAAATTTTTTTCGAAAATTTTTTTTTCGAACGGGGAAAAAAAATTTTAAAAATCTTTTTAATTTTTTAATTTTCCCTAAGTTTTTTAATTAATTTTTCCATAAATTAAATGGAAAAATCCCATTTGTAATAAGTCGGTCATCCGGACCCCGAATTCAGTGATTGAAGGCTCTATTCTTAAGCCAAAAATCATTCTTGACTAGCCAGCCAGTCAGATCCAACTTTCAAATCATCAATCGGACACTTTCTCAAAAAAGTCAATTTTGGGGAAAAAATGGAGTTTTTATTTAAAAATGATTATTTTGGAGAAAATTAAAACTCTCCAAATTAATCCAAATTTAGCGAAATAAAAGGCTAAATGACATCTCATTGGGCATTTATGATGATTGGAGTTATCATAACTCAGCTTCAATCAGCAATTAGTGAGCAATAAATTTATATTCAGTTAATGGATTTGTCATCTCTAGCTAAACTCCCGAATTGGATGAGATGGAGAGCACTCATTGGTTTGATGATTTGATCGAGGCGGAACTAGCTCTTGCACTTATGATCTATTGGCAGTTGGCTCCTCCATACCTAGTTGTGGATGCTCCAGACCTAGCTCACGCCTCCACCTACATCCTCACTCCCCTCTCTTCATGCTCATGCCCCTCTCTCCTCACAGGGGCGTCATCACACGTGTGGGCTCCATTTTGGCTCGGTTTGCAATGTTAGGGTTGGAGTGGGGGCGCCTTGCCTAGGTGGAGGCCTCCCCTCACTCCCGGCTCTTCTTTTTAGGTTTTGGATCTCAGGTTATGTGACCAAGCCGGTCAGGTTATGTGATTTGGTTTTAGGGTTTTAGCACTCTCTCATTGTATAAATAGAGGCTCCTTTAGCTCTATTCAGATGGATTTTTGTGTAGAGAAACTCTGTCCAAACTTTGTAATGCTTGTTGCTTTTGCAACCGTGGAATAAAATTTTAACGCTTTGGAGGCATACATGGTTTGTTAATGTGGGATGAATACTTGGCGAATGAGGTGATAATATTTCAAATTTTTTCTTTTCATGCTTAGGTTGGATAATAGTTCATGCTTTAGAAGGCTTCTATAAGCACGTAAGATTAATTATTTGAAGTTTCAATTTAATCTTTTATGATTTTGCTCTTAGGAATTAAAAATAGCATTGATTATTCAGTTATATGATATGCTCTTTTCATTTTAATTGATAAAACATACATGATCTAATCCATCCTGTTTGCAAGTGTTGAGTTGAATTTGTGCATATTACCTCATCAAATCGAGTAGGAGTTTGAGCTCAGGTGCATCCTCTCCTCTTGAAGCCAAGGCAACTTCCGGAATTTTCAAGCTTCAAGGAATCCAAGCGTCATCAAAAGGCCACAGGTTTAAGTGTTTGCTTTCATTATTATTCATCCTTTAAAATTCATAAAATCTTCATATTCTTGAGTCAGGGCACAGTTTGGGCTAAAGTGAACATTCATTCACCAAGCCTTTGCCCCGGTTGGCTGCCCTGTTTGTAATTTGCAGTCTTTTTGGTCTTTTTATTGCATCCATTTCTTCTCATCTTTTGCTGTCCACTTTTTCTCTTTCTTTTTACCTTTTGGACAACCCTCTTTTGTCCTCTTTCTTCACCTTTTGCAGCCCCTTTTAGTCCTCTTTTGTGGCCATCTTTTGGGCCTTACTTTCAGCCTTCTTCACCACTTTTTGCAGCCTTTTTGGTCTTTTTATTACAGCCATTTCTTCTCATCTTTCACTGTCCAGTTTTTCTCTTTTTTTCACCTTTTGGACAGCCCTCTTTTGTCCTCTTTCTTCACCTTTTGCAGCCCCTTTTAGTCCTCTTTTGTGGCCATCTTTTGGGCTTTACTTTCAGCCTTCTTCATCAATTTTGCAGCCTTCTTTCTTCAGTTTGCAGCCCTCTTTTTCCTTTTGTTTCCAGCCTTCTTTGACCTTCTTTCTGTCCTCTCTTCATCCCTCTTCCACTTCTCTTTCCTTACCTTTTTTCACTCATCTTTTCTTCTTCCTTTTGGGTAAAGTTTGAGTATTTGTTTGTCATCTAGTTTGTAGATCTAGTTTCAATTTATTTATTTTTATAAACTAACATCATAACGAGTTTGAGTTTAGAGCTCTTAGTTTCAAGCAGGTGAAAGAGAGCCCAAAGGCTACAAACAAACAAGAGAGCAAGCAAGAGCAAAAAGACTAAAACATCTCCCTCATCTTTCTTCCCTCTCTCACCATCTGTTCATTCAAGAAGAAGCTGAGCACAATGATCATTGTAAAAAATTAATAAAAGGGCTAAGTGGGAGCAAGTCTCCCATATTTTTTACTTCCCCTATTTGGGGGAAGTGTGTCTTGTTTCCTTTTCATGTTTCTTAGCATAGTTGCAACTTAAGAGTACTTAGTTTTCATTTCCACTAATTGCTAGTTGTTCTTTAGTATAATCACTAATTGCTAGATTGGATTGTTGCATTTTGGTATCTTTTTATATAATTGTCAATCTTAAAAGGAACCAAAATCTTTTGAATCTCACCATAAGGTGGATCAAGAGTACTCTCTGTCGGAGAGTTTAATAAACCATCTTTGCTTTACGTTCATGCATCATATTGTTTTCTAATTCAATTAATCAATAAGTAAGACTCTTGAACTTGCAGAAACACAAGTCAAGAGCACTCTCTATCGGAGAGCATCCTTAGTCTTGCATAATCCCTGCATTAGGCATTTAGATCAGATAAGACTCTTGAACCTCTGTCATAAGACAAGGTCAAGAGCACTCTCTGTCGAAGAGTTTAATCAATTGACTTAATAAAACTTTTCAACGCACACTCCCTTTAATTAATTAACTTCCTCCCCTCATTGCTGGAGTATGCTCTGACCGATCTCAGATCGGAGTATCCAGAAACGGCACTGCCTCTCTGACCCTACAAAAGTAACTTGATTAAAACTTTTACCCCGTAACCAACGCACCGACGTTGTCTCGATTAAATACTCAGGTAGTGGGAAAATTCCAAGTGTGGGCGCCGGGCAACCCAATCTGGACATAGTTGGTTAAGTTATTGAACACCTAGTTGTGATTCTAGATAGGTCTGTCATGTCTTCGAACGGAGCCACTGAAGGTATTTCCGGTTAGGACTTCTAGACACCTTAATTAAGAGCGCGTAAAATCTTTAAAACCTACCAATAGCATTCGCACAATCTAATACTCATTAGCTTAATTCCTAGGCTTGTCATTTATTTACGCATTTTGTTGACTCCATAAGGCACTGGTCCTTGATTAAATTTGAATAATTATCTATCTTGATCAATTGTCTGTGGTTCATTTTAATTACTATCTCTGAATGTTTAGTTAAAAGTCTGGAATCTTTGCTTATCTTTGTAATCTCTTGTTAGCAACATGGATTGCTTTTGATTAATTGTCATTCTCATAATAAACAAACACTTCTAATCATAACAAACTTCTAAGTAACACCTGTCCGCATCCGCAACTAAGTAAAACACTTTAACCACATTGAGCCTTAGAAAACTCTTTGTTAGGGACTACCCCCCTTGGCTTCGTTAGGAGTTAGCCTAAACGGAGGAGCTAGGAGTAGGTGACAGTACCTAGCTCTGTGCTTGCCCCCAAGGTCACACCTCTCCCACTTTCCTAAGTGAAGAGACAACTTTCATTAGATTTCTGCTGCTGGTGTGCAATCGGCGGACAACAATTGGTATGAAGAAGAAGAAATGGTTTGAAACACAACACAACCCATAATCCAAGTTTACCAACGCAGAAACCAAGATCAGAGTATTACACCTTTTCTAGATCAGCACTTAAACTCGAAAGATGAAGAAGCAAAACATGATCTTTGAGACTATGACTTTGGTATTGACATCGAGAAAGAATTACATAAGGTCATGCAAAGTGTACCCCTAAGTGAGTTAGTAAAGTTACCCATGGTCAAGGAATAGGTTCAACAATTTTTCAATAGGATTCCCGTAGCAAATGTTCCCAAAATTGCTTGAGTCCCACCGCATTCAAAGTGCTAGAGGTAAGGATGTAGAAAAAGACCCTCCTATTCATATACATACTGCAATCTATGAGAGAAAGAGTGGAGGGCACCCTCCTTTCTATCTCACATTGCATATTAACAACCTCTTACTCCATAACTACATGCTAGACTCGGGAGCTGCTATGAATGTTATGCCTCTGCGAATTATGAAGGAAATGGGATTAGAAGTTACCAATCCATATGGAAATGTTTGCGGAAATGATTCTAGGGGTGTCCAAGCATATGGTTTAATTAAAAACTTAAAAGTTGATTTATTTGCTTGCCCCGACTTAAATACCATGATGGATGTAGTGGTAATTGATCTTCCCCCTGTGTATGGCATGTTGTTATCTAGGAAGTGGGTTGCTGGATTGGATGGATATCTAATGATGGATTTATCATATGCTTGCATACATAATTCTGATGGAAATTTGGTTAGAATCTATAGGGAACCATTTATTGATGGATATCTTGAAACTTATGAAGACAGTTTGAAAAATACTTATGGCGAAGGTAACTTGAGTGTTGAAAGAATAAACTTGGTAAACGATGATGAGGATTGTCCACCGGTTTTCTTTATGGGAGTAAGTAGTTTTGAATCTGAAGACGAAGATGATGTAAAGTTAAGATAGGAGCTTATCCATTAGGAACTGGTAGGGGAAATCATGTGCAATAATTCTAAATATATCTCTAATGCCCTTGATCATTTATCCCAATTCTCTGTAGAAGCCCCTGAATTTACCCTACAAAATGAAGCTTCCACTAATGAAGGTCTGTCAAATCCCTCGACAAGAAGAACTTATCGCCGTATTTGAGAAATTAGGTAGGATCTATGAAATAACTTAAGACAAGAAATGGCAGAACTTACTAAACGGTGTTGGGAAGAAGATGTTTTAATTAACGAAGCTCCTGGTGAGGAATTTTCTTTGAACAATTTACTTACTTTTCAAATAGATAATTCCTTGCAAATAGCTGAAAGTGAAAACAGAACTATAGTTCCTCCTAGTGATGCTCAAGATGAATTGATTACCCAACATGAGCCACCAGACCAAGGGACAGATCAGTAACTTTCGCTATCCATCTATTGTGCATTTCTCAAGCTTTTTGTTACCTCCAGAAAAACCTATGGAAGAAAGTAATGATACATCTCACATTCCTACAATACAATTGGCCTCCTTAGAAGATGAAGCAGAAAGAAATATGTCTGAAACTTCCCGAAAAGGAAAGTTACCTATACCCCATGGAGAAGTTCTAGCAAACAAGCCGATCATTCTGATAGTATTTCCCCCCTTACCACTGATATCGACAAAGTTTTTCATGATTTTTGGACTGTGGGGGAAACAGTTAAGCAAGTAATATCAACACAACCAGAGGAAGTTAACAATGTCTCGTGAATCAAGAAAAGAGGTAAGAGAGGTTTTGATTGGAAGAATTGCCATTCCAATAAACGAGGGTCCTCCATGTTTCAATGTTATACAAAAAAGAAGTAGGACGATGTCATTTTCCCGTACCCAAGGCAACACAGATGCCTCTATAATACCTACCCGTCACATTCAAGTTGTGCCATCATATATTAACCAGGGTAGGTATACCTATGGTGACAAGGTCATTGTTGAAAATTGTGCTTTTAATCATATTTCCAGACGATCAAGAAATCTTTGGATGGGACCATTAACAATAGAACGATTTGAAGGTAACATGTATTATTTTTCTACTTAAGATGGTCGTAGATTCAAAAATTCCTGTAAATCAAGTTTATCTAAGGAACTATGTCCCAGGCATGACTTGGCACATCATCTTTTCACCATCTGTTAGAGTAGGTAGGATTGAATAAGCTCCTTTGAGCAGTAGTTGAGTCTTTCTTTTTTTGGGTGTTGCATGTGTCCTCAATCTTATGTGTCCTTCTGGATTTTGCATATTTTGATTATGTTGCTTAGAGTAGAATTTATTTTCTGGCTTTTTATTTCCAACATTGCTTTTGACAGTTTTTTTTACGCATATATTCTTCCCATACATGATGCTCTTGCTCTGGTATTTCTTGCTTCCCTATGCGCAAAAACAGGTAACACCTAAAGAGGAAGCAAAAAATTGAAGTGTTGGATATTTTGTTGCTGTGATGGTGTTGCGGACTAGAGATTGCTGAGATTTCATTAGAGCACTTGTCCCAGTTGGAGCCAAATGTTATCACACATATATAGCAGTTGGGCTACCATGATGCAACATACAAATTGATCTCTTTATTTTTCCAAGCTATTCATTGAAATGGGGTTCTAGCATGGATCATTACAGCCTCAGCCATCTCAGAGCCTTGTTTAGTAGTATTTCCTTGCCAGGACTAAGATTTCCTTGACCATTGAGAGGATTTCAGTGGTGACCTAGTTCATTGGACAGAGTAGCAGATCAGATATGGTACACATATATGATCAGACAGGTATATGGTGAGATCAGGTATATGGCTCTTTGATGTATGTTAAACACCTAGGCTTATTATGCTAGGATGATCATGGTGACCTATGCTTATATATACTGATGCTTGAACCTGTGCTAAGAAATGATTAAAGAGTCTAATGTTGAAGACTATTGTTTATTCCATGCTTTATACAACCTTTAAACTCTAGTGCTTTGCTGGTTCCATGTATAACTTGCCCCCGTCCATCCAGTTCATCTATTATTGTTCTTTTTCCCATGACTTATGATTGACTGAGACCGATGAGATTGAAGATCATTTTCCCTACTTTGACCCCTTTCAATGATAGATCCCATGTTCTTAGTTGTGATGTATTTTTAGTATTCTTCTATGTACATTTACATATTACATTGTTTGGCTCTTAGCCTCTCAAATCAAGTCAAGGAGCATACTAATAAGTATTATGTGGGGGCATATTCCACAAACAACATCACAAGGGGATTCATTTCACATAGGGGAGGTTACCCATGACATTCAATCTAAGCGGCATCATCATTGTAAGTGGCATAATCTAAAATAGAAAGGGTGTTTAGTAATGGGAACAAATAATAATAAGGTGTGGCCCCCATCCATGTAATCTAATCAAATAGAAATAGTCCTATTTTGGTTGGCTTTCTTATGCCTCTTGCGGGCATCCACTAGTTGGGGCGAGGGAAGCCAATCGCCAACCTTTTTTCCTTGTTTCAATAGTGGATTGAAACCTATCTCTTTCTGCTAATGGGGGTTTCAGTTAGGTCTACCATTGACATATCCATTGTAATTTGTGAACGTGTAATGTGTATTGATTGTAATTTCTATTGAATATTCGTAAATGTTCTAGTTTCTACAAAAAATATATGTATATATATATAAAATGTGTCCTTTGTGTCCTATTTTCGGGGGTCGTCGTGTCCGTGTCAGACACTCAAATTCTTGTGTCCTCGTGTCAGGTAACTTAGCTCCTCAAACTCTGAAGGGACCTAGTGAGATAATCTCTCTCACCTCAGGGGTGAAGCACCTCCCCTGTCTCAAAAGAAATACCCTCACTCTCTCAAGAATGCGCCCTCCCAACTCTCCCAGTGAATACGCCCTCCGAGCTCAACCGATTCGCTCAGCCCTCTCTGATCTCTTGAAACTCACAAGTGATAATGACTTTTGCCTTTCGAATGTCTTTTTATAAACTTTCGATGAGATTAGGGCTCGTAAACTCTAATTCAACTTACATGCAAATATTCACTTTAATATGTTAAAAATTGTGCATCAAACCAATGTAAACTACATGCATGCATGCAACCTCCATGCACCTGAACACCTCCATGCACCTCCATGCATCTCCATGCATACCATGCCACCATGCACATGCACATGCATCATGCATCTCACCCATCAGAAACTAGTGCACCACTACACTCCACACATCCGACTGAAGAAGTCACTGAATCACTACATGTCTTCAATCACTGAAGCCATGACTACCTGTTGGAGTGCATCTCACACTCCTTACTATTGCATATACTGATGATGTACCTCCATGCTAGGCAGAACCATATGGAGGACATCTCGAAATACCCTTTATCTCTAACACTCCCTCTTATCAAGGGAAGTCCGACCATTGATGCCTAGATCCAACAAATCCCCTGATGTTGTAACTACCCCCTCTAAACCGGCTGCCACTGCAGCACTCTAATTTGATATATCTTGATCCCTATCCATCAAAGTAGTCCCAGGAGAGGCCTCTCGCTCTCTCTCAAACCCTATCACTGATCCTTGATCCAGACTCCCTCTGAATCTATGTTGCAACCAATCTTTGAAGCTGCCATCAAGTAGATCCACTTACCTATATTTGACCTCCTTGCCCCGAGATGACTCAGCTCGCTCCTAAGCTAAATCCAACTTAGTCATCTTGTACCAACTCATTCTCTGGTTGGCACTAGTGTTATCATCTCGCTCATCCCTCTAGCCTGTGAACTGGTTATCCAAAGGCTCATCTACACTGGGAGCTGTTACCCCCTTCACTAACAGGGGTGTGTCTGCTACCAAAGTACCTCAAAAGAAGAAACAGGAGATATCTTCCTCATCTGAAGAAGAAGATGCTGAGTCAGAGCAAGAGGTCAAACTCCCTGTTAGCAAAAAACCTATTTCGGTGAAGAGAGTTAGTAGCAGTGAGGAGGAAGATTCGTCTGATGAGGAACCTGCACCAAAACTGCTTACTGCAACTAAGAAAGCTGTGAAGATGGCGAAGAAGGTTTCAACTTCATCTCTAAGGAATGGTAAAGCAGAATCAAGCGATGGTTCAGAAAGTGATTCTAAAAGAGAGGAGGATCAGTTAAAGAAGTCTCTGCAAACAAAAGGGTGTTGGGAAAGTAAATTCTTTCAAAGGGAAACCAGAAAAAATTGTGTAGAAAGAGTAACTGAAACAGTTGTGGCCTGGAACAAACTTCCTCCCAAAACCGCAAGACGTGAAGATTTGATTGATTACCATGTTTTTTCCCCTTTTCTCCATTTACAGCAGGCTGGGTCCACATACAAGCAGATTTGATAGGAAAGGGGTGCAGAAAAAATTGCATTTAAAAGTTGTTTTGCACATTAGATCTCATTGTAAAAGTTGCATCTCATTTTTGATACTTAGATCTTAGTTGCATCTAGTTTCCTTTTCATTTAATTTGACTAATGCTAAAGGGTGCTTGTAGTGTGATTTGCATTGTGTTGTAGGTTTGAGCAAAAGCAAACTCAAGAAGGGGACTTGAAGAAGAAGAAGAAGAGATCATCAAAGAGAAGAAGAATATCGCAAAACCAAGAGGAGATTTGAAACCAAGAACAAAACCATGAAGACTTAGACACTCTCCTTTTTTTGTAAAGCTCTTAAGAGCCCATTTTAAAGTCACTTCTACCATCTTCATTTCTCATTCCAAGGTTGAAAATTCTCAAAAGTTGTATTTGATTAATAAAATAAGGCTAAGTGGGATAAAGCCTCCCATAGTTTGTGTTTCTTCCCCATTTGGGGGAGAGTGTCTTGTGTGTTCTTAGCTTAGATTTGCTTAAAGTACCTAAATTAGTTTCATTTTTGCTTAGAACACTAGTTGCTAGATTAGTTTCTACTCTATTTGAGCTATCATTTGGTTTCTTTGCTTACAATCTGTTTGTCTTTAAAAAGAACGAAGACTCTTGAACTTGTCATAAGACAAGTCAAGAGCACTCTCTGTCGGAGAGCATAAGTTTTGCATTTTTACTGCATCTTAGCATATAGATTAGTTAAAGTATCTTGAACCTCTGTCAGAAGACAAGTCAAGAGCACTCTCTGTCGGAGAGGTTCACCTGTGTGCTCTAATTAAAATTCGCAACTCATCGTTCCCTTTTAATAAAATTCGAATTTATCTCGTTGTTTCCTTGTCGGAGTATGCTCTGATCGACCTAAACATCGAAGTACTCAGAAACGGCATTGAACTATTAATCTTACAAGATTCAACATAATAAAACTTTCAACCCCATAACCAACACACCGGCGTTATCTCGATAAATACTCAGGTAGTGGGCAAATTCCAAGTGTGGGATCTGGGCAACCCAATCTAAACACTCGCTGGTTAAATTCTCTAAACACCTAGCTTGTGATTCCAGACAGGTCCGTCGTGTCTTCGAACGGAGCCACTGAAAGTATTTCCAGTTAGGTTTCCTAGACACCTAAAACAAGATTACATAAAATTTACAATAAAATAAACCAAGAACAATTTCAAAACGATCTCACAAACACTACTATTGAGACTAGTATTCTAGCATTCACAAGCACTTTTTTGACTCCATATTGGCACCGGTCTTAAACTTCCATGCATCACGTTGATCTGGACCATTTGTCCCTAATGTTTGCTTAAATCATTATCTATCTATAGATGCCTTTAATTTCCAAGTCATCTTTATATTGTTCATCTCAAATCTTGTGTTTTGTAATTGCAGCATGGATTGCTCATTTTATTGTAAATCTGTGATCATCATAAAACTCCTAAACAATACACATCCGCATCACAACACCAAAAACACTTAAAAAACATAGAGCCATAGAAAACTCTTTGTTAGGGAGTAGCCCCCTTGGCTTCATTAGGAGTTAGCCTAAACGAAGAAGCTGGGATTCAGGTGACAGTACCTGACTTGTTGCTTGCCCCCAAGGCCACAACTTCCCCACTTCTAGTGAGGGAACAGCTTTCGAAAGATTTTTGTTGCTGGTGTGCATTCAGCGAACAACAGGATCATCACCAGTTAATGCTCTGCACTCATTTTTCCATATTTCCTTAATAAAAATCTCAAAATCAGCTTCCAATTGGTTAAACTTGAAGGGGTATTGTGGTCTCTCACCACCCCCTTTCCATTCCAGGCAAATGGGATAATGGTCAGACACTTCCGACGGTCTAACCCAAGTTCTATACTGAAACAAAGAAGGAATCAATGATTCCGCGACCAAAAACTGGTCCAGTCTTTTCCCAATACCATCGCAGCCCACCCTACCGTTTTGCCAAGTGGGGCCAATCTTCTCCTGCAAAAGATCAATAAGATGCTTCTCATAAATCATATTCTTAAAAAATAAACCCAAAGGGTCAACTCTGGTTGATATTCCCCACACTTCAACAGCCGAAATCGTAATATTGAGATCCCCTGCAACAATGAGATTTGGAATGCTTAATAACCCCCTGTAAGCAATCGAATTCCAGAACCTTTCCCTGTTCAGTTAAGGTGCATAAATATTGAGAAAATCCCAAACACAAGATGAGCCCCTTGCCAATGCTTCTATCAGAATGCCCACCTCTGTCACAAAAGCCTTACAACAAAAAACATGAGGGTTCCAAGTAGTTAATAATCCCCCCAAATGCCCAACAGTGTCGACCGCACAGTACTCCCATCCCGGGAATATCTTAGTAAAAATCTTTAAGGCTTGTGTGCCCACATAAAAAGTCTCCTATAAAAAAATCATATTCAGACCCAGAGAAATAAGCAACGATTGGAGAGCTAGCTGCTTTGGGCGCCCTCCAAACCCCTTCACGTTGAAGGATATCAGGCGCATCACGAGACACCATCCCAGGCATTCATAGCTCTAAGTGCCCCATCAAAATAAGATTATGATGGGTTCTGTGCATTTCTGGCAGCATCCTTAATGCGCACAGAAAGAGGAATGTAAGGCTCCTCACCCTCAGTACCATTATTTTCCCAACATCCCTTCTTGGTCCTCTCTCGACGAGAACGACGGATACTAACATTTTCCTGCCTAATGAAAGTCAATGGCAGAACAAATGGTGAGGTCTGTGGACGGTCAGAGAAAATGGGTAGCGATCAATGTTCCACCAAGTTTCCAAGACGTGGGAGCGTGGGAGCGGGGAAACGCACATTGGGGACGTGTAGAGACACCACAAAATTTTGGGGTATTTTGGGGGATGGAGGGGCATCAGGGTCTCTAAAATTATAAAAAAAAAGAAAAATAATAAAAGTATGAACCCCAGCATATAAACTCTTATGTTCACGAAGAGTTTAGTGTAATATTAGAGTTTATTTGTTTCTATTTCGATTTATAATGACCATTTAGTGTAAAGAACTAAAATTTAAGATGAACCATTTTTGTTTATAAGTAAAAAAATTTAAAAATTCGAGGGGGGTGGGGCGCCTATGGGTGCCTATGGGAGCCCCCCATTTTCAGGAGGGGGCGTGTGGGAGCCCCCCAATCCGGGAAACTCCTAGACCTATGTCTCCCCAAGTTTTGCAAAAAGGGGGGCGTTGGGAAACGTTTCCCATGAGCCTCCCAGCCCCCGGGGCATGGGAAGCGCAGGGGACACGCCCCCGGCCCTAGGAGACGCGTCCCCGTGAACACTCGTAGCGATACCCTGAGTGAAGCCATCAAACTATTACAAGGATCAGAATTTTCCAAGTTTGTTTCAATCTCCTCTCTCACCAGGCAAAGTAACGAAAAATCCACATTCCTAAGATCTCCCTCACCGTGTCCACCTCCGGACCAAAGTCGACAGGTTTAGAATCTAAACCTAAGTCATCCATCGATGACGACAGAGCACTCAAATTTCCAGTCTCTTCCACCGAAACCAAAGAAAAATCAACAACAGAAGGTGCTAAAGACTCCCCCAACAACCCAATATTCCCCACCACAGTAGGGCCATCCAAAGGGGAATCATTACAGACAGCACGGTTACCAAGCTTAACCCCAGACGCTAAATCATCAATGATCGCTAAACCAACCGGTGCTAAATCAACATACACAGAGTCCAAGCAAGGGACAAACTTACCGGTGTTTTGGGAGGATGGCGTTCAAAAATCAATCTCAACCAACGACAGAGTCGTCAAAGAGCTCGTCGGAGAGCCATCGTCACCTAGACCAACAATAGGAGTCGAGCAAGATCTGTTACCTCCAAAAAGCAAGTGACAAGCATCTTTCAAATGCCTCGTAGCCCTACAGAAATGACATCTGAAAGGGACATTCAGACAGTCCAGTCGTTGTTCAACAATTCGACCACACCAATCAATATCTAGGGTTTCCTCCAGACCCTCATAAATGTCAATTTCTACCAACACTTTCGCCATCCTCTTATCGAAAGTGTGCAAATGAGCCTCGTCCAAGGTGATAAATCTCCCCAAAACATTACTAATCGCCCGTAAAGACTCCCTGGTCCAAAGCGGCAAGTTAAATCCAACAACAGTACCCAGAGGTGTCTCTTTCTCACCTTCGTTCTGCAAAGGTCGAACCCGGACTACCACCTCCAAAGCACCAGCTATCCCTTTTCAATCAGCCATAGCCCATTCAGAATCTTGACTACATCAGCTTCTTCAAGGAAAAGAAATACGTACCACCCGTTTGATAGCCAACTGACTGTGGGTGCATAATCCAACAGTGGTTTCCACATTTTAGTAATCCATCTAAGCCAGCCCTCCTTATCTAGGCAGCATACTCCAAACGCCCCACCAACGCCCTAGCACTGAGTGACAAAACTTTCTCCATTAAATTATCCTTGTCCACAACAAAGCATTTTCGCCTTTGTAGGGCTTTATAAGCTCGGGCTTTACGCCTGCCACGTGGCCTTTCCTTAACAAAACCATCCGAAGACGACCCACCTCCCGGCATACTGCACAACGTATCCTCATCCCACCCCCTCGGTGAAAACATCCTACACCTCCCTGACACCTGGCCAGAGATCACCACCAAACCGCTAAACCCCATAGGCTTTAGTAAATGTACAAAATTCGAAAAAGTCAAACAGTCTCCGTCAAAGCCCACAAAAAACCCCATAACCAAACAACCCGTCACTACAGCAAACCCCCTCTCATACTAGTATAAAGAGCCTAAGAAAACCCATCTAATCCCAAAGAATAAAAACCCATCTCCAGTTCCAGTAGGAAAGAAACGCCCCATCATCTCATACTCACCTCGTCTCTGTGAACAGTCGTTCAGCTCTCCCCAGCTCGACAAACCCTAACCCTTCTCATCGCTCTTCCCCCCATCTTCTTCTTTGTGTCGTTGTTGTAGTTGTGAGGTCTAAAATAAACATCAGCCTTTTCCTTCCTATATATTGAACATGTGGTTGGTATAGATTGAAAGGCAATAGCTTGCTCTTGATCCATCAAATCTTGAATTCGTTAGTGGTTGCAAGGCAGTTAGGGTTTTGGGAAGGCTACATAATAATTTGCTTGTCTTACTTTATCATTGGTTTTACCACATCATAATTTGTTTGTCTTACCTTGTATCTTCCTAGATTTTTGAGATTCCAGAGATCTTCTAATTATACAAGTTGTGTTGTAGAAGATTATATATTTCTTTAAGCGATATCTACGACAAAGCTTCTACTAAGAAGAAAAAAATATCAAATTAGAGACATGCTATCACCCGCCTTGTAGTTACCTGTGTGAGGTGGATCCAGGATGGATGGTAGAAAGGCAAGCAACTAAGGGGTAGAACCACGACTGCCTAGACTCCTAAATGGATGGTTGTCATGCCAATCAAGGCAACCTTCACTTTATGTTATCCTAGTCGAGGACAACAATGGGGGAGACCCAGATCTGCTTCCAACAGGAGAGATCGGACCTAGACACCAGAAGAAGATCAAATGGGGCTTCAAGGTACTTAAGGTGCAAGGTGAATGGAAACCCTAGCTCTAGGGTTTAGGCACTAGCAACTGGTGGAGATGACCACTATCTTGGGAAACGTAACTGTGACAAGGTAAACAAGGACAGAGTTGGGACTATCTAGTACCTAGAAATCAGACTCAATGAAAGGTATTTGAGCTATCAGTGAATGTTGGTAAAGGGAAAAGGCTGAGAGCCTAAGGGCAACGCTAGCTAGGAGATCAATGCTTTGTGTGCATTAGGCAATGGAGTCAGCAGTAAACCAACGTTTCAAAGAACCCACCTGGGAGACACCTTGATCTACGAACACAGAAAGTAGTTGGTCCGGAAAAGCTAAGGTACAGGAAACCTAGCTCAATAGATGACTGGCGCTAGGGCTTAGGAGGACAGATCTGTAGTTCTAGGGTCACAAAGAGGCTAATGGCTCAGCGTTGAGGAAGAAAAGAGGTCAGGGTGACCTGATCTACAAGCCCAAATCAGGAAATCAGTAGAAAAATCAGATCTAGAAAAGTCAAAATCTAATGATGGGGTTAGGAGGCTGAAAACTGATTTTTCATATCTAGGGCAAACCGGGAGGAATTAGCACAGCGTTGGGGGTGTTCTGGAAATCTTGGGCCCTGATCTATCAGCCTATCTTGTCAGATTTCAGAAAAACTCACTTCCGAAAAATTGTAATTTTCAGTAAGGGCGCCAAGGCAGTTTCAGTCAATTTTTCAGATCTAGGTCAAATGGTCAAGCAATTGGACAGCGTTGGGGTTGATTTAGGCTTTGTGGGACCCGATCTATCCGTCTGTGAAGTCAGAATTCAGAAAAAGTCAAAACCCTAGCAGGTCAATTTTTCAGTGGGGGGTTATGCAGTTTTCTGCTTAAAAATCAGATCTAGGTCAAACTATTAGGAATTTGACCAACGTTTCAGTTGATTTGATGAAGGGGAGGCCCGATCTATGAAACCCAAAAATGGTTTGGCAAAACATCAGACTATTCCCAAGTTTATTGATTTTTAGTGCTTTAGGAGTTTTCAGAAAAAAGTTGAAGAAAAGCAAGGTACAATGGAATAAGATCTGAAAAATAAGAGAATTACCTGTTGGATATTACCTGGAAATGCTTGTAGAAGTCTGTAACAGTGACGATCTTTGCTATCCCGATCAATTCTGGAAGATCCCCATGATTTCTATGACATATGCAAGCTCCAAGCCACCAATGCGCCCCCTACCCTGCATGAGCAAACGTCAACTATACCAGATTTGCTAAAACAATATAAAGAAACTAAATGCTACAAGACAGTAAAATGAAGTAATCATAGATCACAATGAAATTAATGAAAACCCCCTGATCCAAGACGAAGAGAACCAAGCGAGTTGAGGCCCCCCTACAAAAACGCTCTAGCCAAAACGCCCTCCTGTAGACAAAACAATGATAGCCACAAAAAATATAAATCTCACGAGAATTTCCACAATGCTAGGAAGCTGAAGACTAGCTAATCACCATTTGAACACATCAGATGCAAAGCAGATCCAGAAAAATTTCCACAAAAAAGTCTTTCTATTATTCAGATGCAAGAGCCGAAGACCCCTTACAAATGAGAAGTTCTCTCATTTCAATAGAAAATGAGAGAACCTCAATCATAACCAAATCCTAACCACTTTCAAAACGAGTGGCTAAGATTAAAAGATGAAATGTTTTAATCAATGGTTGAGATGAGCTCAACATACAACACATAGATCAATATAACCATAATTTACCAAAGTGGATTAAACCACCCAAAAAAAGGTAACCTACTCAACAAAAAAAAATGAAAGCACATGGTGGGTCCAAGGAGTGTTTGACTAACTCCCTTTGGGTGTCCCCATGGCACAATAAATAATACAACAATTTAATTCTTTGACTTTTGCGCCTCCTTGAGGAAACCGTGAACCTCCAAAAAGAGCTCTAGGAAATAATAAAAAATGCCCAAAAAATAGGTGTGGGCCCAATCAGGAGCTGGAACTGTTGGAGAAGGTGTGGAGGACATCACTCTCATCATCATGACTCATCCCATGTCATTTCCTTGCCTCAGTAGCCCAAATCGATTTCTTCAATAGCCATTTAATCATTTTTTAATCTGCCTCGGGAAACGTGATCCTTCCAAAACAGCCTCCTAGGGTGCCTGCGTTGTCAAACTGAGCCCACCAGGCTCTTCAGGATGGGGGTACTATGGTAAAAACAAGTGGCTGCACCCCCCTATGCCCATACAACGCCCTAGGAGATCCAATTGAAAACATCTCCCTGCTCAAAAATATCAATCTATGAAGAAAAACTGCATCAAAAAGGCAGAGTGAGCCTGATCACATCTGTAAGTGCCCGGAACTGGAAATAAACTATCTCATTAGACTCAGAGAGTCCCAATCCATCTAAGGTGTATACTCATACCCGTCATAGGTCTCTATCTGATCACCAATCATATCCAATAAACAACATAACCATCTGTGAATAATCAGACACCAATAATAACTCAGACTATGTCCATCCGTTGCAAGTGTTAAAAGGTTAAGACATGCTCTACAACTCATTCAATAACAATCACAACAAGTAGCATTCATTTCACTGGCGGTACATCAACCAATACATATATAAGGCTTTATTTATTATTACTCAAACTTAGACTTTCAAGACTATACTCACTTCATAGCTGTAGTCATTTTGCTAGTGAAGGGTGAAGGGTGGAAATGACAAGGCTAAGGCAAAGGATGACTTCCTACTCAACATCATTACACTTTGGACAAGAAAAGGGAAAGCTCACTATAACCAATGCTGGACAAACAACAACACAAGGAATGGTAGTGCCTCACAGATGGGTGAGTTGTTTAGAGAGTGCTTATTCAACTTAGGCATCATGTCCACATCAAACTTGATCCAAGTTCACTAGGATCATATTTTATTCCATGGCCTTTTTGGCCTATATGACCCTTTTGGGACTTCACCAATGCTTAAAAGCACAGCTAATCGCAACTTTCATCCGGGACATATTTATTCTTAATAAGGTCAGCAATTTTTTGGATAGAGCACATTTTAGTACATTGCTTTTTTGGACCTTTTCTTATACTCTTCAAGGAATATTTTAGCATTTCATTGCTCTTGCCCTTTTTACATATGTTAAGAAACACAATTTTACAATTTTCATTTTCCATGGGCGCATATTCAATATTTCAATACAAGTAGTACATGAGCTTTTAGTTTTAGCCAACAACATCTCAAGTGACTAGGGGGAGTTCTGCACAATGCCAAACATCGAGACAACCGACCAGAATGATTTAGGCATACAATCCAACTCACCAGAGGCAAGTTCTGTCACCAACTCAAAGCCGAGACACAATATAAACAGGGAGGCTTGTCCAACAAAAGTTCTAGCGAGGAAAAAGGTTCTCCTTGTCAAGAGTCAAGAAGTCAGTCGGGTTGAAAACTAAAATAGAAGGAAATGGATGGGTGAAGACAGTGGATGATGGAACCAACACTAGCAAGCCAAAACAATGGTGGGAATGACTACCTCTATTCTCCCTAAGGAGGGTAAGACCAATGAGTATAGATCAAGAACTTCCCAGTCTAAGTAAGGACATCAATACATAGTACAAGATACAACCAAGTCCATATAATTATGACCGCCAGATCATGATACCACAAGTTAATACATGTCACAAGAATCAGTATAAGAGCAATAATAACCATAACACAATATAAAATGTTGAGTCATAACCATGCAATAAAATCCATCTGAGACACCAGCTGTCCAATGAGAAAGAACTAATATAACACTGGGCATCCATGACTGCTCTGAAATAACATAAATGGCTACATCGGTCCTCAAATCTGAGTGTCCTGAGACTCAGTCCTGACATGGGAGAGTACAATAGTACATAAATATAATCATGATCCATAAAAAATGCTCGTCTCAACATCTCATATGTAAGAGATCTGGCTGAAAAATGTATTGTGTCTGAAAAATAGAATATGGTAGCCTGGCTACTATATATGTGATAACATCTGGCTCCAACTGGGACAAGTGCTCTGCTGAAAAGAGCACTTGAGAACCTCAGAATCTCTAGTACTCGCACTCTGCTTCTCTCATCCTCGATCAATCAATCCAGCTCTGCAACCACTACCAAGAATGCACCTGACTACCTGCAACATGTCCAAAGCTATACCAAACTCACAGACCGATTGTCAGAACAATATGTAGAAAATATATAAATACTGAAAAGAAAGATGCATGAAAATGAAAAGCAGAAAATAAATCTAATCTACAACCATAACTTTTCAATAAAAGTTTGATTTTTTATTTTGCAGGAAAACAGAAATACACTAAGAGCTTCAAAAGTGAGCTTTAGACAACTAAGCAAAACTCTATAATACTGTCGGGAAAGGCTTATTTAGGTCCTACCTACGCTACTATACAAAGTGGGATTCAAGGCTAAGTAGGGTCGGGAAGGTATCCCCTCAAATCCCTCTGGTTGACAGGACCCAGAATCTGTCGTCCAGTACTGGTAACAAGAAAACATATATCACCAACACAACGTTCGACAGAAAAAGGTCCAACCCAGAGATCATTAGCTTGCCCCGATCGGAAATGCAGCAAGTGGTTTTGGATAAGGACTTGACTTTCTGTGGCAAATCTATTCCTGTTTACCTATTCGGGGACTACTTCAATATTACGTATTGGCATGGGATGGACATCAACGATGTTTTGAGGTTGCGGGGTGATTATCTTCGAACTTCTCCTGAAAGGCACTACATCAAATCTGGGTGGACCACCATCAATGGGAATAGCTATGCTACCAACTAGGATCTCTCTAATCTCTTCCCTTACCCCTTGCGGAGTTGCATTAGGCTTATTACTATGAGGAGATGCTACATGTTTGACAGTTTCTCCCACTGTCCAGAAGTCTCTATCTTCTTCCGAAGGATGAAGACTATGGGATATAACATTACCGTGGCTAGATCCTTCCCCCGTAGGAACATGAATACGCATACCCTCTAGGTCAACTGGTTCTACTCTAGGCTGCTGTGCAGGAGAACTAGGAACGTGAGATAGATCATGATTGCAAAGACTAGATGACTCAGGTGGCAGGAGAAAATTAGGAATGAGAGGATAAGCAGATAAGGCATTAATTGGCATGGCTAAAGGAGTTTGAAACATAGCAAGATTATTTAGACAAAGATCTCCTTCAGGCGCATCATTTATTAAAGCATCCTCTTGCCAACTCAGAGAGCTATCATGGACTTGAATTAATTTACCATCTTCCAAAGACAAATGAGATAATGACCTAGCAAAATCAGAAACATGGGTTCTGCTGACCTCAGTATCAGCCTCTATTACACCAGACAACTCAAGATGGCTTTCCCATGGATAAATAGGTTCTAGTCCTTGGATTTCTCTTTCTCTATTCTGGTCAATCAAAGCAAACCACTCTTTCACTCTACGATGGATTCTTTCAACATGCCTGGCATCATTAACTTCTTCAACCTCAATTATAAGATTTGCAGCATTGTTTTGCTCGGCATCTTGGAATGGGATCTCATTGCTTCTTAACTCCTCTAATTTCTCTGAACATTCACCTTTAGGCATTTCCAAATTAATCATCCTGACACTTTGAGTTGCTCGATTTTCTTCCGAAGATAAGTCAGAGTCTTCTACTGCCAGGAACATGCTTTCAAGTTGCCTATATTTCCACACTTTATTTACATCTTCTAGAAAATGGGCCTTAGCATTATTCAGCAATTCTTCCCCATATGTATTTTTAATCCCTTCTTCAAAAGTCTCCAAATTATTCTCATAGCAAGGTTCCCTATTGATTCTGATCAGAGCCCCGTCAGAGTTTGGGACACAAAGGTATGATAGATCCATCATAAGGTATCCACCTAAACCAGCTGCCCACTTTCTAGATAAAAGCATTCCATAAGCTGGGGGCAAGTCAATAACAACTACATCCATCATAGTGGAAATGTCTGAGCATGCAAACAGATCAGCTCTAAGGTTTTTGATCAAACCATAGGATGGCACTCGTCTTGAGTCTATGCCACACACATTTCCATAAGGCCTAGTCACTTCCAATCCCATTTCTTTCATGACATGCAAAGGCATTACATTCATAGCTGCTCCGGAATCCAACATGCAATTATGCAGGAGCATATTCTGAATGTGCAAGGTTAGGTAAAAGGGAGCGTGACCACCATTCTTTCTCTCATAGATAGCAGATTGTATGTTAACAGGTGGATCTTTTTCATCTTTGCAAGGATGTACCCTCTCAGGACTCTGTTCATGACCGAGTTCTAAAGCAAACTCAGGGGTTTTGTCTTGGCCAATACCATCAAAGAACTCTTCCACTTGGCCTCTTACAGAGGGAACATTCATCAGTTCAGTTATTGGGATGCTACACATTATCTTGCTCAACTTTTTCTCGATGTCAATGTTCAGATTCAAATCTCCTAAGGCAAGATCTTCTTCTTCCTTTTTGTCTTCATTTATTACTTTTCATTTGTCAAAGAAAGAAGGCTGGGAATCCACTCTTCGTTTATAAATTCTAACCTGCGGTTCTTCTTTTGTTTCAGGGATGTCTACTGCACAACATGAGGGTTTAGGCTCATCAACAAAATCCTCTTCCTGCTCCCAAACTTCTTCTTCTTGCTCCCATGGCTCTTCCTCTAGGAGAATTCTTCCAAACCCATCATCATTAAAAGACAAATCATCCATGAAATTGATGTTGTTTGGTTGGTCATCAGGGTGGCTGGTGTTTGTTGGCTCTTCATCATTTTCATCACACCAATTGACATTCCTCTTCTTAGGATTCTCTGGATACTCGGGCCTTCTTCTATTAGGATCTCTCTCAGGACCTCTATTGTTGTTCCAATAGGATCTAGGGCCATAAGGGTTTCTATGTCTCTCTGGATCATGGAAACTAGCCACGTTTTTGGTCAAGACAGTTAGTTGCCTCATCATTTCTTGCATGGTTTCTAACGTGTCCTTTGTCTCTTTTGGCTCATTAACAGGCTCCTTAGGCTTTCGGAGCTTAGGGTCGAATCTAGAAGTGGATGGGGCATAATGATCAAAGAAGTTTTGCTTGCCCATAGATGCCGCATGCTGCTCAGCCATCTTTGCATTGAACTGGGCAGTCTTCAAATCATTTGGATTTTTATCCTTCAAATTAAAACCCAACCAACCATCAAAAGCATTCAGATAATGGATAATGATCGCTTGGTCTTTTGGTCTGATTTCATCTGGGATATTTCCTACAGTCTTATCAAATCTCAGGTTGAATTCATGGACTGTTTCATTCTCCCTCTTCTTTATGTCAAATAGTTGATGCAAGAGGAACTTCCCATCTAACTTATGAGACCAATCACTGTTAAGCTTTGTGACGAAGTGGTCATAGCCATTGATGATGAAGCAGGTAATCTATCAAACCACTTCCGCACATCTCCTTCCAGAGAAAACAGAAGACCTCTCATGAATACATCTTCATCCACAGCTCCGTATGCTTCCATAAGGTCCCAGACTTTATCAATGTGGTCTTCAATGGAGGTAGCTGATACTCCATCAAACCTAGGGACCTTTTCAAAATACTTCTCAGGCATATCATGTGGGGCCCCCAGGATCAAGGAGAAATCTAGAGGTGATGCCTTAGCCTTCCTTCCAAACACCCTAAGGTTTTGTGGAGGAGGAGCAGTCTAATTTCCACTAGGGGTTGCTCCGGCCATTGGGCTAGATGAAACTAAAAGGGATCCCAAAGGATGACTTGAGGGAACAGTGAGGCTGGACACTTGCTTGTTTTTCCTTGTGTAAGTTATGGGAATTCCTTGAGGGTTGCTGGGACGCTCTAGGAATTTAAGATTAATATATCGGGTACGATCCTCAGTGGAGTCGCAAGGTGGAGTCGCCAGGTGAACCACACAAGTAATTCACCGAAAAAGATATGTCGCATGGAAAGGTGAGGTATGTTGAACCAAGGTAGGCCTCTACCTCCCTGGCAACGGCGCCAAAATGTTATCACCCGTCTTGTAGTTTCCTGCGTGAGGTGGATTCGGGATGGATGGTAGAGGGGTAAGCAACTAAGGGATGGAACCACGACTACCTAGACTCCCAAATGGATGGTTGTCACGCCAATCAAGGCAGCCTTCACTTTATGTTATCCTAGTCCAAGACAACAATGGGGGAGACCCAGATCTACTCCCGATAGGAGAGATCGGACCTAGACACTAGAAGAAGATCAGATGGGGCGTCAGGGTACTTAAGGTGCAAGGTGAATGGAAACCCTAGCTCTAGGGTTTAGGTACTAGCAACTAGTGGAGATGACTATTGTCTTGGGAAACGTAACTGTGACAGGGTAAACAAGGACAAAGTTGGGACTATCTAGTACCTAGAAATCAGACTCAATGAAAGGTATTTGAGCTATCAGTGAATGTTGGTAAAGGGAAAAGGCTGAGAGCCTAAGGGCAGCGCTAGCTAGGAGATCAGTGCTTTGTGTGCATTGGGCAATGGAGTCAACAGTAAACCAACGTTTCAGAGAACCCACCTGGGAGAAACCTTGATCGACGAACCCAGAAAGTAGTTGGTCCAGAAAAGCTAAGGTACAAGAAACCCAGCTCAATGGATGACTATCGCTAGGGCTTAGGAGGATAGATCTGTAGTTTTAGGGTCACCAAGAGGCTAATGGCTCAGCATTGAGGAAGAAAAGAAGTCAGGTTGACTTGATCTACAAGCCCAAATCAGGAAATCAGCAGAAAAATCAGATCTAGAAAAGTCAAAATCTAATGATGGGGCTACGAGGCTGAAAACTGATTTTTCAGATCTAGGGCAAACCGTGAGGAACTAGCACAGCGTTGGGGGTGTTCTGGAAAGCTTGGGCCCTGATCTATCAACCTATCTTGTCAGATTTCAGAAAAACTCATTTCCGGAAAAGTGTAATTTTCAATGAGAGCGTTAGGCCAGTTTTAGTCAATTTTTCAGATCTAGGTCAAATGGTCAAGCAATTAGACAGCGTTGGTGTTGATTTAGGCTGTGTGGGACCTGATCTATCCGTCTGTAAACTCAGAGTTCAGAAAAAGTCAAAACCCTAGCAGGTCAATTTTTCAGTGGAGGGTTATGCAGTTTTCTATTTAAAAATCAGATCTATGTCAAATTGTGAGGATTTTGACCAGCATTTCAGTTGATTTGATGAAGGGGAGGCTCGATCTATGAAACCCAGAAATGGTTTGGCAAAACATCGGACTATTCCCAAGTTTATTGATTTTTAGTGTTTTTAGTGCTTTAGGAGTTTTCAAAAAAAAGTTGAAGAAAAGCAAGGTACAATGGACTAAGATCTGAAAAAGAAGAGACTTACCTGTTGGATCTTACCTGGAAATGCTTGTAGAAGTATGTAACAGTGACGATCTTTGCTATCCTGATCAATTCTAGAAGATTCCCATGATTTCTATGGCATATGCAAGCTCTAAGCCACCAATGCGCCCCCTACCCTGCATGAGCAAACGTCAACCATATCAGATTTGCTAACACAAGATAAAGAAACTAAATGCTACAAGACAGTAAAATGAAGTAATCATAGATCACAATGAAACTAATGAAAACCCCCTGATCCAAGACGAAGAGAACCGAGCGAGTTGAGGTCCCCCTACAAAAACGCTCCAGCCAAAACGCCCTCTTGTAGACAAAACAATGATAGCCACGAAAAATATAGATCTCACGAGAATTTCCACAATGCTAAGAAGTTGAAGACTAGCTAATCACCATTTGAGCACATCATGTTAGACACTGAGAGGGGGGGTGAATCAGTGTAAAGCCAATTTTAAACCTTTTCTTAGCTTGTCACTGATAACTACCAATTCATCATTCTACCAATCTCATAATCATTTCATAAACATATCATAAGCATTTGAATCATCAAGAACCATAACACAAAAGAACACAACACCATATAAATTTGTAATCTTTTTATATTAGTTTTGGTCCAGCTACAACCGTTAGGTAAAATCAGCACCTACTGATATGGAGAGCACCTACTCTGCATCCAAGACCCTGCCTGGTTTTCTTAGACCCTGCTAAGAAGGGTTTGAGGTATCCTAACCTCAAAAGCAAGACAAGCTTGCGTTTACAATTAAAGCTTACTGTCACATCAATTCTGCTGTAACACTGTTCATCACATCAACTCTGCTGTAACACTGCTCATCATCACTACTGCTGGCCATCTGCTGCTGCAAATTATCCTCTGATCAGTACTTCTTCTGCTGGTCAACACATCTCATTAGTCTTTGATCATCATTCCAAGTCATCAAGGAATCTGTTCATCTACTCAAGACATACAATGCTGCTCATGAGTCTCTGGTCAATCTCTGCTCATTAACTTCTGCTCAAGAAGCCTCATCAATGCACATGTCAAATTCAATCTGTCAAGCATCCCACTGTGTAAGCACTGTCAATGTCATCAACTTGTCACTATCATCATATCAGACTGCTGTCACTGTCATATGAATGGCTGTCACTATCTTGTCAAGTCAATGTATGTCACTGTCAAGCTGTCACATAAAGATGTTGTACCTGTTGTAAGGTAAATTCGAGACTGGTGTACTTTATTCTCAAGCAAATACAGACCTTTTCCAGGGCTGGAAATGACTGATAGACCATCACGAATAAATGGCAGCCTGTAGTGTTAATCATTTTCATATCAACTGCTGCTCAGGAATCTGGTCATACTCTGATCATGCCAACGAACAAAAGATCTCAAGCCTACTGCCTTCCACTGTTTAGTCAACAACCATGTATTTAAGAGTTCACTGCCTTCTTCACCACTTCGCTTGTTTACAAACCTCAGACTGGGACATGGCTGATAAAACCTCTGCTGCTGTAGATACACTTCTTTGCTGAGCTGCTGCAAGTACTTTCGTTATTGCAAACACTGTCCCAATTTGGCCAAGTGCATTAAGTGCAATTTCATGTTCATTACTATCTGTAACCTTTAACCATTCTAAGTCCATGTCAATAGCTTGTACAACATTCTTTACATCAAATTCATCAACTGTAGAATAGATAATATCAGAGGAAAGAAGCCTCGCACTAATTGTCATAGACCTTGATCGCAATATTGTATCCACAGCACTATTACTGATGGTAACAGCTAATCGCTGAAGCAAGCTTTTTGTTAAGAGAAGCTTTGCAGCAATTGGAGTTGCTACAATCCAATTTATGAAAGTTCAAGCAATGATGGTTTCCATCTCTACTAGATGCATAAGCTTCTCATTCTCTCATACAGAACTTCCAAGATATTCAATGTAGCAAGCATATCAGTTGTGCTGTTAAGTTCTTGTTCAAACATGCCAAGAAGACCTGATTGGTGAACTGCAGCAACTGCCACATCCGAGATACCAAATAGTGCAGCAATAATAGCCAAAATTCAAATATGCACCATTGAAGAACTATTCACAGAAAAATCCTTCAAAAGTGTGACTTCCTCAGCTTTAGCAGGGAAAATAAGTTCAAGACCACGAGTTGATTTTGCAAGATTCTTTACAGCTTCTACAACTGCTGTTGCAACACTTTCATCACTATCAGTAAGGAAGGCAACAATAGAAGGCCAGACACCATGCTCAACAATGGCTCGCACACCAACACCTTCATCTTTATCGCTGTTCTCAAGAAGCTATGCAATAGCTTTGCATGATAATCGTCGTGTCTCTGGAATATTTGCTTTCAGACCAGCTTGTGCATAAGGCACACACTGAGGAAGAAAAGAGACTCCATATGATGTTTTCAAAATCCTTTCTAAGCAAGAAACCAAGGAACCCTCAAGCCCCGAATCATCAAAACCATTTTTGAGTGCAATGAAGATCAGAGGTAGCGGAAATCGATCCAGAAACTCCTTTACGGCAGCATCAGTTAGATGACCTGGGAATGATGCCAATTCTGAAGCTGCTGCTATCTCTGAAATTTACTGCTGCTATACTGTTGTACATGCAAAACAAATATTGCACCTTGACTGCAGCTGCCTCAGTCAATTCTTTCAATATGAGCCAAAGGGCATTGTTTCATTTCTATGGAGACCTCAGCAGAAGATTAGTCAATAAAAGGCCCAAAATGCTGAAATGGAGTTTCATGCCCTGTAGAGAAACCATCTTAAAGTCTCGTGCCCTGATGTTTACTTCGATTGATGAAAAAATTCCCCGATTACCAAACTTCTAGACGAAACGAGGCAGCAAACAGAGAAATTAGAGTTGTTCAATGCATAATCAGGTGCACTATCCAATTCGTCTTAGAGAGCCGCAGATCATGTTGTTCGAAGGAGTTGCCAAGATATGAACACGGAGAACCCTTCACTTAGCAAAAAGAAACCACAAGCTCACCGATATGAGAAAGAAGTAGAGTGCCATCGAAAATTTCCTCAGTTTAGCGAGCTGCTCCCACGAAAAATTTCCTCAGCCAGACAAAAAAAAAAAAAAATCTCAGAGCTCAAAAAAAATTTCTCACGAACTCACTTCCTCAGTCAAGTTGCGGCTGCCTCAGACAAAAAAAAAACTCAGAACTCCATCAAATTTTCACACCCAAAAATGAAGTCGTGAGATGGTATTTATACTAAATCTCCACATAATTTTTTGGGCTGACCTTCCATTTTTTTTGCTGGGCCGACCTTCCATAAAGAATATTGATTTTTATTTTTTTATTTTTGTTTATACCTAGACGGAGCCGACTTGTCTTTATTGACTTAGTTTCACGTCACCTTTAACAGAATAATTCTTCTTTGTCACATTACCACCGCCATAGTTCTTAGTGGGGTTCCACGTCATTTTGCACATTGTTTAATTGTTTGAGTAAGGGCTGTTCACTAGCCATGTCCATAGGCTCCACCTCCGTGATCATAAATAGGACAGTATATCATCAACAACCTTCCATCTTCAAACCCTTGATCATAAGCCACCAAGTGTGCCATCATATCATTATACACTAGGTCCATCTCCAAGACCTCATGACCACATCATCATGCCATGCATGTAGTGGGCTCCATGACCTTTGCCAGGGCATCATGATCTTCATCAGGGATTCCAGGTCTTCATGGGCTTCTTCATCAAGCAAGGGGCTTCATGAGCTTCTTCAGCCACCTTAGCCACGCAAGGGGATCTCTATGGGACAAGAACCATCATGACATCACCTGTGTGGTTGCCATTGCAAGACCATGTTGGCATCAATGACAATTTCATCAACAATCTCCCCCTTTGTCATCGATGACAACAACTCATGCTCCCCCTATGAGCATGCTCCCCATTTGTCTTCATCTCTCCCTTTGTTTTCATTTCTCCCCCTTTGGCATCAATGGCAAAGGGTGTCCACATACTTGTGTTTGAAATCTCTGATCACTGCTGACTGGAATTTGCTCCCCTGTCAATATGCACGATCCTAGGACCTGTTTGTATGCCTGGAGTAACCATCCTTTCTCCTTTGAGTTCACTCTCCAGCCTCATGAAATCAAGGTGTGCTAAGGTCTTTGAGAGACCTTACACTTGGCTTGCCGTATGGCAGCCATCTTCCCTGCTCTGATCAACCTCTCCTATCTGCAACTGCTCTGTCTTCCTCATCCATACTTGCTTCTTGGCATCTATCCTTTGAGCATTTGTTCCTTCATTTGTACTGGCTTTCCTTGATGAGTTGTCTAGGTAACTTCTCGAAGATTGTTTTCGTATACTCCAACAATCTTGAGCTTTGTGCCCAAGGCCACTGCAGCTATAACATCTCATCGTACGACAATGTGCAGCAATGTGACCGACATTGTTGCATGACCAACATCTAACTGAGTTGTTGGAGCTTCCAACACTTCTTTGATCAACCTCATTTCTCCATGCTTGAGAGTGTCCTTGACTATAAACATTTGTCTTCTGATCTTCAAATCTTCTTGTTGGTGAGTATGGAGTACTCCTTCTTGCTTGACTTCTTTGACTGGCACATTCATGGGCTTTGTGTCCAAACCCACTGCAGGTGTAGCATCTCAATGTGTGACATGTGGCAGCAACATGTCCGACTTGTTTACATGTCCAACATCTAACTGAGACATTGGGGCTTCCAACCCTTCTTCTTCCATAGAACCTACAATCCATAGCCTTATGACCAAAGTTAGAACAAAAATAACAATAACCATTGAAGCCACGTTCATACCTGGATCTTGTAGTTGTTTCCTTTATGAAGTTGCTTTGATGAACAGACCTAACTCCTTGTTTCATCTTTAAACTTCCAAAATCCTTGTTGTCATGTGCAGGTGCCTGGGGAGCAGCTTTGGACGTTGATGGACCTGCTTCTGGAGTCTTCGGAGACCAAGTGTCATCTTCAAATTTTTCTTTGTTCTTCTTGTAACCAAAACCAGTTTTGTCGAGTGGAGATCTTTGGCAATCTAAGATCTTATCTAGGACAATTGAACTGTCCTGAAGCTTGACCAAAGCTTCGTTCTTCTTACCTTTCTTCCTGAGACCAACTACCTCCATTTCCAGCTTCTGGACTGTTTCCTCCTTTTCTTCTAGTTGTCTCTTCAAGATTTCTTCTGTCCTCTTGGCTTCCTCCAGCTGAGTCTTCAGATCATGATTGAC
Organism: Pseudotsuga menziesii; assembly: GCA_001517045.1. Taxonomy (NCBI): domain Eukaryota; kingdom Viridiplantae; phylum Streptophyta; class Pinopsida; order Pinales; family Pinaceae; genus Pseudotsuga; species Pseudotsuga menziesii. The sequence continues at coordinate 35,091 of LPNX011115060.1, forward strand.
CTCTCTAGTTTCTTTAGGCTCTTGAGCAGGCTTTTCTGATTTTTCCTTTTGACTGATCAATTCAGTCTTTAATTGTTCAACTTCAGTATCCTTGTCTTTCATTTGATTTCGCAATTCTTTGTCCTTGTCTTTGAGCTTTAGAAGCAACACTTTCATTGACATGGTCTTCTGCTGATATTCATTCAAGGAGTCCAAGATTTCCTTTTTGAACTTCGTGAAATCACTCTGGTTCAGATTTACTGTGTTTAGGAGCCAATTGGCTCTAAGATCAATATTTAGCAGCGTGAGATGTATCTGATGTGCAGTCTTTGATAGCCTTTCATCATCTTCTGCAAGAACCTTCTCAATTTCATCACACAAGCTATCATTATAATCACAAGAGTCCATACCTTTACTAGAGTCCTCTTCTTGTTTATCTTCTTCTTGATTTAGCTCTTCTGGGGGCTTGTCTTCTGATTTCTGATCTGTCTTTTCGAGTTCTGGTCTTGCCTTCTGATACTCACTCTCCAGCTTCAACCATAGTTCTTTTGCCGAAGTGTACTCTCCTACACTTTCCTTCACTGAGCTGGGAAGTCCATCCATGAGGAACTTCAAGGCTGTAGTGTTGTCCTTCTTTACTTCCTTCTGTGCAGTTGGTTTTCCTTTCTTGTTTGATGGAGCGAGTGGATTGATGACAATTTCCCAAATACCAAACTTCTTCAGATAAGCTTTCATTTTGCTCCTCCAACTGAAATAATCTGTAATATCAAGTACAGGCACGTCATTACTTGATGACTCTTTCTTTTCTTCCATTGTGTCTAAGGATCTCCTTCAAGCTTGCTAGGCTCGTGACGAAGGCCGGCTCTGATACCAATTGTTAGACATTGAGAGGGGGGGTGAATCAGTGTAAAGCCAATTTTAAACCTTTTCTTAGCTTGTCACAGATAACTACCAATTCATCAATCTACCAATCTCATAATCATTTCATAAACATATCATAAGCATTTGAATCATCAAGAACCATAACACAAAATAACACAACACCATATAAATTTGTAATCTTTTTATATTAGTTTTGTTCCGGCTACAACTGTTAGGTAAAATCAGCACCTACTGATATGGAGAGCACCTACTCTGCATCCAGGACCCTGCCTGGTTTTCTTAGACCCTGCTAAGAAGGGTTTGAGGTATCCTAACCTCAAAAGCAAGACAAGCTTGCGTTTACAATTAAAGCTTACTGTCACATCAATTCTGTTGTAACACTGTTCATCACATCAACTCTGCTGTAACACTACTCATCATCACTACTGCTGGCCATCTGCTGCTGCAAATTATCCTCTGATCAGTACTTCTTCTGTTGGTCAACACAGCTCATTAGTCTTTGATCATCATTCCAAGTCATCAAGGAATCTGTTCATCTGCTCAAGACATACAATGCTGCTCATGAGTCTCTGGTCAATCTCTGCTCATTAACTTCTGCTCAAGAAGCCTCATCAATGCACATGTCAAATTCAATCTGTCAAGCATCCCACTGTGTAAGCATTGTCAATGTCATCAACTTGTCACTATCATCATATTAGACTGCTGTCACTGTCATATGAATGGCTGTCACTATCTTGTCTAGTCAATGTATGTCACTGTCAAGCTGTCACATAAAGATGCTGTACCTGCTGTAAGGTAAATTCGAGACTGGTGTACTTTATTCTCAAGCAAATACAGACCTTTTCCAGGGCTGGAAATGACTGATAGACCATCACGAATAAATGGCAGCCTGTAGTGTTAATCATTTTCATATCAACTGCTGCTCAGGAATCTAGTCATACTCTGATCATGCCAACGAACAAAAGATTTCAAGCCTGCTGCCTTCCACTGTTTAGTCAACAACCATGTATTTAAGAGTTCACTGCCTTCTTCACCACTTCGCTTGTTTACAAACCTCAGACTGGGACATGGCTGATAAAACCTCTGCTGCTGTAGATACACTTCTTTGCTAAGCTGCTGCAAGTACTTTCGTTACTGCAAACACTATCCCAATTTGGCCAAGTGCATTAAGTGCAATTTCACGTTCATTACTATCTGTAACCTTTAACCATTCTAAGTCCATGTCAATAGCTTGTACAACATTCTTTACATCAAATTCATCAACTGCAGAATAGATACTATCAGAGGAAAGAAGCCTCGCACTAATTGTCATAGACCTTGATCGCAATATTGTATCCACAGCACTATTACTAATGGTAGCAGCTAATCGCTGAAGCAGGATTTTTGTTAAGAGAAGCTTTGCAGCAATTGGAGTTGCTACAATCCAATTTATGAAAGTTCAAGCAATGATGGTTTCCATCTCTACTAGATGCATAAGCTTCTCATTCTCTCATACATAACTTCCAAGACATCAATGTAGCAAGCATATCAGTTGTGTTGTTAAGTTCTTGTTCAAACATGCCAAGAAGACCTGATTGGTGAACTGCAGCAGCTGCCACATCCGAGATACCAAATAGTGCAGCAATAATAGCCAAAATTCGAATACGAACCATTGAAGAACTATTCACAGAAAATTCCTTCAAAAGTGTGACTTCCTCAGCTTTAGCAGGGAAAATAAGTTCAAGACCACGAGTTGATTTTGCAAGATTCTTTACAGCTTCTGCAGCTGCTGTTGCAACACTTTCATCACTATCAGTAAGGCAGGCAACAATAGAAGGCCAGACACCATGCTCAACAATGGCTCGCACACCAACACCTTCATCTTTATCGCTGTTCTCAAGAAGCTGTGCAATAGCTTTGCATGATAATCGTCGTGTCTCTGGAATATTTGCTTTCAGACTAGCTTGTGCATAAGGCACACACTGAGGAAGAAAAGAGACTCCATATGATGTTTTCAAAATCCTTTCTAAGCAAGAAACCAAGGAACTCTCAAGCCCCGAATCATCAAAACCATTTTTGAGTGCAATGAAGATCAGAGGTAGCAGAAATCGATCCAGAAACTCCTTTACGACAGCATCAGTTAGATGACCTGGGAATGATGCCAATTCTGAAGCTGCTGCTATCTCTGAAATTTACTGCTGCTATACTGCTGTACATGCAAAACAAATATTGCACCTTGACTGCAGCTGCCTCAGTCAATTCTTTCAATATGAGCCAAAGGGCATTGTTTCATTTCTATGGAGACCTCGGCAGAAGATTAGTCAATAAAAGCCCAAAATGCTGAAATGGAGTTTCATGCCCTGTAGAGAAACCATCTTAAAGTCTCGTGCCCTGATGTTTACTTCGATTGATGAAAAAATTCCCCGATTACCAAACTTCTAGACGAGACGAGGCAGCAAACAGAGAAATTAGAGTTGTTCAATGCATAATCGGGTGCACTATCCAATTCATCTTCGAGAGCCGCAGATCATGTTGTTCGACGGAGTTGCCAAGATATGAACACGGAGAACCCTTCACACAGCCAAAAGAAACCACAGGCTCACCGATATGAGAAAGAAGTAAAGTGCCATTGAAAATTTCCTCAGTTTAGCGAGTTGCTCCCACGAAAAATTACCTGAGCCAGAAAAAAAAAAAAAATCTCAGAGCTCAAAAAAAATTTCCCACAAACTCACTTCCTCAGTCAAGTTGCGGCTGCCTCAGACAAAAAAAAAACTCAGAACACCATCGAATTTTCACACCCAAAAATGAAGTCGTGAGATGGTATTTATACTAAATCTCCACATAATTTTTTGGGCTGACCTTCCATTTTTTTTGCTGGGCCGACCTTCCATAAAGAATATTGATTTTTATTTTTTTATTTTTGTTTATATCTGGATGGAGCCGACTTGTCTTTATTGACTTAGTTTCTCGTCACCTTTAACAGAATAATTCTTCTTTGTCACATTACCACTGCCATAGTTCTTAGTGGGGTTCCACGTCATTTTGCACATTGTTTAATTGTTTGAGTAAGGGTTGTTCACTAGCCACGTCCATAGGCTCCACCTCCGTGATCATAAATAGGACAGTATATCATCAACAACCTTCCATCTTCAAACCCTTGATCATAAGCCACCAAGTGTGCCATCATATCATTATATACTAGGTCCATCTCCAAGACCTCATGACCACATCATCATGCAATGCATGTAGTGGGCTCCATGACCTTTGCCAGGGCATCATGGTCTTCATCAGGGATTCCAGGTCTTCATGGGCTTCTTCATCAAGCAAGGGGCTTCATGAGCTTCTTCAGCCACCTTAGCCGCGCAAGGGGATCTCTATGGGACAAGAACCATCATGACATCACCTGTGGGGTTGCCATTGCAAGACCATGTTGGCATCAATGACAATTTCATCAACACATCAAATGCAAAGCAGATCCAGAAAAATTTCCACAAAAAAATCTTTCTATTATTCAGATCCAAGAGCCAAAGACCCCTTACAAATGAGAAGCTCTCTCCTTTAAATAGAAAATGAGAGAACCTCAATCATAACCAAATCCTAACCACTTTCAAAACAAGTGGCTAAGATTAAAAGATGAAATGTTCTAATCAGTGGTTGAGATGAGCTCAACATACAACACATGGATCAATATAACCATAATTTACCAAAGTGGATTAAACCACCCAAAAAAAGGTAACCCACTCAACAAGAAATAAATGAAAGCACATGGTGGGTCCAAGGAGTGTTTGACTAACTCCCTTTGGGTGTCCCCATGGCACAATAAATAATATAACAATTTAATTCTTTGACTTTTGTGTCTCCTTGAGGAAATTGTGAGCCTCCAAAAAGAGCTCCAGGAAATAATAAAAAATGCCCAAAAAATAGGTGTGGGCCCAATCAGGAGCTACAACTGCTGGAGAAGGTGTGGAGGACATCATGACTCATCCCATGTCATTTCCTTGCCTCAGTATCCCAAATCGATTTCTTTAATAACCATTTAATCATTTTTTAATCTGCCTCGAGAAACGTGATCCTGCCAAAACAGCCTCCTAGAGTGCCTGCGTTGTCAAACTGAGCCCACCAGGCTCTTCAAGATGGGGGTGCTATAGTACAAACAAGTGGCTGCACCCCCTTATGCCCATACAACGCCCTAGGAGATCCAACTGAAAACATTACCCTGCTCAAAAATATCAATTGGTGAAGAAAAACTACATCAAAAAGGCAGAGTGAGCCTGATTACATCTGTAAGTGCCCGGAACTGGAAATAAACTGTCTCATTAGACTCAGAGAGTCCCAATCCATCTAAGGTGTATACGCATACCCATCACAGGTCTCTATTTGATCATCAATCATATCCAATAAACAATATAACCATCTGTGAATAATCAGACACCAATAATAACTCAGACTATGTCCATCTGCTGCAAGTGTTAAAAGGTTAAGACATGCTCTACAACTCATTCAAGTAACAATCACAACAAGTAGCATTCATTTCACTGGAGGTACATCAACCAATACATATATAAGGCTTTATTTATTATTACTCAAACTTAGACTTTCAAGACTATACTCACTTCATGGCTGTAGTCATTTTGCTCGTGAAGGGTGAAGGGTGGAAATGACAAGGCTAAGGCAAAGGATGACTTCCTACTCAACATCATGACACTTTGGACAAAAAAAGGGAAAGCTCACTATAACCAATGCTGGACAAACAACAACACAAGGAATGGCAGTGCCTCACAGATGGGTGAATTGTTTAGAGAGTGCTTATTCAACTTAGGCATCATGTCCACATCAAACTTGATCCAAGTTCATTAGGATCACATTTTATTCCATGGCCTTTTTGGCCTATATGCCCCTTTTGGGACTTCACCAATGCTTAAAAGCGTAGCTAATCATAGCTTTCATCCGGGACATATTTATTCTTAATAAGGTCAGCAATTTTTTGGATAGAGCACATTTTAATACATTGTTTTTTTGGACCTTTTCTTATACTCTTCAAGGAGTATTTTAGCATTTCATTGCTCTTGCCCTTTTTACATATGTTAAGAAACACAGTTTTACAATTTTCATTTTCCATGGGCGCATATTCAATATTTCAATACAAGTAGTACATGAGCTTTCAGTTTTAGCCAACAACATATCAAGTGACTAGGGGGAGTTCTGCACAATGCCAAACATCGAGACAACCGACCAGAATGATTTAGGCATATAATCCAACTCACCAAAAGCAAGTTCTATCACCAACTCAGAGCCAAGACACAATATAAACAGGGAGGCTTGTCCAACAAAAGTTCTAGCGGGGAAAAAAGTCCTCCATGTCAAGAGTCAAGAAGTCAGTCGGGTTGAAAACTAAAATAGAAGGAAATGGATGGGTGAAGACAGTGGATGATGGAACCAACAGTAGAAAGCCAAAACAATAGTGGGAATGACTACCTCTATTCTCCCTAAGGAGGGTAAAACCAATGAGTATAGATCAAAAACTTCCAAGTCTAAGAAAGGACATCAATACATAGTATAAGATACAACCAAGTCCATATAATTATGACCGCCAGATCATGATACCACAAGTTAATACATGTCACAAGAATCAGTATAAGAACAATAATAACCATAACACAATATAAAATGCTGAGTCATAACCATGCAATAAAATCCATCTAAGACACCATCTGTCCAATGAAAAAGAACTAATATAACACTGGGCATCCATGACTGCTCTGAAATAACATAAATGGCTACATCAATCCTCAAATCAGAGTGTCCTGAGACTCAGTCCTGACATGGGAGAGTACAATAGTCCACAAATATAATCATGATCCATAAAAAATGCTCATCTCAGCATCTCATATGTAAGAGATCTGGCTGAAAAATGTACTGTGTCTGAAAAATAGAATATGGTAGCCCGGCTACCATAAATGTGATAACATGACGTATTTACAACTAGCAACAACCATATTAATAAGATTAATATGTTTGAAATGCCTCGACATGCATATATTTGACACATTGATAATGTTTATTTCCTAAAGAACGTGTCAATTACTTATATCTAATAGTTAATCCAATATAACCACCACTTAATTTGTGGTTGTTAAGCTCATAGTTGTATCATCATTGGAGTTAAGGTAATAGTTGTATCTAATAGTTAATTTAAAAGTTAATATAAAGCTATTGCAGTTAATATAACAACTCTGAGTTATCTTGAATCCTAGCTTCCAAATGGAGTTCGACTAAGCCTTATGCATATTAACCCAACTCCCAACTTCCTGATGGAGTTTATCTGTCACATGAGCTGCACATTACCCTGCAACTAAGTGCGGTTATCACATGAGTTTAGAGGAATTTATTAGGAGTTCAAAAGAGTTTATTAGAAGTTCGACCATCACAAGAACTGCACATTACTTCAACTCCCAGCTATAAAATGCAGTTTGACTAAACATTGTGCACATTAGCTCGACATCCAGCTGCTAGATGCCAAGTTCCACTATCACATGGACTGTACACATTACCATGCCATTAAGTTCAGTGATCACATGAACTATTTTTTATTTATTTTTTTCCAACTAAGACAAAGTGCACTTATCACATGAGATATTTTTTATTCTTTATTGTTAATTATGAATTTTGAACGATGCCTATAGAATCGATCTGGACAATACACTTGTCTCATTCTCATCCATAGATGAAAAAACATAAATGGTAGTCCACCCCAAAATTCTAAGATATATACTGTTAGATTTTCTTAATATCTGATTAAATTATCTAGGATCTTTATCTGAAAGACTAACAAGTACAGCAAAATGCATAAGATATAAAAGATAGACAAGACACAAAGAGTTTCATCAGGGAAACCATAAAGGAGAAAACCCCACAAACTTCTTCAGAATAGTAAGATGATCAAAAGCAATAATAAGAAATGTTCAACAGCTATCTTTCTCTCCTCCTCTGACTGTCTCTCTCTCTCATGCGCCTTAGAGAGTGTGTGAGATGTGTATAAATGAGGGAGATCACTTCCTTATTTATACCCTTTCAAGTCATTGACCAAATATAACATTCGAGCCTACATGTCATCTCACATGGGGGCCACTTCTCCTAGAGAGACTACAAGTACATATTACATGATACTACACTGGGGACTATTGCCCCGACTTACAACGGAGGTTGTACCTCAAGGTCTAGACACAATTTAGACATCCCGTAAAGGGGTAACACACATCCCCAATGGGGGTACAACAACATACAATGATAATATACATCAGAATATCTTCCGAAGTTACAAATACATCAACACTCCCTCTTAACTAGGAAGGTATTCTCTCTCTACACAGTCATCAACACATTTGGTGAGGTCTTCATTGCATCGTCATCATCACGGAGTCATAGAGTCTTCATCATAGCTGTTGCCATCATCTTCTTATAATTTGATCATCGTCCCATACTTATCTGTCATCAGAAGATTCTACAGTGCCAACCCTTTTTCATGCTAGATGTAGGCCTAGTCCTCTGGCAGGTCTTCATCATCTTTGCAAGCAAGCCATCAAGTAGGTACATCCCAGGACTTATCATATGCCTCATGCAAAACCTGCAGAATCTCCCAGGACTGATTATATGCCACTGCAAAACCTGAAGGAGCATCCCAGGATTGATTACATGCCTTACAACACCTATGTACCCTACTGTTACCTCATCATCTTCAGATCATCCCATTGTCACACGGAGCACATCCCAGATACACATAACACAACACTTACATCCACTGGGATTGGAGGACAAACCCACCAACATCCGGGAAAGGCTCAGCATTTACATCAACGACCATGGGAGGACCAACCTACTACCATGTCAAAAAAGCTCTAGCACTTACATCAACGACCATGGGAGGACCTAGCCTGCCACCATGTTGAAAAGGCTCCAGCACTTACATCAACGACCATGGGAGGACGTAGCCTGCCACCATGTCGGAAAGGCCCCAGGACTTACATCAACGACCATGGAGACGACCTAGCCTGCCATCATGTCGGAAAGGATCTGGCACTTACATCAACGACCATGGGAGGACCTAGCCTGCCACCATGTCGGAAAGGCTCCAGTACTTACATCAACAACCATGGGAGGACCTAGCCTGCCACCATGTCGAAAAGGATAGCCTGCCACCATGTCGGAAAGGCTCATGTGTATCTGCGTCTTTTGGACTCATCACTTCCCCTTGGAAGGAACCTCAATCTGAAGAACACCAAGCTTCTCTCTGAAGTACTCAAACTTCACTCTGGCTAACGGCTTGGTCAATACATCAGCTATCTGCTCGTCCATCACAACATACTAGAGCTTCACTACTCCTCTCTGCACCATATACCTGTTATATTGATACTTGATCTCGATATGCTTCGACTTGTCATGGAACACCGGGTTCTCAGACAACTTCACACAACTTTGGTTGTCGCAATATATACAAGTAGCATCCAACTGGAGATCAAACAAATCAGACAGTAGCTTCCTTAGCCATACTGCCTCACAACTAGCCGAACAAGCTGCAACATACTCTGCTTCGACTGTACTCAGTGCCACGCAGGATTGCTTCCTGCTAAACCAAGAGATCACACTTGATCCCATACAGAAGCAGCACCTTGTAGTGCTCTTCCTATCAATGGCACTGCCTTCCCAATCTGAATCCACATAACCTTCCAGGTTAATCTTCTGATTCGCATCATACTTGATTCCATAATCAACTGTACCCTTCAAGTACCTCATTATATGCTTTGCTGCAATCAGGTGAACATGTCTCGGATCCATCAAGAACTGGCTCAATGTGTTCACAGCGAAGCAAATGTCTGGCCTCGTATTCGTCAGGTACATCAAGGATCCAATCATCTGACGATACATCGTGGCATTAACCGACTCTGATGAAGCATCACTCAATAGCTTCAGGTTCAATGCCATAGGTGTGGCCATGGCCTTGCAGTCCATCGTCCCGAACCTCTTCAAGATCTCCACTGCATACTTCCTTTGTCTAAGGAATATTCCATCCGCACTCTGCCACACCTCCATGCCTAGAAAGTAGTGCATCATACCCAAGTCCTTCATCTCGAACTCGACAGCAAGCTTCCTCTTTGAGTCAGCAATCAACCCATCCTCACCCGTCACAAACAGGTCATCTACATACAGTAGGAGTATCATTGGGTTCCCTTCCTCAACCTTGTAGTAAAGGTTGGAATCTGCTTTACTCTTGGTAAAGCCCAAACTAGTCAGGAAGCTATCAATCCTGTCGTACCACGTCGAACCTGAGGATCTTTTACAGCCACTCCCTTTGAAGTGGAGCATCATTCTCCCTCTGCCTTTATTACTGTATGTATTGAAACATTCTATAAAGGAGTGACAAGTAGCTTCCTCTGCTACTAATATTCTATGTATCCATCTAGGATCACTAGATACCAAGATCCTCTATCTTGAACTTTTTTGAAAATTTCTTCTCGCACCCATCTGTGAGCTTGTCATCCTCTATCGGCTTTCATCTTAAACCTTGTAGCAAAGGTTAAGATCTTCATCACTCTAGGTGATCTTCAAGCTCCTCATGTATGTGTTATCCCATGGGTGCCTTCTGAGCTCGTACAAGGCCTTCTTTAATTTGCACACGAGTCTGCCTATCATGTGTCTCAACTCCCAGTGGCTGCTCTACGTACACTTCCTCCTTGATTACACCATTCAAGAATGTTGTCTTGATGTCAACTGGTGTATCTCCCATCTCATACCTGCACGTATGGATCTATTGAAGTGTACCTCGCAACTGGTGCAAATGTCTCCTCGTAGTTTATGCCTTCTTTCTGTGAGAAGCCTCATGCTACGAATCTTTCCTTGTATCCCGCGATGTTGCCATCTACTGCATGCTAGATCTTGTAGATCCATATGGAAGACACTACGGACTTCCCTTCAGGTCTCGGAACCGCATCCTAGACATCATTCCTCTTGATCAACTGGTACTCTTTGATCATAGTCTCCTTCCATTTCTTCTTGGCTACTTCTTCATAGCTGGAAGGCTCTGCATCAACGATGTCGCTCAACAGTGTCACATAACTGGAGTGTGTCTGAGGCCTCTTGCTTTCTTTGGAAGTCTCGTCATACTATTCTTCATCTTGGATTATTTTTCGTTCCCAAGGTGGTCTTCATCTCTCGAGGTGGATCTACCATTCTCTTTATATTCTTCTGAAGCTCTTTCTTTCACCACGGTGTCTCTGACCTGGGAAACTTTAGGTTCCTCTTCTGAATTGTCGTTACTTGTTCTTTGAAATGATCTACAAGTCAAGTTCATTTGCATGATTAGAAACATATCATAATTTCCAAAACATATTAATAGTGAGAAATATATGTACATAGCCATGTGACTATTTTAGCCAATTCTACAACATTCACTCATATCATGTATACATACAGTAACTTCTAAATGCATTCTACCCCAATGTTATTAAGAGTGTGTACTACTCCTAATATGCCAGCAAAGAGGTTTCAATCTAGATAAGTAGTAATGGAATGTTGTACACCATCATTGACTTCTTACCCATTATGTGCAATTTAGTAGTATAAATGCAAAATACTCAAACATGAATTGAATATAAACAAATGCATAACCAAACAATATCATGAAATGACAATTGAATACTTATCTTTATTTGTTTCGTGGGTAGACTCCTTCTTGAGCCTTCAGCTTCATCATCTTCCTCATTCATAACAGCATCATTTCTTATGCAAATTCTAATATGGATAAGAGGTTCTTCAAGAATTGAGTCCTTCATATTCCTCATCACTTGAGGGATCTTCTTTGAATCGTGAGAGCTTGATCTTCAGTTGCTCCCATCTTCTCTTCTCTTATTATGAGTCGAGATTCTTCTTGTGTGCACTCTTCCCAGAGTCTGCTGAAGGTAATCACTTCCTTCTAGCACACATTCCTCGAATGAATAAATCCCATGATCTTAGGAGGCCATTCAAGGTGGTTATAAAAATATCTTATTCTTCTTCGATTGCTTCATCATAGCATCGAACACTTCTTTTTGGTTTCTTCAAGGATGACACATGAGGGATGAGATGATCTTTAATAGAATCTACAATGATTCTCTTGGCTCTAGCCTTAGCCTCACCTCCCTCTGGCTCTTAGAACTTCTGTAATATCCCGGTTTTGACCCCGGTTGCATTAAAAGATACATGATGTATATATTGTAATTAGTCGTGGTGTGGAGCTACGGAAAAAGCCCCACCATCGATTTGGTTGTGTTATGTTTCGGCGATGGGGATCGTTGCCGATGGTATATCGTGCTATCCGGCACATTATAGTTTTGGCATCATGTAAATATGCACATTAATTAAATGAACCTATAGCCAGCTACGACGGTGCAACGTTAATGAAAAGGGCATGATTTTCCTAAGGATAAGGGGGGCATTGTTAAAACTTGAGCCTGGTGGGAAAAGCCAAGTGTCAACCACCCATTTAAACTTCTGCTGCTTGTTAGTTGGGAGCAGTTATTGCTGGGAAGTGGTGGGTGGCAGAACTGTCAGTCTTTGCCACACGCCCACTCCACCAACTGTCTCTCCATTTTCACGTGGGCAAGGGAAACACCACTACGCCATACTCTCCATCGTTTTTGGGGTTCATCCTCACGCAGACATTTTTCTCTCTTCACCTCCTCACGCAGACAGTGGGTCGGGTCTCCACCTTTTTGCTAATTGTGGTCTGTGTAAGTTTCCCCTTCACGCAGGGAGTACTGTTTACCTCACGCGCAGGTCGGGATTGTGTTCTCACGCGGCAAGCTTGAAGAGCGACCTGAGAGGCACGATTTCTGCTGTGTATGATTTTCCCCATGCCGATTTGTGGTTCTACATATGAGTTTCCCCTGTTCAGGATGAGGATAGGATCTCCTCTCCATTGCAGACTGTGTATTTTTCCCGTTGCTGCAGGGGTGAAGACGGGGTTGTCATTTTCCCTGGTTTTGGGTTGCTGTGTGTGCAATTATCTTTTGGGTTGCCGCTGAGTTGTTTTGGCCACGCTAAGGCCAAGAACAACTCTGAATCGACTTGTTGGCTTGAGCTGCGTTCACCATCTTTGGGTTGTCACCCTGTTTCCTTTGGTTTTCTTCACAAAGTTGTGAACTGCTTGGTTTTACTGCGGGTATGCAGTGGTTGGTCTTCGGACTGTGTGGAGTGGGATTGAAGGCTGGGTATGCTTGAGAAACCTGGTGTTTGGGAGCCACACAAATAGAGTTAGATTGCTGGCTTTCTTCTCCACAACCCCTGAAGAGCACTAGAAAGGGAAGTCAGGGCCTGAGGGACTGTGAAGCAGAGAAGGGACTGATTCCTGGTATTGGGTGTGTGTGGGTGTCCTAGAAGTCAGGCTAGCTCTGGTGTAGGCGTCCTTAGCTCTTCAATGAGACCCCAACTTAGCATTCAACCTTTCCTAGCTCCTTGACGACCTGATAAACCCAACTGTGTTGACTTGGCTGATTGTGTACCTTTGGCTATGTGTGAGCCTGCTTAGTTCCTTATCCCTTGGGGAATCATGCCCAGCTCAGGGATGGCAGTGTTGCTGAGAGATTGATGAGCACGCTGGCCTATGGTTGGGTGGAACATTGCAATGGCGTAGCTGGTTGCGGAACGAGTTCTTACAAGATAAGTATTCTTGACTATCTCATCTCTGCAGTTATATTGATGTTAATGAATCATGATGAACATGTGAATGCTTGAATGTATGTTTGCTTCCGCTGTATGTTGAATAATTATGCATCTTAGCATGATTTCTGTTTTAAGCATTTTATTTCAGCATTATATGCATGTTCATCTTCATGGGGGCTAGTTGCCCGGATGTTTGATGGTTTGGTAGCGTCCTCTTCGCCGGTCGGAGGGTCCAGGACGTTACAATATGGTATCAGAGTCTACGTTGCAGCATGGGCCTGAATGGGCCGTGAAGATGCAGTGACAAAGCCATCATTGCAGCATTGGGCCTCAAAAGGCCATGGAAAACCAGCTAGCAGAAGCAGGTTGCCTTCTGCCCAGCAGAGATCAGCAATTATGACAGAAAATTTTGTTGTGTCAAGCTCGTCGGGTCATCGGAGAACTAAGTGGGAAGCTCCTCCGATACGTTGGAAAGCGTAGTCGGAAGGCCATCCGACGAGGGGCAGGCGGAAAAGAATTTTTGAAAATTTCTAAGTGTCAAGCTGTCGACTCATCGGAAGACTTAGTGGGAAGCCCTTCTGGTGCAACGGACAGATTAGTCTAAAGGCCGTCCGATACAGACCCCGGCGGCGGCGAAGATTAGTCGATTGATCGGAGAAGTCTGAGCCGATACATCGGCGAAAAATTAGTTGTTTGGAGCGGCAACAATTAGTTGTTGGGTCGGCGAAAATTAGTGGACGTAGGCGCCAATACGTCGGCGGAAAAGAGAGGAAGTTAGTTGGTGGAGCCGTCAACAGCGACGGCGGAAAGAAGATAATGAGAAAGAGAAAATTTTCAAAAAAATTTCTAAGTCGTGAGACCATCGGCGATCGGCAAAGTTTAGCTAATTGGATCGCCAATGATTAGGTGATGGAGTCTCCGAAACGTCACCACCGTCGGCGAAATTTAGTTGTTTGAGCAGCCGATGCGGCGGCAAATATCGGAGAAAAATAGAAGATGGGATCGCCGACAATCAGAGGATGAGGTTGCCGATACGGCGGCGGAAGAGAAGACGAAGACGGAACCGAAGGTTTCGGCAGAAATTAGTTAAAGGCAGAGCCACAGTTTCGGCGGAGATCTCCCAAAGACCGTCGAAACATCGGCGAAGGTTAGTTGTTTGAGGAGCCGACGCGGCGACAGACAAGGAAAGAAAAATTTTGCCGAAGTGCTAAAAATCGTCGGAAAGCTTTAGTTGTTTGGATCGCCGATACGGCGGAGAAGGTTAGTTGAACGGACCGCCAATGAATGCCGTCAGAAGAATTTAGTTGTTTGGGATTCTGCCATTGCAGATGTCAACTGGACTATCATTCCGACGGTTAGAACTTTCAACCGCCGATAGCGCTCCGGTCGCTGACACACAGTGGATGGAGCTTCCGACCGCCGACAGGGTTGGTCCGCGGAAACCACAGTGAGTTTGTTGCCCGCCGTTGCGGCCGCCTAAGGGACTATCCACCCGATGAACAGTGCATCCGACCGCCGATACATCGAAAGATTATAGTTGTTAGGGCCGCCGATGAGCCCCGGAGGAAATTTGTTGTTCGGATCACCGAAGTGTTGGAGAATTAGTGGGAAAGAGTTCCGATACGGAAGAAGAAAATTTTGGGTTTTTCCAGTGGAATTTTTCAGCGGACTTCAGCTGTTTTTTAGTGAATTTTTTTCGGCGGATTGTCAATGGATTACAGGGTTGAAAGGGAAGAAAAATCCTAGGTGGCTGAAGTTGACATTTTAGACCAGAATACAGTTGTAAAAATCGTCATTTTTGAAGTGGTGTGATTTTCACACCCGAAGTCAGAATGGAGCATGTGGATAGGCGTTGTAAAGCTTATCCAGCAGGGAACAAGGGAGAGTCACCAGAATTTGAATGCGGAGCAGAAAAATACTAGTGATTGTTTGAAAATGAATGTGTTGCTGTCAATATGGACAAATCCGGGAATTGCAGGTAGCAAGGACTATGAAGTCAAACCAGCTGTTGTGTGGAAAAAGAGTTCCATGCAAAAATGAGGGACTTGAAAAGAGAAATTTTCTTAACCCCTGTCTTGCTAATTATGATTACATATTATAAATTTTATACATAAAATGTATGAGGATATGCCTTGCATGCATAGGATATTACATATTGGTAAGAGTAGTGGGAATTATACATTTACAATGAACCACTAATGGTAAATATTGCATTGGTGTTGGCATTAGTGGAAAAACCAACGACAACATGGGCATGGCTAAATATGTTGCTGATGCTGATGAATGTGACCAGCAACCCTATGGAGAAAGGGATAAGGCAACAAATCCGGGATCAAAAGTTGGTGAGCGAATTCTGCAATCTCTTGCAAGAGGCCAACCAAACTGGTAATGTCAAGGGTGTAAGTAGGATCCATGCAGGTAATGATTTAATTATGACAATTGCATGGAGTGGAAGGGCAAGAGGTCTCATACCATGTGGTCATTTAAAATTTATACTACATTCATATGGAAATGTATCATGCCTGTATATGTTGTTATGAGCTTAGTAACCCAAAGAAAGTAAGTACTGATGGTCTTGATTACGGTAGGGCATCCTATATGAGGTAGTCATGATTAGGCCATAGTATGCTTAAATGCATAGTATTCCTGAATCAATACGAGGTAGCATTGAGTGAATATGCATTAAAATATTTTATAAATCTTGTAGTTATGAATTGAATGGATGCATATGAAAAGTCTGAGTAAATGTTGTAGATATGCATACATAAGTATGGGTGCAAATGTTGTGATGCATTGCATGAATGCATCGAGATAGTGCATGTGTCATTATGAATAACTAATGGCTGAAATAATGGATTGATGATAATTCTAGAACCATTTCAAGAGCTGTTATGAATGCAGGATAGTAAGTGCATAAAGAGGCTAGTCATGATCGATTGGCTGCCGGAAATGCTCTATGGAAGGGCAAGGTGGTACAAACGATACGCTTGTGAAGTAAGGAGTATCTAAACAATTCATTTAAATTGCATAAATGATGTGACTATACCTTGCAATTTTAGTATGATAATGATTGCGTGAAGTAAATGAGTTTTGGTAATATTGATGTGATTAACAGCTGGAGGTATTTGATTTTTATAAATTCTGAAAATGCTTCAATGATTGTTGCAGCAAAAAAAAAGGGGGGGGCTATATGCATCAAGACTTACAAAGTGTTTGGCTAATTGAAGTTCAGATTCTAGGTAGATTGTTTAGAGCATGGCAATGTGGGTAAGACCATGACAAAGGCCAGAATCTACCATGTGAAAGAGCCAAACCTCATGAGAAGAGTCTCATGGCTGTGAAATTAGTTTGTATGCAGAATGAGTTGTCAATTTGGACTTGTAAATTTCAGATTTGAGAAATTGTTGACAACTACTAATCACTATTGGCTTGCATAGAATTATGTCAGGAGGACGTGTTGTAAGTGGATGTTCATATTATGCTAGTAAGCATAAAATTATAATGGGCTTAATGGTGCTGCTTGCAAAGAGACCAACAAATGAGGATCACCTCATTGCTAGGCAAATCAATTTCTGTAATAGACAGAGTTGCAAATTCATATTGAATTTAATTACTAATGCCATTGTTTGGTTATGGAACAATCAAATTTGGATTGTATTAGTAGATAAGGATTGTATTTGACTATTTGGCTACTTGATGAATGTGCCAGGGGTACACGTTGCAGGAAGACCATATGTGATGGCTTGCAGGAGCCAAACTTCATGGAGAGGTTTTCCCCTATCTTGGAAATGGGTTTCAGGTGAAACTCCATTGGCAATTTTGGAAATGTCCCATCTGCACTACATATTTGGTAAGCAACATGAGTGAGATGGTATAGATTATGTCGGTAAGACGTGTGGGATATGGAATGTAAAAAGGAGTTGGGGATGGCAAACCGAGGGACTGTCAACTCAGAGAAGGAAGCCCCCATTCCTCCTTAACGAATGAATACTGTATCAGCAAATGGATAAGTGTTCTGTGACCCTAGCTAAGAATATGCATGTCAAATTGTTAAAATTCCATATGCAGAGCATGTTTTGATTTTATTTCCATTATGACCGATTGCTTGAGTATGAATAGGGCCTACATGGCACACACCAGAAAAGGGTGCACACTCTCCTGATGTTGAGTCATGAAAGGGTTTTCACTATTGATTACACCCTAGGGGTTGGACACACTCCTGGTGTCTCAATATTTGATAGTGAATGATATGAAATATGATTACAGTTTTAGAGCAATAACGCTGATGAGTTTGCTTATATTGCTTGTGTTGTCAAGCTAAACAGATGCAGTTGGGTGTTGCACACTAAAGAGAAAAGGGTAAACGGGAAATTGTGAGAACGTGACAGTGTTGGCTTGACTACCTGCAGTCTGATAAACCCAACTGTTAGCTGGCTTGGCTGAGTAGCCTAATAAATCCAGTAGTGTATTGGCTTGATTGCCTGCAGCCTGATAAACCCAATTGTGTATTGGCTTGGCTGGACAGTCTGATAAACCCAACTGTAGGTTGGCTTCACTGTGCTTAATATGTATAAAAGGATGTTGTGGAGGTTGTGGGGATTTGATAAGATGTGGTGAAGATGTCACTGAAATAGGGCTATTATATGCCTGGGGATCCATAGTAGATCCTGGACCTAGAAATGGTCATGATGAAGTTCCAAGCCCAGTGGGCGTGAGGGTGTACTGACTGGACATTAATTATTTGATGTTGTGGAGCAGCCTGCGTGCAGACCTAACATCCAAGTCCATAGGAAATCCCAAGGCTTGCAAAGCGAAGCAGGATCCTGTGGACCAAAGAGGAAACGCACAATACAGATAAGTATTGGATTATTTTGCAGCTTCTTGCTTATGAATATACATGTGTATATGATTTGGTTATGATATTCTAAGCTCTGGTTTAGAGATAAAAACCGATGAGGATAAACTAAACATATGAATCTATTCAATGTTTGAATATAGGTATCGTTGGGAGCGAGGACCATGAAGGCATCCTAGGGGTGCATGTGGACATGTGACTGTCCTGAAGAGCTCAAGACGAGCAATAATGAAAAAGGTGCTAGTGGGACTGTGAAGGTCCTAGCAGCCAAAGAGTTGTAGACAAACCATGTGGAGAGACTCCATGGTTAAGAGGTCTGGAATAGACCGGAGACACTAAGTGTCATGGCCAAGAAGGGTTGGTCTAGCATTGACGGTGAAGTGAAAGAGGCTGAGAGCATGAAAACCACAGTGGTGGTGTGGGTTCCAGAATGGAACAAGACAAAGAGGAGAAAAACTCTTACTGCTCTCTCTTTCCTTTTTTTATTGATGCATTTATAAAAACATAAAATTGTTGAATGCACGTAGGGGTGAAAGTGGAGTATGTTTATTTGCTTGAAATAAATTGTGAATGCTGAAGTAGTTAATTCCCTGTCAAAGAATGGACATGAATGAGCTCATGTTCCTATTGGGAAAGCATGAAAAGTATGAAATTCTCATGGATAAAAAATTGGACTACCCATGTCAATTGGGTAATTAATTGACTATTTTTAATGTTTATATTATGCTTGGCCTAACAGAATTACAATGATGCATTTCACAGGTGAGCAAAGTGAAATCTAGTTGTGCACATTGATCATGGCAGCAGACCAAAAGCTGTTGGACTTGGTTGGAAGTCTTCTTCAAACAATTGCCAAGACCCAAGAAAATCTTGGAGTGGTGCTCAAGATACAGAAAAGGCAAAATGAGATGAACCACCAGATTTTGCAAGACTCTATTTGTTTGCAAAAGGAGGTGAAAAGCCTTCTGGGAGCAATCCATAAGAGAAAGGAAAGTGGATCAATGATGGGGCATTCGTCCAAGTGATCTGTTAAGAAACATTCCAGGCATGAAGACTCAAAGGAAATTGAGCAGGTAAAGATGAAGCAGCCAGCGAAATGTTGGAAATGAGGAGGACATCATTACCGTCGGGACTACCCAACGAGGGAACATCAAGCTGGTAGCAGCCACAAAGTTCCTAGACTTGGGGATGAGCCGAAAGTTGAGAACCAGCAGGAGAAGCTCGTGGAAGCCAAGGGGGCTTGGTCCTGAAAGTTCAAAGTAAATAACTGAACGTGGGACAGATCTGCAAAGTTTTGAAATTTTGGATATGCAAATTGTATATGTATTCCTATGTATTGGAACACCGAAGACGGTGTTATTCCAAGGGGGAGGGGATTGTAATGACCCGGTTTTGACCCCGGTTGCATTAAAAGATACATGATGTATATATTGTAATTAATCATGGTGTGGAGCTACGGCAAAAGCCCCACCATCGATTTGGTTGTGTTATATTTCGGCGATGGGGATTCGTTGCCGATGGTATATCGTGCTATCCGGCACATTATAGTTTTAGCATCATGTAAATATGCACATTAATTAAATGGACCTACAGCCAGCTACGACGGTGCAACGTTAATGAAAAGGGCATGATTTTCGTAAGGATAAGGGGGGGATTGTTAAACCTTGATCCTGGGGGGAAAAGCCATGTGTCAACCACCCATTTAAACTTCTGTTGTTTGTTAGTTGGGAGCAGTTATTGCTGGGAAGTGGTGGGTGGCAGGACTGTCAGTCTTTGCCACACGCCCACTCCACCAGCCGTCTCTCCATCTTCACATGGGCAAGGGAAACACCACTACACCACACTCTCCATCGTTTTTGGGGTTCATCCTCACGCAGACATTTTTCTCTCTTCACCTCCTCATGCAGGCAATGGGTCAGGTCTCCACCTTTTTGCTGATTGTGGTCTATGTAAGTTTCCCCTTCACGCAGGGAGTACTGTTTACCTCACGCACAGGTCGGGATTGTGTTCTCACGCAGGGAGCTTGAAGAGCGGCCTGAGAGGCACGATTTTTGTTGTGTATGCTTTTCCCCATGCCGATTTGTGGTTCTGCGTATGAGTTTCCCCTGTTCAGGCTGAGGATCGGATCTCCTCTCCATTGCGGACTGTGTATTTTTCCCGTTGCTGCATGGGTGAAGACAGGGTTGTCGTTTTCCTTGGTTTTGGGTTGCTGTGTGGGCAATTATCTTTTGGGTTTCCGCTGAGTTGTTTTGGCCACGCTAGGGCCAAAAACAACTCTAAATCGCCTTGTTGGCTTGAGCTGTGTTCACCATCTTTGGGTTGTCACCCTGTTTCCTTTGGTTTTCTTCATAGAGCTGTGAACTGCTTGGTTTTATTATGGGTATGCAGTGGTTGGTCTTCGGACTGTGTGGAGTGGGATTGAAGGTTGGTTATGCTTGAGAAGCATGGTGTTTGGGAGCCACACAGACAGAGTTAAATGGCTGGCTTTCTTCTCCACAACCCCTGAAGAGCACTGGAAAGGGAAGTTAGGGCCTAAGGGACTGTGAAGCAGAGAAGGGACTGATTCCTGGTGTTGGATGTGTGTGGGTGTCCTAGAAGTCAGGCTAGCTCTGGTGTAGGCATCCTTAGCTCTTCAATGAGACCCCAGCTTAGCATTCAGCGTTTCCTAGCTCCTTGACGGCCTGATAAACCCAACTGTGTTGACTTGGCTAATTATGTACCTTTGGCTATGTGTGAGCCTGCTTAGTTCCTTATCCCTTGGGGAATCATGCCCAGCTCGGGGGTGGCAGTGTTGCTGAGAGATTGATGAGCACGCTGGCATATGGTAGGGTGGAACGTTGCAGCGGCGTAGCTGGTTGCGGGACGAGTTCTTACAAGATAAGTATTCTTGACTATCTCATCTCTGCAGTTATATTGATGTTAATGAATCATGATGAACATGTGAATAACTGAATGTATGTTTGCTTTCGTTGTATGTTGAATAATTATGCATCTTAGCATGATTTCTGTTTTAAGCATTTTATTTCAGCATTATATGCATGTTCATCTTCATGGGGGCTAGTTGCCCGAATGTTTGATGGTTTGGTAGCGTCCTCTTTGCCGGTCGGAGGGTCGAGGATGTTACATCCTTACTGAAATACTGATCCAAGTCAATTTCTTCAAGGATCACAGAGGTTCGATTTGAAGTGTCTGTCCTAGTTCCAAAGCTAGCTGATCTAGGGTTTGTTAGAGAAACCCTGATTTTTAAAACTTGGAATTTCAAACCTCTGATTGGATAGAAAGATGGGCCTCTTCAAGACGAGCTGTCCAATGTACTCCTTTTCTGAAAACAATGGAGGGAAGCTCCTGGAACAGAAAGCCCTAGTTTTCCAATTTATTTTGCAAAAATGACTGATATTGATTCTGTTGTATCGTCGAAAGTTAGATTCCTTACATTCTGAAACTTCTCACTCAGATAGACTAATATGTCCTCTTTCCAACCCCATAGGATAGAGAAAAAGTGGATTCTCCAAGTGGGACTTATGTTGCGTTTCTCAAGGTGACTGTTTTGGGGACTATTCAGAATACCAAACTTGTAGAGACTTCCACGTGTCACTGTTTCACATTCTAGGTCTTAAAAGTGTACCACAGAAACTACAGTCCGTGCCCTACCTGCAACATCTTGCGAAATTTTGTTCGGACCTTCCTAGCCCGAGATATAGTAAATCTCTCTAGGTCACCTGTTTATGACAGTATTCTGGAGAAGGATGGAACCCAGATTTGGAGGAACCATATCTCCTGAAGTATAGCGAATTTGAGGCTGAAACTTTTACATAAGGTACAGCAAGAATTTCTCTTTAGCCTCTAAAAGTTTCGGCTTTTGAGCCTTCTCCAATCTCGCGTTATAGCAAAAGTTCTAAAATTACTAAATTCAGTCTTCTAAGGTTTTCAGGCATGAAACCCTAATTTCCATTAGCTGCCATTGTAGCTGTATTTCAGCTGCACAGTGAAACTTCTCTAATTCAGAAACCGATACCACCAATAGATTCGCCCTAGTGAGGCCAGTTAGCCTAGCCCTCTTTGCTTGATGATCTGTGGAGAGAACACCTTCAACTAGGAAGCCCTAGTTCCCGCAGCTGCACAATGCCTTCTTTCAGAGAGGCTCTGATACCATGTTAGATTTTCTTAAGATCTGATTAGATTATCTAGGATCTTTATCTGAAAGAATAACAAGTACAGCAAAATGCATAAGATATAAAAGATACACAAGACACAAAGATTTTCATCGGGGAAACCATAAAGAAGAAAACCCCGCAAACTTCTTCAGAATAGTAAGATGATCAAAAGTAGTAATAAGAAATGTTCAACAACTATCTTTCTCTCCTCCTCTGACTGTCTCTCTCTCTCTCATGCACCTTAGAGAGTGTGTGAGATGTGTATAAATGAGGGAGATCGCTTCCATATTTATACATTTTCAAATCATTGACCAAATATAACATTCGAGCCTACATGTCATCTCACACGGGGCCCACTTCTCCTAGAGAGACTACAAATACATATTACATGATGCTACACTGGGGACTATTGCCCCGACTTACAACGGATGTTGTACCTCAAGGTCTAGACACAATTTAGACATCTCGTAAAGGGGTAACACACATCCCCAATGGGGAGGTACAACAACATACAATGATAATATACATCAAAATATCTTCCTAAGTTACAAATACATCAACATATACACCTATCGACGTAAAGATATTTACTGGCCAAAATTAAAATGTACTTTGGCCCATGCTAAATCTTGAGGAAATTAGGAAATATAGTAAATACTCAGCTTTTGAATTCGCCAAAGTGGTTGGATATCATTCCTATTTTCAACATTGTGGTTGCCAAGTGATGAGAACCTAGACCAAAGGGACAATATAGTAAAGGACAAAACTAAACTGTTTTCAACATTATCGTTACCAAGGGATTGGAACCTAAACCAAAGGAACAACAATGAACATAGAAATTAGAATAGGACAAAACCAAAGGACAGTTAAGGATATGCCTCAAAGCTATATGACTTAATAGTAAAACTCTTAAAATTAAGAACGCTGCATTGGAATCATAGCAAGGATCAAAGTAATGGCATCTATTCAAATTCAAAAGGCTCCAAACAGTCAATGTTAGTGATAATGGCTAAACTATACAAACGTAATACAGTAACCAAAAAATTGTTGGGAGAAATATGATATTAAAACTAGCATGCTTACTTTACTGAACAACAGAACCCACAAAGGTATGCTTTTAGCTAAGTAGATAATAAGAAACAATTATGTAAAAGAGGTATGCTTTTAGGTGAGTAGATATTACGGAACAATTATGTAGAGAAAGTTGTTTGTTTATTTTGGTACACTATTTTTAGTAATTTGGATTTGTCACTTTCAAAATGACTTGAAGCTTTTTGTTAAATATAAAGTTTTACCTTCAAGAAATCCAGATGAAAAGCAGGATTGATGATTCTTCTGTGCCGCATCCATTTCTCACCGTTCAAGCCTACAAGGCCCTGTCCAACCAACTGCCTCGCAAGGGGGCCAAAAAAAATATTTTCATAGTCCCCGAACTTGTTGGACAATATCTCCTTGATAAGCTCAGGGTGGGGAATATTCAGCCTGGGTTTTGAACCAAACCAGAAGATAAAATCCTTCCCTATATACATTTCACATATAACAACAAAGTAATTAGAGAAGAATTGGGTGCATTGATTAAAGATGTAGGCATACTAATTAAAGCATTGGTTCTTTTCTTCTTATGCTAATTGTGGTATGTAATATCCAGGCCGGCCAACCCAATAGCTAAATTCAGAAGAACGGTATGCAACAATACCATAGGTTGTTGCCCAGTGATGATAATGTGGAAGAACTCGAGGGACTATGTCGTGTGACCATTGCATGGGTTTCGACTTCGCTTGACTATTCATGCGAACCATATCAGCAACATTTCCATTGAGCAGTCTGTAGGGAGGTCCGCTGACTCCCTGTGATTGAAAGCACCTCTTCACTTGCAGAGGCTTCCACCAGATGACCGTAATTATTCTAAGCACAAAATATCCTAAGCTGCCAAACACAGCGGTCCATACCCAGAACACCGATTCCATATTGAAACCCAATTGAGCTGAGATGAAATGCACTCTGATGGGTTTTGTTTTGTAGTATTTATATGGGAGTTAGCTAATCTCTACACCATTTGCATCTTTTCAGGAAAGTTTGGCTGGACTCCGGCAACATCATTTAATCAATACACCATTTGCATCTTTTCAGGCAGGATTCAGGCAACATCACTCATTTGTTGTTGAAAATGAGATTGAGTGATAAAATTGCAATTTTTATTGTAGAAATGGATTCAAAACCTCGATTATCCTTGGGGCACCCAGATTATGCAATTCCAATCACTGAAAAGTGTCTTTTGAACAATTTCCACCAGATTTTAGCAGGAATCTGGCAACATCATTTATTGTTGAAAATGAGATTTTCAATAATAAAATTGCAATTTTAATTATAAAAATAGATTCAGAACCGTGGAATATCCTTCTATTCTTGGACTTTACGTTAACTTTACGTTAACTAATGGCTATGTTGTAATCTACAACCTAGTAAGGTGACTTCCTAACACAATAAAACCCTGTTGCAACTCAACTTACAGCGACTCAAACTGCTGCAACTTAACCTACTGACCTGACTGTACTACCAAGACTATACTCTTAATTTTTAAGCAGCTGACTCCGCTGTTTTGAGCATTTGTACTGTTCGACCAACCCACTTGAGGTAAATTCTTTCATCCCCCTCCCTCAATCAATAGAATAGATAACGTCATTCTGGTTCCTTCTGTTTCTTTCTGCTTACTGTCTCTTCTGTAAGCTCCAAAAGGAATTCAATGCCCCTCACGGCAGGTAGCGGTTCTTCCCATGGGCAATATGGTATACGGATACGGTTAACACTGGAAAACATTATTGTGTAAAGGCTCATTAATCCATTTTTCATGTTCTTTTTTAGGTGGAGGGAGGTAAGAATAGTACAACTTGCATCAAAATAATACACCTAGATTATTAGAGTATCTCGAATATTTTTGGGCACCCAGATTATGCAATTCTAATCATTGAAAACTATCCTTTAAACAAGTTCCACCAGGTTTTAGCCAAAAAACTCGCAGAATTTTAGGTGTAAATGGTCTAAAGTTTAGCTTCCTGCATTTATGCGAGCTGGTACCCTGAACGTTAGTTTGAATTAAGGGTAAAGTTTTGCGAGCTGGTACCCTGGACGTTAGTTTGAATTAAGGGTAAAGCTTTTGAGGGCGAAGTTTTGTCATTAAGCACGTGTCAACTTCAGTAATAACCTGCAAGGCGAACCCTGTCAACCCAATACTTGGCCCTGCCAGCTTTGAGGTATCTAATCAAAAGCGCTTTTCAAGAAGCTGTAATGCAGCGATAGTCCACCCAAAGCCCACGCTCAATAAGGTTTCAATCATGTAATTTGTTCTCAAAGTTTTATTCATAGAGTACTGAAGTTTGATATAGGGGACCACTTTATTGAAATGAAGTCTGACCATGCCCTCATATTTGTTAAGTTGGACTTTGCCTCCACTAGTCTCTACAATAATCAAAATTTTGGTAAGCAAAAGAAAACTCTTGGCAAGGGCAAAATCCTCTTGAATTATGAAAACAGGAACAGATTTAGTGTTGTCTTTAAGCAGCAGTTTTGGAAAATGAAATATAAAAAGACAAATATGACAATCAATAAGGTAAACGGTCATAGCCATGTGCATAGTAGTTTTCTCATCCTAATAATCCATAAGGACTTAAGTGCATGCAAGCGGTCTCATCCTAGGAAGAGAGCTACAAGTACTTTTCCGCCAAACCCGTGGTATGATGAAGAGTGCAAGGCAACCAAGAGATCTTTAAAAGAGGGAAAATTCAACAAAGAAAACAAGAGGAAATATGAGAAGTTAGTACAATAAAAAAGAGAGGATTATGTAAATACAAGAAGAAAGGAGTTAATATCTCTTGGAAAACACAACCCCAAAGGTTTTTGGAGAGAGTTACAACAAAGGAAAGAGCAAACCGAAAACGGTATCACAAATGTCCAATGGTTAGAATACGCGGGGCTTCTTTATGAGCGGTTACAAAAGAAGGATACTCCTCCCATAGTGGAAACATCAATGGAGCAATTCACAGTGGACGATATCAAGCAAGGAATAAAGAAACTAGCAAGCGGCAAGGCGGAGGACATAGATGGGCTTCAAGCTGAATTTTTAAAATGGGGAGTTGAGCTCCTTGCCCCTCACATAAAGGAAATTTTCAATGGGGTCATCCGGGATGGCTTTCCAGGAGAATGTACAACCAGCGTGGGCATTCCTCTCTTTAAGAGTGGAGATACCAATAACCCTTCTAATTATCGCACTATTGTGGTCAACCCCCTCATGAGCAAGCTTTTTGGGAGCATGATAGAGAGGAGAATCAGCATATGGGAAGAAGACGAGGGAAAACGAGCAAAAGGACAAGTGGGATTTAGGCCTAAGCACTCTACTATTGACCATTGTATCACCCTTAGACATTTGATAGAGAAAATATGGAACAAACAAGGTGGAACAACATATTGTTGTTTTGTGGACTTTAAGAAAGCCTTCAATACAGTGCCTAAAGACAAACTTTGGAACATAATGGAAGAGTTGGGTATCCCAGATGGCTATAGAGCGGCAATCCACGGGCTTTATGAAAAGGTTCAAGCTAAAATCAGAACAAGCGAGGGAATGTCTGAATGTTTTGACAGTGATATTGGTGTTAAGCAGGGTTGTCCTTTATCCCCCACGCTGTTTGGTTTTTATATTGACAAGTTAGAAGCTTAGTTGAGCAAAATAGATGGTGAGGGTGTCCACCTAGCAAGTTATGTGGTGAAGCTACTTTTGTATTCGGATGACCTTATTCTAATTTCGCAAACAACACATAGTTTAAGAGAGCACATAAGGGCCTTAGAACACTTTTGTCAGGAGGTCGGGATGCAAGTGAACATTTCCAAGACCAAAATCATGATCTTCTCATTAAGTAGAAAAGGCAAACCAACCACCTTCCTCTTCAAAGGCAGCACATTGGAGATAGTGAAGGAATACAAATATCTTGGGATTGACTTCCACTATAAGCTCAGTTGGGAGACTTGTAGAGCGAAAAGGGTGCAAGGATGATGGAAAGCCTCATTCGCACTTCAAAACAGGTGTAGAAAAGCAGAACTTTGGGATTGGAAAACCAAAAAGACCCTCTTTGGTTTGCTAGTCACACCAGTTGTCCTCTATGGATGTGAAGTCTGGGGAAGCAACATGTCAACTTGCAGATGGAGACAACTAGAAAGAATTCAGAAGCAACTAATTACTAGCAATCTCAAAGTTAAAGCCACAGTATCGTATGAAATACTTTTAGCTAAAGTAGGGGCTTTCCCACTGGAGGCAACGACGATAACCAAGCTAATAAGCTATATAAAGAGGGTTGAAAACATGGATAACCAATGATGGCCCAAGGTAACCATGGAGGAGGAGTTAGGTCGTAGAAAGAAAAGTTGAATGAAACAAAACAAAAAATGGCTAAGCAAGTGGAATATCAAGCTACATGAATGTCCTAACACCAAGAAAGAAATAAAAAATTTCGTGACTGAAAAATTCAGGATTTCCATGTGGACTAATCACAATGGGCGTAAAAAGACTACTACATCAAAGAGTTTAACCCAAATTGCGATCGTGGTGAGAAAACATATTTAGGGGAAGCTATCAAAGGAAAAGCAAAGTTGTTAGTTGCTCAGCTGAGGACGGGTTCACATCACCTTAGATGTGAGACAGGTAGGTGGATGACACCCAAGGAAGTGTGGGAAGAAAGAACTTGCATATTGTGCAATAAGGGTGGGGTGGAGACAGAGTGGCACTTTGTTATGGAATGTGCAGCCTACGAGGATATCCGCATTCAATATGAAGACAGCTTAAAGTCCGACAACATGCACCATCTTTTTGAAGAAGATAAGATCAACTAGATCGCAAGTCTTCTAGTCAAGATTTACAACAGAAGATCCGACATGGAAAAGAGTATGGAGAGGAGTTAGGGCTATGATTATTATGGTCCCTTAGGCTTCTTAGCCTCGTGCACATTATTAAAATCATTCATTCACTCATTCAATCACATAAAAGTACATGAAATAAGACATTGAGTTGTCTAAACAGGGGAGGAATTTCCTCCATAAGAGGTCAAATAAGCACCTTTCAAAAACAATAGAGATAGTTATGCAAATATCTTGATAGCTAATTCTTGGTATAATTTATTCAATCAATGATGTGGAGAAATTAAAGACACTCATCATCAAGGAAACTTGGTTTCTGTTTTTTTTGCGCCCAGAGGCACTCTACAGCCCAGTATGAGGGAGATCTTGTAATGTTTGTCATGAGGGAGATCTTGTAACGTTTCTTACTAAGAAAATAATAAAAAACAAAAATTTTAATTATCCTCCAAAATAAATGTCGGCCACAAAAACAACCTAATATGGGAGAGATGTTGTAATGTTCCTACCTTACAAAACAATAAAAAATTAAAAATTTAATTATTCGCCAAAAAAAATGTCCGTAAAAAAAATGTTGGCCTTGCACATGGTTTTAAAACCATGTGCAAGGCCTTCTAAACAACCCATGGTTTTATTGTACATAGTTTAGGAGGGCCTTGCAAATGGTTTTAAAACCATGTGCAAGGCCTCCTAAACAACCCATGGTTTTATTGTACATGGTTTGGGGGGGACATGCAAATGGTTTTAAGACCATGTGCAAGGCCTCCTAAACAACCCATGGTTTTAGCAGGGCCTTGCACATGGTTTAAAACCATGTATGGGGGAGATGTTGTAATGTTCGTTCCTAACAAAATAAAAAATATTATATGTCGGTCATAAATAATATTAAATATTAATAATAAAAATATTATATGTCGACCTTAAATAAAAAGATGTGTCTTTTAGTTTGAATCAAATCAATGGCTATATATAGGACACACCAAAGCTGATAGTGTCACGGATTTGAACTTGGCGACGCCTTCTTCATGCCCAAGAGGTGACTTGGGCACCCGTGTGGGAAAGACGGTTCGGTCGAAAGACTTGGAAAGGGGAACCTTGGCTAAGTGACGAAACAGAGTGGGGAGTGCGTACCAAGTAGGGGTGCGCTCCCACAAACAAAGCCCGCGTTTGGTAAGCACGACACCTTGGCACATCGGCGCTTGGCAGCACACTTGAGCTCGAGCGCTCATTGATGGAAGACACCTTGGAGCAGCACGGGGAACGACACCTAGACATGAGGCATTCCTAGGGAGTGCGCCTGACAACCATGTGGACCGCGTGAGAGTGGCACTTGTGGAGGCGCTCAGTCAAACAGACCATTGAACTGAGCGCCCATAGAAGGTGGGCATGACACCACGGTGCGAAGGACATCAAGTGCACGTTGGGGAGGATGTAGAGATAGAGCACCCAACACCCAACCAACGAAGCCACCAACAAGAGCGCATGAGGGGAAGTGGACCAAACGAAAGAGTGTTGTGTGTGGACCCCGAGCGAGGGGGCGTGCCCACCTTTTGAGGTGTCACTCACTCAAGTGACTCTATAAATTGACGAAGGCATTGTTCAAGTCATCAAGTAGAGGCGGCTTGGAGCAAGCAAGTTGGCTAAGCAAGAAAAGCTAACGCAGAAGCAGCACGCTAGTGAGTTAGGAGTGAGGGTTTTCTGCAGAACGGTGTTGCAGCAGCGAGGAGACGTTTCCTGAGAAGGTGCCTAGCGTAGGGCATGTTCTTTAAACTCTTAACTCTTTGTATTTTGGTGTGTTAGCTCGGTTGTTCGCTTGCCGGGAGCTCTGCCGGTTTGGCAACTCCCATCTTATGTAATCTGCTATGTTTTAATAAAAGCTTTCGGGGCTCTGCGGTGTGGGAACCCCACCATTTTAAACTGTTGTGCATTTTCTTGTGTTGCTGGATAAGTTAATGTGTTAAACAAAAAATGTGCTAAGTATAAAGTGAATAAGTTAAAAATGTTTCTGCATAAGAGTAGGTGTAGTCTGTTGGTGACGCGTTTGGGTTGTCCATGCCCCTAGAGCGCTCCCAGGAAGTGTCGCACGGACTTAGCCGAGCGCACCTTAGGCGTTGCGGTGAGTCCCGTGACAGATGGTATCAGAGATGTGTTAACAGCTAAGTGCAGCGGTTGAGTTAACATCGTTGTCGGCACCACAGGTGCACAGTTCAAAGGACGCAATAAGCTCGTGGTTTTTGCAGAAAGTGCAGAACGACAAGTCACCTTGGGCGAAGTTCACTAAAATGCGCCCAGTTGCAGGTCGCCGAAAGAAAGACGAGACTTAGTCCGCTGAAGAGAGACCAAAACGGAGGTTGCTTGGGGGAGCACCTCAAACCACGTCAGAGGAAAGGAGTCATCAACAGTAGCATGCCCAGACTTGGCACTTCGCAGTGAAGGTGCGCACCATAGGGAGCGCGGGCGTCTGCAGTAGGAGAGCGCCTAGAGTTAGCGCTCTGCAAAGGAAGTGCGCATGCCAACAATAGCGCGCTCTGTAAGGGTGCGCTCCAGCGCGCTCTGAGGGAACGAGCGCTCCATAGGCTAAGGCAACGCACTGTTTGAAGGAAGTTGAATGCTCTTCAAGAGTGCTCATTTGGGACGCTTCGGTGGGAGAGTTCCACGACAATGCTAGAAGTTCAAGGCTTTTCGGAGGTGCTGAACAACGAGCCACTTGGGCGCAGTGCGCTAAGTGTGCTTCGATCGCAGGTTGTCGAAGGTAGAAGAAACGAAGGTGTTGTGCAGAGGTTTCTTAGTGAAGTGCCTCAAACGCGTCACCAAACGCAATGTTAGTAGAAAACGCACATCAAAGGTGCATGCCTGCAACAACACGTGCCGTAGTGCATGGATAGGAGCATTCATAGCTCAGTAGAGTGACCATCCTTGTGCTTGGGAGCAGCACTCGTTCGCAAACGAAGTCTGATAAGATGCGCGCTCAGAAAAGCGTCCACGAGGTTGGCGTCTAGAAGAGCGTGTTCCGTAGAGGAGCGCTCAGCAGCAAAAGACAACACTCCGCAGAAGTGAGCGCCCAAAAAGGCATTCGAAAGGAGCACCCGTGGTAGCACATCACAGGAAAGGATGCGCTCCGTGGCAAGGAGAACCTGGCAAGAAGACGCACTTGGAACAGTGCATGCCGCAGAGAAGAGCGCGTGCCTGGAAGAAGGAACCTAGGGTGCGCTTACGAGCGAGCACCCCTTCGCAGTGCAGAGGTTGGACCGCACTTCGACAACAATAGCGCACAACATGCCCAGTAGACAGAGCGCTCAGCTGAATGCGCCCGCAAAGGTGCGCGCCACATAAAGGAACTTGGAGTGCGCTAAGAGAGTGCGCACTCCACAGGAGCACTCAGTGAATGAGCGCCTCCGTACAACAAAAGCGTGCTAAGGAGAAAACGCGCCCGCAGAGGTGCTCTCACAGTAGCGCGTGAAGAACAGTGCGCCTGGTAGGTTGGCTTGGTGTGCTAAGAAAGCTTTTGGCAGAAGCGCTTCGGCAAGGAAGGTGATGCATCGCAAAGGAGCACCCAAGGTGCGCTCACAGTAGTGCACTCCATAGGTGGCATCCGCAAGAAGCGCGCGTCAGCAAAATGAAGAACGCACATCGAACAAGTACGCTTGAGAAAGCATCAACAAACGGAGGAAGCGCCCAACAAAGGTGCGCTCAGGTGGTTTTGATAGAACGACCAGCGGATGGTGACCTTAGTGTGCTAAGTGCGCTAAGGCGAAACAAAGGTTGCCAAGACGGATGTTGGTGGCCAAAGAGATTGAAAACTCAAGTGTGGTGTAGAGGCATTGCACAGACTTAGCGACAACAAAGTCGAAAACGGAGATGGTTGGGACAAGTTTATCAGAGGCGTTGATAGAAATAGATGGTTTGTTGTAGATGATGTTCCAGGCGCAAGTTGAAGGTGGACTGAAGTGTGTTGTGGTGAAAAGCGGAGACTTCTCCCACAATTCAGCAAGCCAAGTAGTTGCGGTGACACCTTGCGACAAGGTTGGAAGGATGTCAAGCATGATCGCAACGAAGGTTTGGAAAAGACACTTGGTGTAAATGGCTCATAAGTTGGCAAGAACGGAGGTTTTAACAAGTTCGTTTGCGAAGACGGCCCAGAACTTGGCTTTTGGAGAAGGCACACTCTGGAAGCTAACTCAACAGCTTGACAACCAAGATGACCAAGGTAGACTTAGTCTTGGAGATGGGAAAAACAACGAAGGTGATGCTCAACAGAGGTTTCTGTTGAAGCAAAGTCAGTTCGAAGTGGCCAAGGATGTCAAAAGGAACGAAGCACCTTTGACAGAAGCAACGAAGGATTACAGCAAGCATGCGTTCAAGGGAGTTGCGAAACTCAACCCGCAGGACAAGATGACTTTAGAAGAACGACATAAATCTGTGATTTTTGAAGTCATGGAGTTGGTGGTGACTCTATCCAAACTTGCAACGAGTCCTCAAGAAAATGAGGTGCAACAAGAAACGGAATTTGGAACAATGAGCTTACTTATCCAAGAGAAGGATGATGGCAAGACTCAACAACTCTTTGATGGGGATTCGGACGAACAGGTTTCATGGGAAGCCTTAGCAGCATTCGAGAAGACTATGAGGCTTTCTCTTGGCTGGTTGATACATGATGGATGACAACATCACTTTGGTTTTGATTCAGGTTGAGGAGATGAATGAGATGGGTCGTTGCCCATGACGGAGGCAGTGGGACCAAAGGCACCTTGCGGAAGGTTGCCTTGGAAAAACTTCAGTCAAACCGTGTGGAAGCACACAACCTGGGGCATCAAACGAATTGTCTAAGTCAAGGGACAGTTCAAACATGGCAGAAGCAGTTTTTCCAAAGGAGCGACAGGTTGTGGAGTACATCAAATCGCAGAAGGAAATGTAGTTCAATGACGAAGTTCATTCTTGTGAGTTGGACGGATGGTTGGATTAGATACCCAACTAGTCTGGCTTTAGGGCTAGCAACGGATGGAGGTTTTGAAGGATTGGCATAGTACTGATGCACGACAAGGTGGTAGGGACAACAGCTGACCCATGAGAGACTCTTAGAGACTCTCATTTGCGACAGGTGGTTGCAGATCGTTCAGAAGCAACAGTTGCAACATGTTCCTAAGGATGGCAGTTACTTGGAACGTTGTCGGGATGACAACAAGTTTGAGTGGGGGAGGATGTCACAGCCTTGAACTTGGCGACACCTTCTTCATGCCCAAGAGGTGACTTGGGCACCCGTGTGGGCAAGATGGTTCGATCGGAAGACTTGGCAAAGGGAACCTTGGAAAAGTGACGGAATAGAGTGGGGTCTACATACCAAGTAGGGGTGCGCTCCCACAAACGAAGCTCACGTTTGGCAAGCACGACACCTTGGCACATCGGCGGTTGGCAGCACAATTGAGCCCGAGCGCTCGTTAATGGAAGACACCTTGGTGCAGCATGGGGAACGACACCCAGACATGAGGCATTCCTAGGGAGTGCGCCCCAAAACCATTTGGTCCACGTGGGAGTGGCACTTGTGGAGGCGCTTAGTCAAATGTACCATTGAACCGAGCGCCCATAGAAGGTGGGCATGCCACCACGACACGAAGGACATCAAGTGCACGTTGAGGAGGACGTAGCGATGGAGCGCCCAACGCCCAACTAACGAAGCCACCAACAAGAGCGCATGAGGGGAAGTGGATCAGACGAAAGAGTGTTGCGTGTGGACCCCAGCGAGCATGTTCGCTAAGGGAGGGGGTGCGCCCACCTTTTGAGGTGTCACTTACTCAAGTGACTCTATAAATTGACTAAGGCATTGGTCAAGTCATCAAGTAGAGGAAGCTTGGAGCAAGCAAGTTGGCTAAGCAAGAGCAGCTAACATAGAAGCATCACTTCGCTAAGCAGCAGGCTAGCGAGTTAGCAACGAGGTTTTTCAGCAGAACGGTGTTGCAGCAGCGAGGAGACGTTGCCTGAGAAGGCATCGAGCTTGGGCCCTGTTCTTTAAACTTAACTCTGTGTATTTTGGCGTGTTAGCTCGGTTGTGCACTCATTGGGAGCTCTTCCGGTTTGGAAACTCCCATCTTATGTAATCTGCTCTGTTTTAATAAAAGCTTCCGGGGCTCTGCGGTGTGGCAACCCCACCATTTTAAACTGTTGTGCATTTTCTTGTGTTACTGGCTAAGTTAATGTGTTAAAAAGAAAACATGTTAAGTATAAAATGAATAAGTTAAAAACGTTTCCGCATAAGAGTAGGCGTAGTCTACTGGTGACGCGTCTGGGTTGGCCATGCCCCCAGAACGCTCCCAGGTTGTTCCGCACGGACTTAGCCGAGCACACCTTAGGCGTTGCAGTGAGTCCCGTGATAGATAGCTCATTGAGTGCAATACTTAGGAAGAGGTTTACACCTCCAGAGATTTAATCCCTCTCGACGCTTCATAAAACCTAGGATTTGGATCTATGCTGGTTTAATAAGTGAACTCATTCAAACGAGGGTTTAAGCTACCATTAGCACTATCGAGCTGAGAATCTCTCTCACGATCAGATCAAAGGTGAGTAACTTGTCTCTTAGTATCTCTGAATTGCCTGTAAGAACGAGTCAACTTCATGACTATTCGTGCGAGATAATTAACGTGCACACAGGGTTACTTCAAATCAGGGTGGTGTGCAAAAATAGACCGTTATATGAATGCGACGGTCAAATTTGGAAGCTTAAAGAAAAAAGTTAAAAGAGGCGACATCATGCATAATAAAATAAGTTTCCATGCGCTGAAATTTCCATGCTTGTCTCTTTCTTTCTTTTTTTCTCCAAAAAAAATAGTAAATTTTTTTTATATTTTTCAAATGGATCAAAAGTCTATTCTCACAAAATAATTCTCAAAACCTAAACTTATTATAAAATCAAGATCATAGTATTTACAGATACATGCTGATCATGCATATAACATTCATCAAGATAAATCAAAATGTCCATTCCCAAAAGATAATCAATAATTCTTAATTACAAAATCTCAACATGTAGGTGTAAAGAATCTAGAGTAAGTGCATACTCTAGAGTCTAAATGATGCTGAGGTGTGCCTGGCATGATTGCATTTCATGGGATATTTTTAGGTTAAAATTTGTTGTTTTATATGTTAAAAAATGTTTATATCAAGTTTTAATTTAATATTATTTGTTATTATAATAGTTATAAATTATTTTTAAAATAATATTTTTAAAAATGATGTGGAATATTGAATTTTTATGTTTTGTTTTATATTGAAATGTCAAAATTTATATAAGCTAGAGATGGAAATATTTTGTTTTATGGTAATAAAATTTTAAAGAAGAAAAAAAATGGAATCTTTTTAACTTTATTTTTTAATGTTAGTTTATTATAGTTTTTTATAATTAAATTTTTTTTTATAATGATATTTATTTTTGGAATTTCTTCAATTATTTATTTTATGTTAAGAAAGAAATGTATTGAACATTTGGAATCAAATTGACCTTTTTCTCCTTAATTTACATGAAATTGTTCAATACTTCGATAGGAGTTCATTATTACGTGTTACAACATATTCAAATAAGATAAACATTAATACTTTTATAAGAATTCATTATTATGTGTTACAATATATTCAAATAAGATAAACATTAATTGTTGCATAATTAAAATTTATAATTAAATTTATAATAATTATTATTTATCAAATCTATAATTATATGATTTACTGGATTTCTTAGGTTTTTTAATCACCTTTATCTCCAAAATATAGTGGATAAGTAAGTATTTGAGTTGGGTGCTAAAAAAAATTACAAATCTAAAGAAAAAGATTGCACATTAAAAAATATTGATAATTTATAACATTTTAAAAATTAAAACTTCAACCTTAAATTTTATAATATACAAATAATGTTATGTGGTTAGATATTTTTTAGTTTTAGACA
The DNA here is from genome assembly GCA_001517045.1 of Pseudotsuga menziesii. Taxonomy (NCBI): domain Eukaryota; kingdom Viridiplantae; phylum Streptophyta; class Pinopsida; order Pinales; family Pinaceae; genus Pseudotsuga; species Pseudotsuga menziesii. Next base: position 71,461 of record LPNX011115060.1, read on the forward strand.
TTAATTAATGATAATAGGAATATAAATATTAATACAATACTTAAATTAAAAGCAATAAAACTATTAGAAATAGAAAAAAAATTGAAATATTAGAAATATAAAACATATATATATATATATATAAAGAAACTTGTAGTAATTGGTAGTATGTTTGTAAGAAATTCCAAGTCATTAATCATGAATTTTGTTCCATTTAAGAATTCATTTGTTTGTTTGAGCATGGAGGTGTATAATATTGGTGGGAGAAATGAGACATTTGAGGAGCATGAAAAGGAGCTCTGTAGTTTTTAATTTATCCACTAGGATTGGAATTTGCATTCATCTTTGTTAATCATATTTTTGTTGATATTTTTTTATTTTATACTCCCATCAAAAAAAAGGTTTTGTCTAAAAATTTGGTCTTCAACAATGAAGTTTTGATGAGAAATTAATACCTTTTTATTGAAGTTTTAATTAAAAAATTACCCTTCCATAATGAAGTTTTAAGTTAATGCCTTCCCAAGAGGCATTGTGAATAGCATTCTCTGCTGAAAGCTTTCTGCGCGTTCTAGGTTTTCTGGTCTGCAGGGTTGCAAGCCTCGCGCCCATGGATCCCCCGAACCTCGACTCGGTTGAAGACCGGTTCCACAGCATTGTCGCTTCCCTTCCTCCTCCTTTGTTTGCAACTCCCCCTTCTTCTCGTTTCGTCAAGTGCGCCGACATTCCTGAAGTAAAGCTCTATTCCGCCACCTCAAAGCGAAAACCAGTCACCCTCTCTGAGAAAGGCCTCATTGGCCTGTTCAGTGGGCTTTGGCCATCCCCTCTCTCTATTGAAGTCTAGCTTAACAAAAACTAGAGAACCCTTATCCAAGGTGAGGTTCAGCAAATCTTCTGTGGGAAAGGTTATTTCGCTTTCATTTTCGAAAAGAAAGAGGATCATGACCTTATCTTTAGGAATGGTCCTTACTTCATGGGTCCAAGAGGCATGTACCTGAACAAATGGGATCTCTCTTTCAACCCATAAAAGGACATCCTTAAGGTCGTTCCAGTCTAGGTGAAGTTACCCCATCTCCCTCTCCACTGCTGGAATGACAAAGACTTTCGAGCAATAGGGAATACTTTGGGGAAATATGTGGACAAATTTGAGCCAAAAGCTCCTATGTTCTCATGTGCCCGAATCTGCGTTGAGGTTGATCTTGAAAAAGGCTTGCCGGAATCCATTAATCTCTCCATTGACGGATGGAACCATTTGCAAACTGTGGATTATGAGCAAATCCCTTTCAAATGCAAATATTGTCATGAATATGGGCATTTTGCTAAATCCTGTCCAAAAAAGCCGAAGAAATCCAACCCAGAAGGCCTGCAAGAAGAGGGATGGAATGTAGTAAGCGAGAAGAAGATTGCAAAGAACTCATCCACAAAGCAGCCTCACATTCCGTCAAAGAGCGCCTCTAGAAATAGATTTGAGGTTCTTCAAACAAAGGTTCGAGAGATTGAAACCCCAGAGGAAAATGATGAAGAAGCCCTCCATCAGGAAGATGAAACACCTACAGAAGTACCGCCTCAAAAGGAGAAAGATGACTTGGAAGAAGATATGGCGTAGCCTTCGGCAAGGAAGGAAGCTGCATCCAATTTAGAAGGATCGGTCACACGATCTAGGGAAAAAGCATGCTCTGAAGAATCCATAGACATCTCTACTGAAGAATAAGAACCTCTCTCCAGGAAAGGAAGAAAGTCTAACAAGACAATACGGGAACATGAAGCAGCAAGGAAAAAGGTAGCAGGGAAACAATCTAACCTATACTTTCTAGTCAAAACCTCACAAACAAGCAAATACCTTCTCACCACATAAGAGGAAAAAAAGGAGAAGGAAAAGGAACTTAGACAACTCAAGAAATAATGAAGCTGGTCTCCTGGAATTGCAGAGGATTAGGAGGTTCCCAGAAAATAGAAGTTATCAAAAGATTCAAAACAATGGAATTGGCTTCAATTCTTCTCATCCAGGAGACAAAAAAAATGGCAGAAGATAGTCTTGCAACTCTAAAAAGATTCTAGCCAAAAGGAGAAGGACTAGCCACCAATGCATCTGGTGCCTCTGGAGGCCTTCTCTGTTGGTGGGACGCTGAAAAATTTGCTATGCATTCTACCATTGAAAACAAAATTTGGCTATTCATCAAATTAGAAAACAAAGAAAAGAAATAAATGTTCTGGATTGGGAACATTTATGGCCCAACTATCCATTCTCAGAAAGAAAGTTTTTGGAATTCCCTTGAAGAACAATGTGAAGGTAAATCGCTTCTCCCTTGCTTCATAGCGGGGGACTTCAATGTTACTATCTACGCGGACAAACGCATAGGTGGAACTAAGGTTAGGGATCCCTTTGGAGAAAGGTTGGAGGACCTGATTTTGTTATGGGGCCTCTCGGACATCAAACCAAAGAATGGCACTTTCACTTGGAGCAACAAACGAATTGGACTCGGTCACATAGTTGCTAGATTGGACCGGTTCTTGGTTAGCACCCATCTCCTCAATTCTTACCTGAAATCCAAATTTCTGTGCTCGACCATCTCTGACCACAAGCCAGTTTGTCTTTTCTTCCCGCCTTTGGAAAATTTGGGGCCTCTTCCTTTTCGCTTTAATCACCTCTGGCTCGAATCTGAAGGAGTTGAGGATATCATCATAAACGCCTGGCGTTGTTTCATTCCAAGATCTCCAGCATTCTCATGGGAACAGAATATCAAAAGGGTTAAAGCAGCCCTTAAATCCTGGGCAAAGTACCATTATCAAGAGCCTTCTCATCAGAAAGCAGAAATCATAAAGAGTATGGAAGCCCTTCAAGCGGAAATGGAGGAAAATGAGATCACCAAGGAGCACCTTGTCAAAGAAATAGAACTTGAAACAAGCCTACAAAAAATCTTAAGGCAAGAGGAAGAGGGATGGAGACTTCGATCACGTATTCTCTGGCTTAAAGGTGGAGATCAAAACACAAAATTCTTTCAAAACCAATGCAGGGATAAACAAAGGTGGAACACATTACGGGAGCTCAAAAACGAGGATAGCACAATCATCACCGAGCAATCGGCAATAAGCACGGAGGTAAGGATTTTTTTTGAGAACTTGTATAATGATGAAGAGTATGTCTCACAAGAATGTATGGACGAAATGGTTCAAGACATCCTAGCTCTAATCAGTCCGTAGGAAAGCCTACAGCTCGAATCCCCCATTTCGGAGGAATATGTTAAGAAGGCCATATGGTCCCTCCATTCGGATAAAGCCCCAGGCCCTGATGGTTTCCCTTTTCAATTCTATAGAACTTTATGGTCCCTAATAAAAAAGGATCTTATGCGCCTCATCTCCTGGATGGCGAAAGGCAAAATGGGAGGAGCCACGAACTCCACCTTTCTGGCCTTGATTCCAAAAGAAGCAAATCCCACCTCCATCAAAAGGTTTAGACCCATCTCCCTCTGCAATGCCTCATACAAAATATTTTCAAAAGTCTTATCCGAGATTAAAGCCTATTATTCATTCTCTAATGTCCCCAAATCAAGGATGCTTCATCTCTGGCTGGTAAATCAGTGATAACATCCTTATGGTTCAAGAGGCGATACATTCCAGCACAAAATAGGGCGAACCAAGTATGGCCATTAAGTTGGACTTGGCTAATGCCTTTGATCGGTTGAGGCATTCCTTCATTCTTTTGGTCCTAAATAAATTTGGTTTCCCCCCCATCTTCATCAACCAAGTCCAAGCTTACATAAAATCTCCTTGGATAGCTCCCTTAATCAATGGCAGACCCTCTGAATTTTTTAAAGCCTCCCGAGGGATAAGACAAGGGTGCCCCCTCTCCCCCTTTCTTTATATCTTGGTTGTAGACTCCCTTAGTAGAAGACTCGCTAGACTTCAAGCTGAAGGCTCTCTTCCAGGCCTTTCTTTCCGGAATGGAGTCCTCCCTATCAATCACGCCCTTTTTGCAGACGATACTATTCTACTAGGGTTTGCCTCCCCTCAAATAGCCAAAAATTTCCTAAGACCCTTAGACCTTTTCCTCTGTTCCTCAGGTAGCTCAGCCAACCTGAACAAATGTCAGCTCTATGGTTGGAATTGTAATGCAGCAACCATTAGAGGAAATTTGGGGTCTAAAATGGGCCTTATAAGAAAACGTGCCAACAATAAGTTCTTGTGATTTGGAATTCAAGAACCAATAGAATTTCAATAAAATGAGTCAACCATAATGGTTGAATTGACATATTTGTCATAAAAAAACTACTTTTTTGTTCGTATTTTCGACATATCTCCTTGTGTTTTTACTCAAATTTCGATCAGGATAGCTCATTAGATGTGGAATTTGATTCTGCATCCAACGAGTACCCACACAACATACTTTTGAAGGACCCCGCTATCCCAAAAACAAGAAATACCTGAAAAATGTGATGATGACATCATCATCACATTTTTTCAGGTATTTCTTGTTTTTGGGGTAGCGAAGTCTTCCAAAAGTATGCAGTGTGGGTACTTGTTGGATGCAAAATCAAATTCCACATCCAACGAGCTCTCCCAATCGAAATTTGAGTAAAAACACAAGGAGATATGTCGAAAATGTGAACACAAAACATAGTTTTTTTCTTTCTTCCTCCAAAATTAATAAATATTATTTTATTATTTTAACTATTATTTTATTATTTTCCTTAGGAGGCCCATTTTAGACCTCAAAATTCCTCTAATGTCTTCGCAACATATCACATATTCTGCATATCAATGCTACTCATAATTGGACTCATTTCACTTACCTGGGCATTCCCATAGCCAAAAAGACCTTTACCTCTGCTATGTGGACTCCGACATCCAAAAGATCAAAAACAAAATCCAATCTCTAGGCTCAAAGTGGTTAAACCTCGTAGGGAAACTGAACCTCATTCATTCTATCCTTTCCTCCTATCCAATTTACTCCAGCTCAATGACCCTAGCCCCCAAAAATGTCATCAACAATATATGTAAGGAAATCAGAAAATTCCTCTGGCAAGGAGGAAAGGTCTAGACAAAGAAATTCCACTTAGTCAAATGGGATATAGTTAAAAGGACAAAAAATAAAGGTGGACTGTGCATCAGGGACCCGGAGCAAATGAACAAAGCCCTGGGAGCGAAACTGATCTGGAGGTTGGCTACAGGCAAGAAAGAATGGTGGAAAGAAATAATCAGGAAAAAATACATCAAAAGACCCAGATAAAAAATCTTAGACAACACATGGACGGCAAAGGAACCTTTTTCTAGCAGCTGCGCAAAGCTTCTCTTAGTATAATTCAGTCCAACTACTATTGGATCCCAGGCAATGGTAAAAACATCAATGTCTGGAATTGCAGCATCCTAGGGAAACCTCCCCGTTCTTTGCTTCCAGGCTTGACTATTCTCCCTGATTGGGCCTACAGTCAGGGCTTTCATACTCTCCATGATCTCTCGTTGTGGGATTCGTCGGGGTGTTGGATTGGCTGGAAAGATATTCACCCCCCAGCCCATTTGGAAGAAGCCACAACCCTCTTTCTCTCATCCCTCCATGGCTTGTCTCCATCTCGAGAATCAGCAAGAGATCGCATCAGTTGGGGTAAAACTGGATAGTACATGGTCAAAGAGGGATACATGAGACTCTCCTTGGATCCGACAGCAAAAGATCGTCTTTGGAAGAAGGTTTGGCATCCAGAAAGCATCCCAAAAGTAAACTCTTTCATCTTGATTCTGATGCATAATAAACTTCTCATGGCTGAGAATCTCAGGAAGAGAGGGATAGCAGGACTCTCTTGGTGTGCTCTTTGCAATATGGAAGAGGAAACCTCAAATCATCTTTTTCTTCAGTGCAGAGTTTCCTTGAAAAATTGGCAGTGTGTTCTCCCTACGAGATTTCTCTTCAACCCCCCAGGATCTGTGGTTCAGTTTCTTAATGATTGGTCCAAACAATTCCCTGGCTCTCTCATCAAAAAACCCATCCTTAGTCGCCTTTGGAACTCTATCCCCAAGAATCTCTGCTGGCAACTGTGGATAGCCGGGAACAAATCTATCTTCAACGATCAAAAGGTCGTTCCGACTCGTATAGCTTCTAAAACGGTGGGAATGATAGCTGAAAAGTTCACCTCGAATGACATCAGTTTTCCTGATGATGAGCACATCTCTGAGCCATATGCATCTTGGTGTAAGATCTTTTTAAAAGAAAGGAGCCCCCTTCAGTTCAAATCTTCACAAAAAAAAATTAAATAGCCCTCTAGCACTCTTCCTTGGGAAATAAGAAAAAACAGTAGTGACTTCAAGGCCTGGTTGAGAGAAAGAAATTCCTATGCTCTCTTTTTTATGGTGCCTCAAAGGGCAACCCAGGGGTGGCAGGTGCGGGGGGAATCCTTCTGGATCCTAGAGGACATGTTGAACAAACCTTCACTTGGGGTCTTGGCTATAGGACCAATAACAAGGCCGAGTGGTTGGCTCTCCTTCAGGGAATGAAAATTCTAGTCAACAAAGACCTATCCGGGATCGCGATTTTTGGAGATTCTCGACACATCATATATAAAATGATTAATGGATACACCACCAGCTCTATAAAGTGTCGTCTCGTGCACGACAAAATCACTCCTCTCTTATCCAAGCACTATGAATTCTTCCACAACCTTCGGTCAAACAACACTGCCGCTGCTGCCTTGGCTAACATGGGGGCCTCCTTACCTCAAGGTAAATTTTTCCTAAATGGCCAAATCCCTCACCTCAAACCCATTCCTTAATGAAACCTTGGGATGCAAGTTTAGACCCCCATATTATCGTTCTCACCTTCAAGGATATTTACGAAGGGTTTAATGTTTTTTGTATAGGCTCCAAGGATCTACACAAAGGCTCTCAACCTTATCACTCCACCCCTCCTCACCTCACCATCGCATGCCCTCCACTCTTCGTTGGCATCAACCTTATGGACATTCACGAAGGATCTCCAGCCTTAACGTGTCATCCTGACCCTCCCCATCCTCCCGCCACGTGGCTCCTTCTCTGCATCAACCATCCCTCGATCCTTGCAGGATTTAATGCTCACCTTCCTTGGGTTTATTGCTCCTACACCTCACACACTCCAGGTCTTTTTGCTCTCTCCACTATGTCTTCTCCTTGAAGCTTTCCTCGTCCTCATTTTACTCTCGGCAATGGCTCTGTTCGTTATGTGATTTCTCCGGAAAGGATTCTGTTGGATGTCATTGCAGGGGTTGACGAGGGCGTTTTGCAGGAAATCCCGTGGGAAACTCTTCCTCTCACCAGGGTTTTCGTAAAGGAAAGGTTGGCTCTTGCTGCTTTCTCCACTTGTTTATGCACTACCCAAACTGGTGTTTCTCTATGGTTCTCGAATTTAGGCTCAGGGCTACTCCTCTCCATTGAGGACCAGTCCTTTATAGCAGGTAGTAATTCGATTTTGGGCTGCAATTATTCAGGGTGGAAAGAAGGTGTAGTCGACACTCTCTCCTGTCGAAACAAGAAATACCGTGACTCCCTCCTGTAGGAACTCAACACTATTAAATTGGTTCTCGGTGATCTCTCTGTTGATGAGCAGGCTCAAGTTTTTGTTGGTGCAGTTCGTGCTCTTCACGACAATTTTTCCAGAATATAAATTTCACCTGGTCAAGGCAGAATGGTGTAGGCAAACAAGAATGTTGGGTTAGCAGACTTGAAGAAAAATCTTAGGCGTTTGTATGAAATGATGGCCATTGGCATTATGGACAACAAGGAAATTGCTCAGGAGGTCAAAAGTATGGGGGAAGTGGTCAGCTACACTTCATATCAGATAAGTAATCATGACTCCAGGATTGATGACATTGAAAGCAACCTTAGAGAAATAATGGGCAAGGTGGACAGAATCCAAGAAGACCTCCAGCACTTGGTAAGCATGAACCAATGCAGCAAGGCTCTTGAAACTCCAGCAACAGCGCACCCCATGGAGGAGGAATCGGTTGTACATCCCATGAAGCCCCCAGGCGATCCTTAATGGTTTATTAGTTTCATGTTTTTTTGTCTGTTTCTTTGTCAGCAGTTTATAAGGGTATACACTACTCCATGCATTAGAAGTTATGTCAAAACTCTGTGTGGAGTTCTTTGGTCATTCCCATGGACCAGTTTTGTTTACTCCTTTTTTGAATTGCAAGAACTTTTCGTTCCCGCTTTTTTTGTAATGAATGGTTGTGCACAACCTGTTTTATATAAAACCTTTTAAAGTTTCTGTTAAAAAAAATGAAGTTTTAAGTTAAAAAATATTGATTAACAATTGTTTGCAAAAAGAAAACCTTAAAACTCAATTTTCAAACACCTAAACACTAGATATTCAAGTTTTGAACAAAATAAATTATAAAATAAATCTTAGTAAAAAATTATTGTGCTACAATGCATATAACTATAAACTACTATGAACCTAAGCAAAATTATGAGTTATTTTACTATGTTGAATAACTAAAAACTTAATTTCCAAGTTTTGATAATAAAAAAATGAAAATTCAACATGGTTATCCAATTCTAATCATAAATTATATTGGGAAATGCTTAGTTTACAACTTGGTACAACATAACACTATAGAGTGCCATGAACCTATGCAAAATTGGTGCAAGCTTAAAAGAAAAGCTTCTAACTTTCTTGCAATGCCAGAGGTTAAAAATATGTTTTAATACAAAGAACTTGTAGCTCTACTTCACAATTCAAGGTTTAATACCAATACATCTTGGACCCACATTGCATTCACAATACACTGAGGGTAGGGAACATTTCACAAAATTTAGATTGGTTCAATCATTACCAGAATTAAAATTAATTGTATCTGAAGGCGCATCTACAATTTGTTTTAGATTTCATACACATTTGATCACACATTCATTTGGAAAATAACCTAAACTTTTGGATTGGCTCTACACATATTTTGATAATTGCAGACATCTTTTGGTACATAAGAGTGAGTGCAAGCTAATGAGGGTCACTTTTGGCACATTGGATTTTTTGAGATACACAAAATATACTACTTTGAGTAAAAAATATTAAATGTAGGAAATTGAATCACTTTTCCGAATATATAAGTTTTATGTATTGAAAATTTTCATAACTATGTCAAGTTTCATTTTTCTAAAGGTCACTTCTTATTTTTCAGGCAAAGGATAAGGTATATGTTTTTGAGGGTGTAGCCTTTGAGGGCCTAAATGATGGTTTCGGGCTACAAAAAAATGCAGGCATGTAGAGAACATATAGCACTAGTGCAACACTATTTTTTGAAAATAAAATTAGTAGTTTAAAAAAAAAATATCTAAGTGATCATTCCTCGAAAATGGTACATCATTTGTGGGTGCATCCTTTGAAGGTCTTAATGAAATAATCATGAAATGGGTTTTTTATAGAATGTAGTGGCAAGTGTCTTCTAGTGAACCATAGAATTTGTTTTTAAAACGATTAAGAACTGAAGAAGTTATGGAAAAAACACTAGAAAAACATGTTTTTTGAGTTAAAGAGTTATGATACAATAGAAATTGAAAAAATATAGTAAAATATAAAAATTTTAAATAAAAAATACATATTTAGAATATGTAGAAAAAATGTTATTTATGTTTAAGATTTCGTAAAAAATGATCGTGTGTAGCATACTGTAACGAGTGGGTAAACAATGGCTTCTTCAGAATAAATGCCCAATTAACTATGGTTTATCATATACCATAGCACATATTTGGTGTTACCGAAACAAACTCCAAACCATACACATAGGACTATTGGTGACATGCAAGCAAGTGAATTGGCAAGGTTTAGGTGCTACAAAACGAGAGCGCATTATGTTTAAATTCAAAATACATTTCCCGCCCTTATAGAAATGGAAAATGTGTGCGCATTATAGAACTACAAATCATGCGCATGTTACGAAACTACAAAATGCATGCGTGTTATGTAGTTCTATAACGCACACACACTCTGTAGTTCTATAACGCACACACATTATGTAGAGAAAAAACACTAGAACTGTATGCAAGACATCAAATGTATGGTTAATAATTGAGAGGAGGTGTGGAAGGGTCAAGGACCTAGGAGGATGATGGAATTTCAAGCGGGGATGGTTAATAGTTGAGAGGGGGTGGGGAAGGGTCAAGGGCCCAGGGGGATGTTGGAAGTTCAAGTGGGGATGGTTAATAGTTGAGAAGGGGTGGGGAAGGGTCAAGGGCCTAAGAGGATGTTGGAAGTTCAAGTGGGTATGGTTAATAGTTGAGAGGGGGTGGAGAAGGGTCAAGGTCCTAGGAGGATTTTGTAAGTTCGAGTGATTATGCTTAATAGTTGAGAAGGGATGGGGAAGGGTTAAGGGCCTAGGAGCATGTTGTAAGTTCAATTGGAGAAAGATGAAGAGAATAACTACATGATGGGTTGTAGGGGTGAAGGGGAGTGGGAGTTGAGAGCACTATTAGAAGGAGAAGAAGCGTTGAAGACATATAGGGTTAGAAGCAATATGTGAGACTTAAGTGACGAAAGGGGGTAAGGTAGAGGGGGGGAAGTGGGTGATGGTTTGATGAGAGAGGGGATTGGTGAATGGAAAGGTCGATAGGGAGGATTAGAGGAGGAATAAGGTTTGTTGGAGGAGAGAGGCAAAATGAGGGGGGAATTGAAGAGAGGGGAAGGAGATGGCATAAAAATGAGAATAGGGGTCGTAATGAGGTAGGGAGTTGAGGAGAAGGGATAAGTTCAAAACATAGAGGAAGGGAGTATAAGCAAGAGAGAGAGAGAGAGAGAGAGAGAGAGAGAGAGAGAGAGAATTATGTGGAGATAGTGTGACAGAGAATAAGATAGAGAGGGAGTAGGGGGGTGAGGGAGGGATAGAAGGTGTGTGTGTGAGGGGGAGGAGGGATAGAAACAGGGAGAGAGGGGGGAGGGATACACATGTATAGGGAGATTTAGAGAGAGAGAGAGAGAGAGAGATGGTGTCAAAGACAGAGGGTGGAGGAGAGAGCGATAGAGAGAGACGTATATATGGATAGGGAGGGAGGGATACAAGTTAAGAGAGAGAGAGGGTAGGGGAGAGGGATAAAGGCACAGAGGGATAGTGATTAAGGGAGAAGGGAGGGAGAGAGTGATAGAGGGAGGTAAATAGAAGGTGGAGAGAGAGGGAGAGACATAGGGAGTTTGTGAGAGAGGGGGGGATACACACACACACACAAACTGTGTGGGAGAGAGAGGGGGAGGGGTGAGCGATGGAGAGAGAGGGGGAGGGGTGAGAGATAAAGAGAGTGATGGAGGGAAGGGTAGTGAGGGAGGTATATAGAAGGTGCAGAGAGGGTATGAGAGAGGGGGAGTGAGGGAGGGACATACACACACATAGAGATAGAGATAGAGGGAGGAGTGAAACACACACAGACACACAAACAAAAATAGTGTGGGAGAGAGAGAGAGGGAGGGGTGAATGATAGAGAGAGAGAGTGATGGAGGGAGGGATAGTGAAGGAGGTATAGAGAAGGTGGAGATATGATATGAGAGAGGGGGGGGGGTGAGGGAGGGACACACACATATAGATAGAGATAGAGAGACGGGGGAGGGACACACACACATGTATTGTGTGGGAGAGAGAGGGGGAGAGTTGAGCGATAGAGAGAGAGGGGGGAGTGGTGAGTGATAGAGAGAGAGAGAGTGATGGAGGGAGGGATAGTGAGGGAGGTATAGAGAAGGTGGAGAGAGCTTATGAGAGAGGGAGAGTGACGGAGGGACACCCACACACATAGAGATAAAGAGAGAGAGGGGAGGGACACACTCACACACACATAGATTAGAGGAAATTTCAACTCAAAATGGGCCTTTTAACCCTCATTCAAATTCCATGTCATCATGTGTTAGCCAATGAAATTGCTTTAAATTTGAAATATCATATAGGTCTTAAACACTTTTTTAATATAAATTTGGGGATAGGTATAATAAAAAACTACTTTTTTTGTTCGTATTTTCGACATATCTCCCTGTGTTTTTACTCAAATTTCGATCAAGAGAGCTTGTTGGATGTGGAATTTAATTCCACATCCAACGAGTACCCACTCGGCATGCTTTTGACGGACCCTGCTACCCCAAAAACAATAAATACCTGAAAAAACATGATAATGACATACTCGTTGGATGCGAAATTAAACTCCACATCCAAGGAGCTCTCTCGATCGAAATTTGAGTAAAAACACAGGGATATATGTCGAAAATACGAACAAAAAAGTATTTTTTTTCTTTTCTTCCTCCAAAATTAATAAATATTATTTTATTATTTTCCTTAGGAGGCCCATTTTGAGTTTAAATTTCCTCTAATGCACATAGAGAGAGAGAGAGAGAGAGAGAGAGAGAGAGAGAGAGAGAGAGAGATTATGTGGGATAGAGAGGGGGAGGGGTGAGTAACACCGAGAGAGGGGGGAGTGATAGAGAGAGAGAGATGTAGGAAGGGGTAGTGAGGGAGGTATAAAGAAGATGGAGAGAGGTTATGAGAGAGGGGGAGTGAGGGAGGGACACACACATAGAGATAGAGAGAGATGGAGGTTGTGTGAGAGAGAGGGGGAAATACAGACACACACACACACACATAGAGATAGAAGAGATTGAAATATAAAGGCATGGAGGGCTAGTGAGTAAGGCATGGAGGGCTAGTGAGTAAGGCATAGATGGATAGTGAGTAATGGACATGCCTAACTTTATATGCCAAAAAAACTATCTCTATGACCCATAATTATCTCTTAAATCCTCCTAATGGTGTCCATATTACAATACAAAGAAAAATTATGCTCTTGGGAGGTTAAGCATGGTTGTTTGAGGTATTGTTCTTGATGATGCTAAAGTATTATTATAGGTCCTAAGTATTGATGGTGCAAACTACTATTTTTAATCATTTCCCTAGCCATGCACCAAACCCATTTTTGTGGTTCTCCATAATGTGTGTGCATTTTGCTTGTCCATAACGCGTGTGTGTTTTGCTTCTCCATAACATGTGCATGTTTTTCTTCTAAAAAACGCATGTGCATTTTTCCTCTCCATAATGGGTGTGCATTTTGCTTAGCTTAACCTACGTGTCATATGACATGTCAGGCCCGGTCTTAACCAAACCAAGCATTACATAATGGGAGCGCATTGTATTTTTCTGTACCGTAAGCATGTTTCCTAAAAGTAGGATTGCATCTAAAAGGTCCATCATCTTCTTGGACACACCCATAATAGAAAATCTTCTTCTATAGTAGCACTCCCCACCATTAAATATTGGAATTTACTTCTCTAAAAGTGAATTAAAACTGCTAGCATGATCCATTAAGTATTTAGAGTCTCCAAAATTGAAGCATCAAACCCCAATACATATAAATGATCATTTTGGGAAAAAAACAATGCATAGAGAAATGCATCATTTAAATTCTCAATTGATTTTACATGAGTATGAGATTCTTCCATTTCTGATCTCATCCCAAGAAGCAAACAATAGATCTCCAAAACACCATCTGTACTTTATTGAATCAATGTTGGGTAAGTCAATAAGAAAATGTCATTTCCCAAAAATCGCATCAGTTGATCATGAATTCCAAATTGCATAATAGTGTAAAAATATTTAGAATTTATTCACCTACATCCCTTTCATGATTATCCTATTAATACATACAGAAATCACATATAAAGGTGCTACAGGATCATCGCGATTCTCATTTTAATGAGAAAACATGATCTTTCTTGGTTTTCTTTGAAACGTATTTTTTTTACAAATAGAAATTGTAGAGTAAATAAATGAAAAAGAGAATTAACATTTAAATTAGCAACTTTAAATTATGAATAGGTGTTCTTCCTAGTGTCAAATATGTCTATTTAGTGAAAAAAGGTTGTAAAATCTATGATTCCAATCCATGGAATGCTAAGAAAAACTTGTTTGAATGCAATACATGTAGCATAATATATGTGTGATTTCAATCTACCAAAAGCAATTATGAACATAGATTTTTCTCTCCCACATAAATAATTAAAGGGCAAGTACGCTTCATATTTTAATTAGAATTTTCCAAATTTAAAATAAGTACCCAAAATTGCAACATAGAAGCCATGAACTTGCAACAATATGTTGATATCTTAAAATAAGTATCCAAAATCATAAAATGGGTGCCATGAACTTGTAGCAATATGTATATATATTTAGAAAATTTGATAATATGCTAATATATTCATATCAAAGAGTGTGAAATAAGAACATGAAATTATAGCATAGATACTATAAAGTGTTGAAAATATAAGAAATATAGACAAGGCATACAAAATCATTAACACATGCAAGTAACCTTTCATAAGATAACTTTGATTTGTTTCATATTCTAGGTTGCAAGAAGAAAATCCCTTCTCATTAAGTGCTGGAACAATCTTTTCTTGTTGAGTGTCAGAACAAAAAGAAACCATCTGCCTTTGAAATAATGCCGAGGATATACAAAATTATGTTGAAATGACAGATATCCATGTAACTAACAACACATGTATTCCACATTTCTAAGTATAAAAGAACATTAGAGTTTTATATATCATTAGCATAAGCATAATTGAAATTGGAAAGTAAGACAACACAAATAAAATAAAAAAATTACATGTATGTATAAAATGTATACAAAATAAATATACAAAAAAAGACATAAAATTTGATAACTCTCAAATGTCATAAATTCTTCTTTCCTTTGCATTATACCAATTCTCATAAACTCGTTTTCAATCCACTCCTAATATATGAGGACCTATTAATGATATACGGATTAATGCATCAAGTGTATCAATTAACAAACTTGTTCTATTTATATCTTTAATTAGATTTTGTTTATAGAAGTATCGTTCACATGCAACGGTGCTTGCTTGTATTACAACCACTGCTTGCAATAATTTTAACATATTTGGATATCTAGAATGCCAATATTTTGTTTGAGAAAATACTTTCCATGCATCTTTCATTGGGAATGTTTCTCCATTTAGATAAAGCACATCAATAAATTCATATATCTCTCTTTTACAAGCAGCAATGTCAAACAGTGGTACATATCCACTCCCATTGCATTTTTTATGTTGCAAATGTGAAAATAGTCTTTAAAGACATTGCTTTGCATTAGTTTCTTTCACGTAGAGATCTGATGGATAATGGAAAGGACTAAAAAACATTGTTGCATTAAAGAGATGAAGGTTTGGAAATCTTAAATTGAAGCTCTCAACCAATGCTTGGACATAATTCTTTGTAAGTTGTATGCAACTTTCAAGGGATCCATTGATGCAAGTTAACATTTCTTGTGACATTTTCTCATCCTGGATTGGAAAATATAGCAAACCATGTCTATGGCCCTAGTCTCCTCTTTGTCAATATTTTCAAGAAAACCATCTTTTGAATCTTCCAAGAATTAAGTAAGATGCACTGCACCTTCTACAAAAGAATCTAGCCTACATAAATATCTTTGAAGAGTATTTAATGTACGATAATGGTTATTCCAAGAGATGTGACATCCACATTATCTTCTTGGAATCTTTTGTTTAGATTATTCAACTTTGTTGAAACATCAACAAGCATATTTAAACAAAACTTAATTGAGAAAAAAGCTTACATTATGATACCAAGGGTTCTTTCATTCTTTCTTCCATAAGTTCAAAATAGAAGGTATCAATGTAACAAGTCTTTCAACTACTTGACCTCTATATAGCCATCTAATACCATGGATTTGAAGAACTTGTAAGGATTTTAATTCCATTATCTCCAATAAGTAAATCAGTTCATTATTTCTCTTTGTTGAATTTCCAACCCATGAGTACATTTCATTTCCTATTTTCTCAACATACAAAAATTATGGTATCTTCTTTGAAGGATCTTGTAATACCCCTAGTTTTGACTTGGAATTTATATAACCAAATTATGTAAATGATGTAAATATGCTAGTACGAGTTCCTAGTGCGGAGCTCAAGGCCAAGGCACGACTAGAGAATGGCTAGGGATGTATGATGTGAATATTTTTATTTGGAATGTTTATTTGGCTTATAATGCCAATTCAAAATATATGTAAATATCATGTGCATAAATAATAATATGGCCCAACAATGGATGTGTAAAGAGCACCAAAGGGGCTATGATTCCACTAGAGGGGAATAGGAAATGAGGCCTAAGGGGAACTAATCATTTTCTTCCAAGTGTCAACCTTAGAACTCACCCAAAATTTTGTCATGTGCCTTGAATAAGCCAAATATTTCTTTTTTTACTATTTTCCAATCATTGAACGCATGTATGAAGTTGGTGGGAAATGTCACTTCATGTAGTTATTGAAGCATGGGGCTAACTACACTTTTGGATAGTTCTGCACAAGTCATAATTCAGCCTGTAGTAGTAAGGAGTCCTTTCTTCTAATGTCAAAAGTAATGTCAGTTGTCTTTTCATCATTTTCTCATATCCCTTGGATTCAACCCTCATTATCTCATTCTTGCATGTAGATATAGACTATGCAAAGTTCTCCATTGTTGTTCACAACCTTTTACTAGGATTTATAACCCAAAAATTCGAATTTGGAGCTAGGACAACAAATTTGGAAGGGAAAACTCGTGGTTGTAAGTGAGTAGAGAGGTTGGGAAATCTAGGAACCCTTAATCGTTGAGTTTTGTTCATGCTACATTCTTAAGAAGCCACAAATTGAGGTCGCATGTGGTTCTCCAATAACATTTAGCATATTGGTCTTCTTCCATGCATGCACAGGAAGCACTCAACAAGATGGATCACCCAAGAGAACCATGGATCGATGAAGGGGATGCTTGAACCAATAAGGGTGCTGTGTGGGGAAGGTATTATGGATTCCAAGGTCGTTAGAGATGATTGAGATCCTTGTAGAGATCTATATGAGAATTTGGCTAAGCATAGAGAGAAGATTGGGTTGTGGGATGAGAGAGAGAAGCCTGTAGGTGTTTACTTCGCCCTGGTGGCCTCATAACCCAGCTTGGAGGTGGCCTCTCAACAAAAAGAGTATATGTCGGACATAGTAACTACGGTTGGGTGGAAAAGCACACTTACACAGCCAATTGCTTAGATCAACAATATTTTTTAATCAATGCATGTAATTTTTATGCTGGAAATTGCATGTTAGATGTGTGTGGATAAGTTTTATTTCCGTTGTGTATGTTTGTTTACGTTTTTGCACACATTTTATATGTTAGTAATTTTTTTATTATGGTTATGGGGAAAATTTAGAGGCCTCAAGTTTGGTTAATGTCCCCTACCTTAGTCGAGATGATGCAAGGGGACGTTACACATTTGATGTTGCAAATGCCTCATGGTGTGCAACACAGTGAGTACCAATAAAATTTGGTAGATCATTCTTTAACCATGTGACGAATCCATTTTCACATCCAACCATTGATTAAACAATATCAGTGGAAATTGCTATTAGTTTTTCATTTTCCAGCTGCCTTGTTTCCTTTAGATTAGTGATTGTATCGTATATTGTCTTTTCCTTAACATCGAGAACACTAAAAAATTTCATGAATTGTGATATTGGAGACCCCAAACATTTTGAGTCTAGATATGTTGAATACACAACAAGGTGTTGCTCAAAACCGTGGTTTGTGCTTTCATCCAACATTATAGAGAAAAAAAATGGGTTGTCTGACATATTTTTAACTTGCAGCTCTTCAAGTTAGTATGCTATACATTGAACAAATTCATTGGCATCTTTTCTATTTATGTAAGAAGAGTACTCCACTCTAGAATGCATGTTAGTTGTTTGAAAATATATTGAAGATGACATATATCTTTATAAGTATCAAGCGCAATATCCTTCTGTGCAATAAAATATGTTAACTTAATAGTGGTTATCACCATTTCATTGTTGGCATCATTTATAATCACTATATGTTATAGAATGGGCTTTGCCATTGCCAACCTTCCAGTTTCATACAAATTTTTCTGACATGTTTGATGAATAGAAGATTTTGAATGAGTTATAAAAACATCATGTTGAATTGTATTACATCCATTTCTATACCCCATGGACCTTGAGCCTTGTATTTCTCACAAAATATGCACTTCATACAAGTTTTTCCATCAACAACCTTGATATTGTACACCCAATGATGTTATATTTTCCACTCTTCTCGAAATTCATGTTCTTAGGTCTTCCTCCTCCTTGGAGTACTAGATCCACCTTTCTTGTCATGACCAAGAATACATAAATCATAAGAACCTCTTCATCCATGTATTCATGAGGATCATCATTCAAGTCAGGGATATGTGAAATATCTTCAACATTACAGGATATCCTTAAATTTTGTCCAAAGTTAATTTGTTTTTTTTTACGAAGCGTTTCTATTCAAATAATCTACCTTTACTCAAAACAATAGCAATAAAGAATATTTGAAGCTAGAACAAGTGCAATGTATTAACCCATCTCAATAAAAGAAGATTATTTTAATGGAAAAACAAAAACAATAATCCTTTTGGACAAACTATTAAATCTCAAATTACAAAATATAATGTATAAATAAAATATTTTTATTATTATCTTTAGTTGCAAAAATCCATTCCAATAACCCCAAAACATGAAAACACATCCCAATATCATTAAACAAAAATCTAATTGATTTACACATATATATTATATAATGACTGGAAGAACTAAAAAACGATGCAACCACGACAATATCACATTCTAAGATGAGGAACCTTCAAGCAGTATTAATACAAAAAGAATCTGATGTATAAGTCCTACACGATGAAAAAACAGAAGGAAATAATTAATGACTACAAAGAAGATCTCAAAAAAAGACACCCGAGCAAATTTGCTCTCATAAGTGCCAGACATATCTTATGGGAAAACACATAAAAAAAAGTGACAGCTCAAGATTGCGCTCACATGGTTCTAGTTCACGAAAAGATTGATTTGGTCATTGGGAGCAAAAGAGAAGTTGAAAAGATTAAGAAGAAATTAGGTGATAACCCACACAAATGCCAAAAATTGATCAAGCACTTGAATTCCAAATATAAGCATCAATTGGAACAAATTTGGGTGACTTACAAGACCAATATGATTATGCAAGCAAACAAAGTCATCACCAAAAACAAGCTTATTGAATCCACAGAGTACAAGATGAAAGGGATGGCATCAATAAGAAAGGATTACCCTCCTCCTGGGATGGTAATGGAGAACCAATTCCCTTGGAGAAGTACAAGGAAGTCATAAAGAGGTGAAGAATGATGATTCAGATTTTCAGGAGATTGAATCCACTATCAAAGGGAGTACTATTTCAAAATGTTTCATAATGAATTTTAGATTTTGTTTTGATATAAAGAATGTTTTCAATGACCTTTCACCTCTTGATTATGAGCATCATACATATTTGGCTATGACTATAAGAAGTGTAAGAGACTATCAATATCCCCTTGGTAAGGAATGGGACAGATCATGCCATACTAACACTCCCACCATAGCTTCAAGGAGACACTTCAGGGTCACAGCAGCCAGGCACGGAGTAAGCAACACAGAAACCACATCAGACATAGTCCCGACAGCAGGGACAACATAGATAACCCCAATAGTGAGTCACTGAGGAAGTTTTGGAATCAATTTTGAAAGTGGTTGAGAAGTAGTTATAAATCCAGTTACATATCTATTTCAGCTTTGAAAGGTCCACCAACAGTAACAAGAAACCACTAGCAGATTAAAGATCAAGAAAGGGAACCCTAACCCTGATTTTCTCTAAAAAGGGAAGGGTCGACCCCATTCAACGGGTTGCTATTTTGTGGAGACACATGGACTTCTTACTATTGTTATTCAGATTTCAAGAAATGAACAGTTTTAATAAAGAGCTTGCACCATTTGATTTAGGTTCCAAATCTATGTACCATATGATGTGATATGCTTATATTGACTGCAAATGGAATATTCATGCTTTGTCGATTCCATTACATTATTGCCTAGTTGTGATTATATGCTCAAACACATTTCATGTTAATGCTGCTAAAATATAATTAATTGTTTAGCAAACTATTCTTCTCAAATTGATTGTAATACTTGTTCTCTTTCAGCACCTTACAATTAATACTGTGCAATCTCCCAATTCCTGCATCTTCCAGAATAATTTCATTTCTCTGATACCCAAAGGAAACTCTGTCAATGATTGCTTGAAATTACTTTATTGTTTATAGAATTGAGAGGATAATTTTTCATATACTAAGTGAACAAAAGAAGCATTGAATTCTTGCAATTTCATATTTAAATTTCCTTTATGGAATACATTGTGCATCGCAAGTACTGCTGGAGCATTTTTTTCATGAAATTAAAAAGACAAATGAACGTGTTGAGGAAATTATAAATTGCCCAATTTGTTATTGTAATATTGATAATTTAGTTTTGTTTTAGTTGAGAGATTCAAGACATTCAGTATGAATAAATAGCTAAAAGATATAGAAATAGGAGTTAAAGATTTTATTTCGAAGAATAAGAGATCTGATTCTCTTTTTGTGGATCTAGATTGGGTTATTTAAGTTGTCCAAGATTAGTTAATCAAATTATATTTTGTAAGAGAGTATTTCTAAATATAATCTCAGAATTTGTGGAATTAATTAATTAGGAAGACTGGATTTCTTGGAACGAATCTCAATTTCCAGTAGTGTGTGTAATGTAAACAAATAAAATAAGAAGAGAGATTAGAGCTCTCAGCCACAAAAAAAATTGTACTATATTCTCCCATGAAAAGAAAATGAAGTTACTATCTTTTTCTTATAAAAAATAGTGATTTAACTATTGATCGATTTCTGTTGTGAAGTTTGAAAAACTCTGAGAAACCATGGAATGATTTCTCTATTGAATGCAATGTCAATTGTGTAGGAAATATATCATCAACAAATCTTAATTTTAATAAGTGTCATATATATGGCCATTTTGCAAAGTACTATAGGAAAGGGTATGTAGCTGAATTAAAAAAAATCCTCAATAAATGCAAACAATAAGAAGCATGAAAAAGAAGGAATCCTCTATAAAATCTATTGAATAATCACATTCATGCTCCCACAACAACATACTGATATGAAGGCATTGCCTCAATGGAGAAAGTGGAGTATGGGAACATAAAAAATGGTGAGTATAAAGAAACTATGACATTTGGACACAACAAATAAGTAGCCAGAAACAAGTAGAAAGATTAAATGTAAGATAAAATATAGGAAGTTGGTATACCAAAACATGAAGAGATGGGAACAATAAGGAAAAGAAGAGGTACCGGTAGCACAACATATGTAAAAGGATTGAGGAAACAAACACCTTTCAGCTTCCTTCCACTCATGAGAAGATGAAAGTCCAAAAATAAACTCAAAGAAAAAGAAATAGAGCACAACAAAGCCATGAGTTCCCAATCCCTCTTAGTTAGATATGGCTATACATTGAGAGTTCCAATATGTGCAGTTTATGTATGTTTTTCGTATGCATAATGTTTTTTCACAATTTATTAAGCAATATTTACATAGTCAAACTAGTAGTAACGTGAACTTCGAAAGAATTAAATATTTGATATATTTTTATCCCAATTTAAAATCAAATGATGAATATATAAAAAGACAAAATCAACTAAGCTTGAGGGATTAGCTGAATAAGTTGTCACCAGATCTATTGAAGATTTAACTAATGATTTAGTAATAGATAATAAATTTGAAACTCATTGGATTGAGAACACTAGTCTGCACAGGAAAATATATAAAAATGTCACATACATAAATACATATAATAATCCAAGCTGTCTTTACACGTAATGATATAGGTACTTTGTTTCCATGAGTGGCTAAGTGTGTGACGTTTAGCTAATTATTTACTAATAGATATTAAATTTGAAACTCATTGGATTGAGAACATTATTCTACACAGATAAATATCTCAAAATCAATTGAGATGTATGTCTCGCTAAGTTTGAAGGTCGTTTCTGCGTTAATGGAGGATCTTGTATCATCAATGCAGGATCTTGGGTTTAATTAGGAGGGTTTTGCTGGATCTTCATCGTATTAGGAGTGTTTATTCAGGACCTCTGTGATGATGGTGATCATTTATTGACCTTTTTGGTCTTATTGTCGTTATCTGATCGGACTTGCTCGTTGTGATTTCCATATTTTGCCACGTTTCTATGGTGAATCCTGTTGATCCTGCCGAAGCTTTTTGATTTCATTCGGGTTTCGGGCCATTTTAATTTCTGTTTTGATCTGTCTGACACGTTTTACTGGTATTGAATGCGGTAGGATTTGGCCGGTTGTGTGGGGATATGCGTAATCGTCGGGTTTGGAACTTGCATTTGTTTCTTGCATTCCCTGGTGGACGGTTTGCTGCGTTTTTCCTGTGACTAGTGCTATGGTTGCAATTCTCCTTGGAAGACTTTCTGTTTTGTGGGTTTCGCTTGATCTGTTGGCTCGGTATCAGGTATTATCTGTTGAATTCTCAGTTGGGTGAGTTTATCGTGGATATTTCTGAGTTTGAACGGTGAACGTTCGTTTACTGTTTTGTGGGGCTGGAATTCGGGCTGTTTTTGTGTCGAAGTTTTGCGGTTTTCGCATTCTGGGGCTCCTGCGGATTTTTGCGTTTTTATCAGATATGGTGTTGGGCTCTATAAGCGTTTGCAGTTGGGTGAATTGGGTTCTTCCTTGGTTGTTTTATGTGTTCGTGAGGTGAGCATATTGTTGCTGTTTGGTTTGGTTATCGGGCTGTTTTTTATCAGACTTGTGGGGTGCGCGTTTTCTTTCTGGCTCTCTTTTGTCTTGCGCATCTGGTGTAGGGTGCATCTCTTTGAGACGACTCCCGTTTTTTCAGGGGTGAATGTTTGCATTGTTCTTGATGTCTTTGAGAGAGGCGAAAGCGTTGGCACGCTCTCCTCATAATTCATGGGTTTTTAACTCTTCGAGGGTTTTATCCAAGAAGATTTCTGAGCATTGTCTGGGTTCTCCATTACTTAGGATGGGAGATGTATCTGGCGATTTGGTGGAACCTGTTTCTACTATTGCGGGTTCTGGTGACAATTTGATTGCGCCGGGTGCTTTTTTGAATGCGGCCTCTAGGTTTTCATCCCCTGATCCTGCTCAGGTGAATACTGGTGCACGGGTTGCAGTGGATTTGGATAGGTCTCATAATCCTTCTTTTCAGTGTGCGTCCCCATCGTTGGATAATTTTTTAATTTCAGAAAAGTTTGTGGAATGTGGGGATTCTAATAAATCTCGGGATGTATATCCACAACACTGTTTGTTAAAGAAAACTGCAGTTAAGAAATCTAGGAAATGTGTCCGTAAATTGGAGAAGCCTATCCTTCTGGTAGTGGGTGAGGACATTCCTTTGAATGAGATAGTGCTCATCAATGCACTAATATTGGTGGGTCGTTTCGGTGAAAGAAAGATTAGCGCTGATGGTGTTCACCATTGGGTTGCTGATACATGGTCTCCACTGGTCAGTCTCTGTCCGCAGATTTTTGTTTTACCCAGAGGCTGGATCTCTTTCAAATTTCTTAAAGTCAAAGATTTGGATATCATCCTGAAAGGCTGCTGGAAATGGGACATTTCGAGTCTTTTGCTCAAGTGATGGACGCCCTTATTTGATCCTCGTATTGAGAGGTATGATACTATTCCTGTATGGGTTAAACTGCCAAATTTTCCCTTTGAGTTTTGGTCGGTGGATTTCTTTAAGATATTGGGTAATACTATGGGAACTTTTCTTGAGGCTGATGTATCTTTACATGAAACCGGAATTTGCTGTCTTGGGAAAATTCTAGTTCTCCTGGATATTCGTAATGGTCTTGCTGAAGACATTGTGATCCAGAAAGGAGATGTTGTTTTTACACAGCCTTTAGATGTAACCGATGTCACTGCTATGGACATCTATTAGACCACTGTCATTTACCTTTCGAGAAGAAACAGACTTTTGTCCCAAAATCTAAGCGGGTTTAGCAGGCAAGAATGTGATTGGTCAGCATGTTCCCCCACTATCCACTTTAGTCCCTCGGGAGGTTTCTTCACCTTTGGATATTGTTAATGGTATAATTTCTAATCCACTTTCCTTGGATGGTGAATCCATTAAACCATTTATCTCGGACTGTTCTTTTGAGCCTCTCTTCCCAGACTGTAATTTGTCTGAAACCCACTTTCCAGAGAATGATAATCATGCTGACATTATTAATATGGATTTTCCTGATCCTAAACTAAAACCGTTGAGTCTGGCTTCATTGGTGGATTTTGATAAGGGATCATTACTTACTAATTGCTTGGATTTTGATGTGGAACATCTGGATAAATTTAATTTGGTTGAATCCAATCTCAGGGATCTAGGGTTTATCTCTCCTATTAAGGTCTTTAAAGGCAATGGTTCTGGATATTTTCTTAGATTTTGTTCTAAGGTTTTGTTGGATCCTGTTTCTTCGATGGGAAGTAGGATCGGATTGACTACAGAGCTGTTAGAGGAGGGATCAGTACATTTTGGGGCACTTAGAGCAGTGGATGCCCATTATAGGATTTCTTTATGATTGTTATGACCCTTAATTGCAGAGGTTTAGCTAGTAAACTTAAAAAACTAGCTATTTGTAGGTTGGTGGGTCAACAGTCTGTGAATGTTTTGTTTCTTCAAGAAACTATGGGTGATGGGGTTAGTTTTGCTAGTAGTTTGGAATTTTTATTGCCTGGTTGGACCTTTTGTTCTGTGGATGCTAAGGGCAAATCGGCGGATTTGTTGGTGGGTTGGAGAAATTTAGTGTTACATTTCTTGAATTCTTGGGCAATGGACTCGGGTTTATATGTAGCTCTTTATTCAACTGAACATAAGATGGAGTTAGGTTTCTTCAATGTCTATGGTCCTTATATTGATAGGGAAGGTTTCTGGACCCATCTTATGGATTTTGTGAGTCTTAATTGTTCTAAGATTATTCTTGATGGGGATTTGAACTTCTCTTTGGGTTTAACTGAGATATGGGGTGATAAGGCCAGAAGGGATTGTCTTTTTTATTTTTTTGGAAAATTTTTGGATGATCATGGTTTTGTGGATATTCTGCCAAGTGTGATTTTACCTACTTGGAATAATAGAAGAGTAGGGAATGCGAATATTTGTAAACGTTTGGACAGATTGTTGGTTTCTATTGATCTCCTGGATTTTGAGCTTTGTTTTAGGCAATGGGTGGGGTGTGGGGGGGATTCAGATCATCATCCAGTTTTCTTACATATTCAGGTTCAGGATAAGAATTTACATAGTCCTTTCAAGTTTAATCCTTGCTGCCTGGAACATGAGGATCTGGTCATATTACTGAAAAATTCTTGGAAGGTGTATGATGAACAATCAGTTTTGTCTCTTGCATTGCAATTCTCTGCTAATTTAAAAAAGATTAAAAAAGTGGCTATTTGTTGGTCTGTTAAGAAGAAAGAGCAGGATACTAAAGATCTTGTAGACATTGAAACCTTATTGGAGACAGCATGCACCAATTTTGGTTTTGGTTTTTCTCCTGAAGATGATAAAAGTTTCTTTGTTTGTGTTGGAAGCCAGAAGAAGAATGATTTTGTTGGATAGAGAGAAGGAAGCTAGACAAAAGAGTAGAGTTGTCTGGTTACTTTGTGTGGATGATAATACACCTTTCTTCCACAAATATGCTAACCATAGGAAATTTGTAAATTCTATATGGAAGATAGCTGATGATAGGGGTAACATTGTAGAGGGATTTGATTCTATTGTTGGGGTGGGTGTTCAACATTTTGATTCTCTGTTTCAAACAGATGATAGTCTTCATTTGGCTGAGATGTTGGACATTGCTGACAAATATCCATCTGATATTTCTGTTGAGGAAAATTTTGAACTTATGACTCTTGTTACTCTTGGGGAGATTCGGTCTATTCTGACTATTAGTGAAAATGAAAAAAGTCCTAGACCTGATGGGATTTCGGTAGAAGAATATAGGGAACTTTTGGATGTTCTGGGATCTGATCTTTTAAGAGTTATTGAAGATTCGAGATTGAGTGGTAAAATACCGGCAGTGTTTAACACGACCTTTATTGTTTTGATCCCTAAGATTGACTCTCCTAAGTCTTTTGATGATTTTAGACCAATATTTTTATGTAATTACATTTATAAGATTATTGGGAAAATCATATTTACCTGTATTAAAAAGATTCTGGGAAGAATTATTTCTAAAGAACAATTTGGGTTTTTGCCTGGTAGGCAGATACATGAAGCCGTTGGAATCATACAGGAAGGGTTACATACTATTCATTGTAAGGGCTTGAAATCTGTGGTGCTCAAAATTGACCTATCAAAGGCATATGATCGTGTAAATTGGATATTTTTATGTGTTATTATGACTAAAATGGGCTTTTCTGTAGCCTTTATTATATGGGTGATGAGCAGTATTACATCAGTCTCTTCTGTTGTACTAATTAATGTGGTGGATTCTAAATTCTTTAGATCTGGTAGAGGGCTCATGCAAGGATGCCCCCTGGCTCGCTTGCTTTTTCTTATTGTGGTTGAAGGACTGAGCAGGTATATTCATTATGCACAACAGCATGGGGATTTTCAGGGCATCTCCTTTGGAAATAACATTATACTATCTCATATCTTGTTTGTGAATGATATCATTTTGGTATCTAATGGCTCTGAACAGTCTTTATCTACTTTATATGAGGCTTTGACGATTTTTTGTAAAGCATCTGGTATGGTTATTAATGAGGACAAATCTTCTTTTTATTATGCTGGATTGAATGAATCTGAGTTGATTTCTGTTGGTAATAACTCCCGATTCAATTCTATTCATAGCTGAAACATTTATTTATACATTACAATGTGGCGGTTGATAACCAGCCTTTTCACCTTCCTATCTATTCATATTCCTATTTATTATTTATTTACAATAATC